>JAVCKU010000126.1:59205-72918 GCA_032273985.1 Hypsolebias coamazonicus | reverse complement strand
GTAAAAACATTAATATGGTACTTCTACTTTTACTAGAGTACATTTTTGTCTGTTTATTTGTACTTTTACTTAAGTACGGTGTTTGAGTACTTTCTCCACCCTTGGAAACAGGTTTAATTAATTTGTTTTACTCACAAGTCAAAAATGTTGCAAAGTGAAATGTGTCGTATTCCAGAGAGGCAGGCAGGTAGGCGAATGGGTCGACCCGAGTCCAGAGAGCTCAGCACACCAGAACCTCTCCTGATGTTCCCAGAGAGACAGTATCAGCCACTTCCTGTTTGAAAGATTAAAAAAAAAAAAAAAAAAAAAAACTTTATTTCTAAGACCAAACCTGTTCAGGCCTGAGATTAGAAAAGTGAAAAACAGATGTGTGTCAGTCGACCCAGTGTCCTCTCTGCCAGTCCGGTCCATCCGTGCTGCAGTTCTGGTCCCACCACAGTTTCATCAATGCTCCCTTCACGCTTTAATTTTATTTATTTATTTATTTTGAACAGGACAGGGCTGAGTCTTTCAGAGAAGAGAACTCATCAGGATCTTTTTTATTTATGACTATGAAGACATTTACAGACTGTAGGGGGCGTCACCATCCTCCAAAATTCATCCCTTCATTTATCTGTTTGCTTCTCAGGGTGAAAGTATTATTGGCTTCCCGGGCGATCAAGGCTTCCAAGGATTTTTAGGACCACAAGGGTTTGGGGGACCAGCAGGTCCTCCAGGAGAAGGCATCCCTGGAGCTGTGGGACAGCGTGGACTCCCTGGAAACCCTGGATTCCCTGGATTTCCTGGCGTACGGGGACTGAAAGGGGAAAAAGGTACGGATTGATGTGAAGTAAACAGCAGACAAATCCTGACGAGATTCTCTGCTCTTTTAACAAAGACTCATTTTTATCAAATTTAAAGACAACAGGATGAACCCGCTGACGTATGATTATGTTTCTAAAGTTGTAAATACTGTTTCAATAGTGTGAATGTTGAGTCATTATCTGAATTGTGTGAAGGCTGAGTCATCATCTGAATAATATGAACGCTGAGTCAGTGTCTGAAGAGTATGAACGCTGAATCAGCATCTGAATAGTGTGAATGTCGAGTCAGCATCTGAATAGTGTGAATGTCGAGTCAGCATCTGAATAGTGTGAACGCTGAGTCAGCATACGAATAGTATGAACGCTCAGCCAGTGTCTGAATAGTATGAAGGCTGAGTCAGCATCTGAATAGTATGAATGCTGAGTCAGCATCTGAATAGTGTGAATGTTGAGTCAGCCTCTGAATAGTATGAATGCTGAGTCAGCATACGAATAGTATGAACGCTCAGCCAGTGTCTGAATAGTGTGAAGGCTGAGTCAGCATCTGAATAATACAAACGCTGAGTCAGTGTCTGAAGAGTATGAACGCTGAATCAACTTCTGAATAGTGTGAACGCTGAGTCAGCATCTTAACAGCATGTGTGCTGAGTCAGCATTTTAACAGCATGTGTGCTGAGTCAGCTGTAGTTTTTACAGAAAATGTAATATGTAGTTTTATTGTCTGTGAAATGTCCCTGTTTGTTCAGCTTCAGCAGTCAGGAAAAAATAAATCTGAGAATATTTATTTTTAAATCTCACGGGTTGACTTGAGACATTTGAACTGAAAGTTTTTATTAGGACAGTAAATATTTTCTAAATATATAATGTAAAATCTGAGACTGGCCATTGTGAATCCGAGCAGGAATTTTCTGATGTTCCGTTCATCCACTGGTTTGATTTCCACCTGTGGAAAATCTCTGAGCTTCTGTTTGACTCAGCCTCTTCCTGCAGGTGATACACCTCCATGTAGATATAAAAGACCTGGTCCAAGTGGACAGAGAGGAGACCCCGGAAGACCAGGTGAGCTCCCCCTCCTGTTTCATACAGATCCCTATTGTAATTGAGTCCTTGCAACTCACTGAGCCTAACCTGTATAAATAAAGGTGGAATGAAAAAATATGTACCCTGTTACCTTGCAAGACATGTTTTATTGGGACAAAAGGAACCACCTTAAACTTTTTGATGTTCTCAGATGTTCTTTAAAACCCTTTGACCCTGACATCAACAGCCTGCACCTTCTGACTGGCTTGGTCAAAAAAATATAATTTCTACAGGACCTTTGATCCAGAAACTTTAGGAAACATCTTGACCCAAGTTTTTTTTTTTTTAACTTGTAGAGAAACATTTTTTTTATTAGTTGCAATTTAATTTTAGAACATTGCATTCTACCTAAAACAGCTCATTTTGAGGTGTGTCCCAGTGTAACAGCTGCAGACTCTGGAGAGTTTTCAGTTCTGGTTTTAGTGGATCTTTGTTCAGCCAGTTGGTCGCAGGACCTTTAATAAATCAGATGTTTCTACAAGAATGAGGTCTGAAGACTGGTGAGGCCACTTCATCTTTAGCCTCTTCTTTTGTACCTCAGTGGGATGTTTTGGGTCACTGTCCTGCTGGAAGATTCACCCACAGACCAGCGTCAGTGTTCCAGCTGAGTGAAGAAGGTTCTTACCCAAGATTTTGTGGTCCACTATCCCTTTCATTGGACCTCCACTCCCTGCACACTTAGCAGAAACCATCTCCAAACTTTAATTCTTCCACCTCCTGTGGGGATGGTATTATAGGTGCTAGTGTTTCTTTACCTCCAAATGCAGCAGGCTGAGTTGATGCCAGACCGCTGGATTTTGGTTTAAGGATTTTGGCCCCCTCTGAATCATGTTCACTAGCAAACTTAAAACAAACCTTCTTCTTCTGGGGGACCTACTGAAGACCGGCTTTCTTCTTAAGGGGGACATTCAGTCCATCACAGCGTAATGTGTTTCCATTGGTGTTCTTGGTGACTGTCGTATCAACTACTTTCGGATCATCAAAAATCTCATCCCATGTAGCAGTGGACTCATCATCATCCTCGACCCATGAGGAAGATATTGCATAGAGCTCCACGGGTGTTTTTTTATTTTTATTTTTTTCCTGAATAATGGCAACGTCAGCTTCTCACCAAGCTTCTTGCTAATCCTGTAGTCCATTCCAGCCTTGTTCAGGTCTACAACCTGGTCTCTGAAGTCCTCTGATAGATCTTTCGTCTGACTTCTGGTGGTGGGGAGGTTAGACTGGAAGAAACAGATTCTATAGACAGATTCACTTGATGCCTTTAACACAAATTGAGATCAGGAGTATATATAATTAATTAATGAAATGTAAAACATTAAAACTTGACTGAGTAGTTGCTGACCTGTTTCCCTCCTCAGGCTTTCCAGGTAACCAAGGTCCTAAAGGTTACGAGGGCATCAGAGGACCAGATGGGCTCAAAGGAGACAAGGGTCGGAAAGGACTTCCAGCACCACCTGGGCCACAAGGTCCCTCAGCCCATCTTCCTCATGTCTATCACAGTTGTTAGATTGTTTTTTTCATGAGCTGTGGCATTATCTTCTGCATCTCCTTGACTCGTCCTGCAGGATTCCGAGGTGCTGTTGGAGAGACTGGAGACGAAGGAACTGAGGGTCTCAGTTTTGACGGAAGTCCAGGTAAAACAATTGAAATTAAAAGTCCTCATGGAAATGTTTGTTTTATTATAAACTTACATTGGTTTTAATTGGGCACTAATGTTAAGAAAGAATTGTATATGAACGCTCCCAACCATAATCTCAGATTTAAAACTTATCAGCACCACCTCCCAGAATTACTGGACCCTTTGAGATTACAAACCCCTCTCCAGAGATTGAGATGGGAGCAAGTTAACTTTAATAAGCTGAGCTGGAGGGGGCAGTGTGATGTTTTGGACAAAGTTCACCTGAGAAACCTTGGGTCCTGCTGTTCGTGTGGTTGTTCTTTTGATCTACTTAAACCCTGTTGCCAATCTAGTCCCCTCCACTTCGTGGAAATGGTATTCCATGATGGCCTCCTTTATCATGATGATGCTCCCTGCCTCACTGCAGAGAGGCTTCAAGAACAGTTTTGAGGAACACAACAACCAGATATAGGTGTTGACTTCAGGTTCTCCAGCTCCCTGTCCAATCAAGCATCTGTGGGATGTTCACATTTTTAATGCATGGAGACCCCACCCCACAATGTATAGGACTTAAAGGATCTGCTGATGATGGGTCGAGGCCAGATTCCTCAGCGGACCTTCACAGGTCCACGAGGGTCCACAACAGACCTACAGAGATCCACAGAAGTCCCGGAGGAGATTCATCAGAACTGATTAGTGAGAAGAGAGTAATATATTTAATATCAGGCAGGTGGTCAGCATGTTGTAAAGAAAAACTTAAAAAGTTGTCCATAAATCACATTTTTATTTTTACATAAATGTATCTAAACTTTGGGTTCATGTTGACGCTTTAAGTTGAGGCACTGACAGGAGTTATGGTCAGCAGACATGCGTCTGGTTCCCTGATTCAAGGTCTCAGTGAGAAAGCTTACCTGGGGGTTTAGATGGTTCCTGAATCTTTTGAAACTCCTCAGCCTACTGTATGTTTGACCCTGCGTGCACCAGGTTCTCCAGGAATCTGGGGCATCCCTGGACTCCCAGGAGCTCGAGGCGACAATGATTATGGGCCACCAGGACCTTCTGGCTTTCCAGGACCCCTAGGGTTTCCAGGACCTAAAGGAGTACCTGGCCCCCCCGGCCAAGAAGGAGCAGCAGGTAAAATCACCTAGTCACAGACCTATTTGTATTGATTCACGCACTTTTTATAGTTTTTTCTGTACAGGTTAGTGACAAAGACGTCACAAAATTCACAATTTGTATTTAACATTTTATGCAACAAACTCAGGAGAAACACACTCCAACTTATGTAAAGTTTGAAGGAGTTATTTCATGTGTTTGTGTAGGTATCCAGGGTCTGCCTGGGGACCCTGGACTGAAGGGCCAGAGAGGAGAGAATGGGGACCCAGGCACAACTGGTGAACAGGGACCAACACCTGATCAGTGTAATGCAGGTAACCCTGGTGAAATGGGCCTCAGTGGCCCTTGGGGATCACGTGGACATCCAGGTACTCGCTTGACTTTGCTTCAACCTATTTCATGTTTTTTCTTCTTTAATAGAAAATGGAGTCTGATATTGTCAGGGTTTTTTTTTTCTTTTTAAGGCTATTTGGGTGAAAAAGGTGAGACTGGTGATGGGGGTCTTTCAGTTTCTGGCTCTAAAGGCCAAGCTGGTAAACCAGGGGCTCCAGGATTACCAGGAATCCCAGGGCCTCATGGGCCCCCTGGCTCTAACGGAGACCCTGGCCTAGTAGGACTCTTGGGTCAAAAAGGTGAGCTCTATTTCAGACACAGTTGAATTTATGACTGTACCATTTGACTGAAATCAAGGTTTAAGGAGACTTTATTGTAATTTGCATCACATGTGGTACATGAGATGGAACAAAGTTGTGTTCTCAAGGTCCCAGTTACACCCTGTTATTATATTATACTGTATATATTGTTTGGTTTTTTTAGGTTTGATTGGGCCCCAGGGCCAAGAAGGAAGTCCAGGAGCTCCAGGGAACATGGGGTGCCCTGGAGACCAAGGCAGGACTGGAAAGAGGGGCCACAGTGGACAAGATGGGGCTCAGGGATGTGAGGGACCAAAGGGACAGAAAGGTAAACAGATTACAGTGGAACTGCCCAAGGTCACTACAGTACAACTAAAGGAACCAAATATTATCCTGTTGTACTGAAGTACTGATAACAACAATACTACTGCAAATATTGTGTTAATTGAAATTACTCCAGTGTGTCATGCCCGGACATGGGTTACCAGCGTACCACACTGTAGCCAGGCCTGGGGGAGGGGCTCATTGGCGAGTGCCTAGTGACCGGGTTTCTACCTATGGGACTCGGTCGTGCTCAGCCTGAATGAGCAACATGGGTTTTCCTTCCTGTGGGTCCACTGCCTGCAGGAGTTGCCATACGAGTCGGGTGCATGATGCCATGGGCAGTAGCCAAAGGCGGGGGGCCTTGGTGCTCTGACCCTGGCGTACCAAATCTGGCTCTTGGGACATGGAACATAACTTCTCTGATGGGGAAGGAGCCTGAGCTTGAGAGATACCGACTAGATATAGTTGGGCTCACCTCGACGCACAGCATTCGTTCTGGAACCAATCTCCTACAGAGGGGCTGAACCTTATTCCACTCTGAAGTTGCCCATGATGAGAGGCACGGAGGTGGTGTGTGTATACTTTTAGCTTTCCGACTTGCTGCCTGTGTATTGGAGTTTTCCCCGGTTGATGAGAGGGTGGCTTCCTTTTATCTTCAGGTGGGTGGACGGGCTCTGACGATTGTTTGTGCCTATGTGACAAACAGTAACTCAGAGTATCTGGCCTTCTTGGAGTTCTTGGCAGGGGTGCTGGAAGGTGCGCCAGCTGGGGACTCCTTTATTCTGCTGGGGGACTTCAATGCCCATCTGGGTAATGATAGTGTGACCTGGAGGGGCGTGATTGGGAGGAACAACTTTTCTGATCAGAACCCAAGTGGTGTTTTGTTGTTGGACTTCTGTGCTGGTCATAGTTTGTCCATCACAAACACCATGTTCGAACATAAGGGTGTCCATGAATGCACTTGGCACCAGGATGCCCAAGGTTGTAGATCAGTGATTGACTTTGTAGTCATGTCATCTGATTTGCGGTTGCGGCCATTTGTTTTGCACACGCTGGTGAAGAGAGGAGCTGAGCTGTCAACTGATCACCACCTGGTAGTGAATTGAATCTGGGGGGTGAGGGGCTGGAGATGCCGGACAGACCCAGTAGACCCAAACGTGTAGTGAGGGTTTGCTGGGAATGCCTGGCAGAAGAACCTGTCAGAAAGATCTTCAACTCACACCTCCATGAGAGATTTAACTGCATCCCAGCTGAGGCTGGGGACATTAAGTCTGAGTGGGCCATGTTACATGCCTCCAGTTGTTGAGGTGGCTGTGGAAAGAGATGTCTGGTCCTCCTTGCTCAAGCTGCTGCCCCAAAACCTGACATTGGAACAAATGGAAGACATTGGATGGATGGACAGTGTGTCTTCAGTACTTTTGCTTTACTACTGAAACCACTTTTACTGATGCAGCATTTCTTTTCTTTTTTGTTACAGTTTTACTACAGTTTTCTACATGTACTGTATAAGTACCTTCACTCCCATGGCTATCTCTCTGGCTGGTCTCAGTCTAACATATCTCTGTTTCCGACAGGTTCTAAAGGAAACCAGGGGCCTTCAGGAGCAGTTAACATTATCACTGTCAAAGGTCAAAGAGGACAACAAGGACCCCCTGGACACAGAGGACCCCCTGGACCTGCAGGTGAGAGAAATTCCCTGCCTCTGGTACCATAGAGATCATGGTCAAGGGTTCCAACATTCAGAGCTGCAGTTTCTGGAAAACTGAAAACTATTTTTACCGTCTGTACAAGCAACAGGTCTGAGGCAGTGCTGCATGCTCACCTGAGTGATGGCTTGTACTTTGTGCATGTATGCTAATTCAGTTCTGTGACTACCATTAGGGATGTTAATCTGTAAACTCAGATACATCAGGTCCCATTAAAAGCATCAAAGCATCTGTATACAAGTCTTGAAAAATATATTTTTAAAACTTACATTTCTTTCAACTGACAGTTCTCAATATACGTTTAGCATAAGGCTCTGTCACATGACACTGCAAGGCAGAACTTGGATGCCTTCTGACTACCATGGTGTGATTTTTTTTTTTTTTTTTTTAATGGACAGTGGTGCCAAGATGGGTTGAAGCCAACCCACTTCTGATGCACCACTGTGCCTCACAGCAAGATAGTAACAAAGCTAAAACCATCAACATGTGAAAAATTAAGCTCACTTTGCAGCTCAGTAATGTGGTGAAGTGATAACATGTGGTTTGTGCACCCACCCAGTCACAGTATTCATCAACAATAAACAGTTTTATTACAGAGGGAAGATTGATTATGATGCACAGCAGCTTTGCATTTAGTTTAAAAAAATCTAGTTAACAGAAAAGAATTAGTTAAAGACAAACTTGTTTGTGTGGCCATCTTGTGAAAATGTTTTGTGAAAGAGCATACTTCTTAATAATGTATTAGTATTTGTATATTATATGATATTATTTATTGCATTATATGTATAGTATATTATATTTATTGATTATTTAATTTAAAAAAAATTATTTGTCAGACCACAATCATTTCCATAAAAGTGTCATTGGTTTAAAGAGATACATGTAATAAATTACATCAAATGTTATTAGTGTGTCAACTGAATCACTAAACTTGAGGAGGTAAAAAAAAAGTTTAATGGGTCTGAGTCATTTATACTGAGCCTAAATGTTCAGGTTAATTTCACATCATATTTAGGGTTTATATAATTGATTACTATTGGTCTCTGTCTCCTGTCTGATCAGTTTAATGTCAAACATGTCTTCTCTGTAGGAAGTAAAGGTGCTCAAGGCGCTGCAGGTAATCCTGGGTTTCCAGGCTTCAGCGGACCCCCAGGCATCAGAGGACTTCCAGGACCTCAAGGACCTTGGGGTAAACCAGGACCTCCAGGACCACCTGGATACAAAGGATATCAAGGATACAACGGATTCCCTGGAGAGAAAGGAGATTTGGTGAGATCAAATGAGACTTTATTATCTGATCATTAAAGAAATGTTTGAAAGTTAAAAAAAAGTTTGAAAAAAAAAACAGTTTTAATGATTTTATTTTTATTTGACTAAAATCAATGCTAAATAATAAAAAAAATGGTTGGATTTTAAAGATAATTACAAGTTGTATTTTTAAGTTTAAACATCACTCCAAACTGCACAATTCCCCTTTGAGATCATCCATCCATCCATCCATCCATCCATTAGCAAATCTGAAAAACACCATCACATCACAACGCCATCTGGGCATATAAGTTCAGAATCGCCCAATATTTGGGCAGTTGGACATTAAAAACAAACAGAAAACATGTTAAATAATTCTTGTAGAAACTTGTTAGTCTGTGTAACATCAGTGAAATATGCTAGAGAATCAAGTCAGTTTCGTGTTTTAAGGGTGTAAAGGAAATACTGCAGATGGTTTAATGTCAGAGACTACAGGGAACACTCAGAATCTCTAACAGAGACACAAATCTACAATATATCATCCAAGACAGATCTCCAGAGGTCCACAGGATTTCATGGACTGATGGGTTTGTTTGGTGGCAAAACGAGGCACCTTCTCCAAATTATACTGATGACCTTAACATGTAATTGACTTAACACTCATTTTAATACAAACCTTCAACCTCTGTTTCTTATTAGGATAAATTTATTCTAAATCAAATATCACCACATTAGCTGCTCTGCACATGAATAATTGCTAAGAACTCTGATTGCTGGTCACTTCACTGTGGAGTTGAGGACGACAAAAATCAGTCTCGTCTTCATTGATCATTTATGTCCAAAAATCAAGTATTTTATATCTCCTGACAATCCAGCATGGTTGTAATGGAACTAGAGTCCTTTGAAAGCATCTGTATGTAAACTCATGTTGGTGCTAGCTAGATGTGAACCACCGTGACCACAGAGCATGGAGTCTGGAATAGTGGGAAATGAAGTCTTCATAACAGCAGAGTAGGATTTTCATTTGTCCTGATCACCAAGAGGCTCCAGTTTGAAATTGTTCAGAAGAAAATTAATCTGCTCGTTTGTGTTTGCAGGGTGATCCAGGACATCATGGAACACCTGGAAATCCTGGTCGACCTGGGTATCCTGGACCTAAAGGTGAGGTCATTAAGACTTTACTGGTTTTATATTAATATTCTGAATTCACTATATTTTCATTTTAAATTGAAGTTACCATTTTTGTTCCATGTATGTTGGTGTGTAAACTATATGTCTGTGTTTCAGGTGATAAAGGAGACTCTGTTGGTTGTCCTGGTGTACCTGGAGACAAGGGCCATCCTGGATTCACTCCGCTCAATGGTGACAAATCATCTTTAAGTTACTTTGGTTATTTAAGAAAAGAGACACAAATCTACGTAATCTGGCTATGTCTTGCTCTGCAGGCCTTCCTGGACCTCCAGGAGACCCTGGGCCATTTGGCTTTACGGGAGCTCCAGGACAGAAAGGTTGCAAAGGACACCCAGGTCTCAAAGGATTCCCTGGTGAATCAGGTATAGAAACCAGATCTACTGTGGATATGTCTTTAGTCATTTGTTAAAAACTACGGTAATTTGATGTCTTAGATTGAGTCGTACTCCTACATCAATGTTGTGTCTCCATCAGGTGTGACTGGTCCTACAGGGCCTAGAGGTCGCTCGGGTCTTCCAGGTCTTCCTGGTGAACCAGGTGCTGATGGCCCTCCTGGATTGCAGGGTTCCCAGGGACTCAAAGGTCAGAACCTGTAATGTTGATGAGCTTTATTCAGTGTGAAGTGGATTAAATTCACTGTGTGGTCACCAAAATCCATCCGGTCCTGGTGTCTGACGGTTAATGTAAAGACTACAAATGCTTCACTGTCGGCCACACGACTAATATTCAAGCTCTGAAGTGGTTCTAAATGTTAAAGAGCCCATAAATGCTGTATAAAATAGTGATTTAATTATTTGTTAATTTATTTATTAATGTTTTTACTGGTCCTGTTGGACCTCAGTGCTGCATTTGATACAGTTGGTCACAATATTCTACTACAGAGGCTTGAATATGATATTGGGATTACAGAAATGGTTGTAAAATGGCTTAAATCATATTTATTTCATGGATTACAGTTTTTTTAATGTAAATAATGTATCTTCTACAGTGGTGCTTGAAAGTTTGTGTACCCTTTACAATTGTCTATATTTCTTCATAAATATGACCTAAAACATCATCAGATCAGATTTTCACACAAGTCCTAAAAGTAGATAAAGAAAAAACATGAGACAAAAATATTATACTTGGTCATTTATTTATTGAGGAAAATGATCCAATATCACATATTGTGAACCTTTGCTTTCAGTATCTGGTGTGACCCCCCATATTCCTTAATGACTCTCTGAGGAGAGGGGAGGGAGACGAAGACCTTAATGACCCTCAGGAGGGAGGGGAAAGGAGACACACTTTCCAATGATGACCAGTTAACCAGTGAATACATAATTTCATTTGTTAAATCTTAATTACCCTCAGCAGGAAGGGAAGGTAGATGCTAATGACCCTCAGGAGAAAGGTGAGGGAGACAAATCCCCTAATGACCCTCTGTTGTAAGGGACATGCAGTTATAATCCAATCTGTCTGTGTATATAACTGAGTCGGTCGTGCAGTTATTTAAACTTTGTAACTCCACACACTCTGCAGACAGTTTTTGAACAGATAAAGTCTCCTGGATGGAAAGCGAGACGTCTTCAGCCAATGAACAAAAGTCCTGTTGTTTTGTTTTTTAACCTTATTTTGGATTTAGCAGGTCCTTGATAATGAAGAATCTACACCAGCATGGTTATCACCTTCTGAACTGTATTCATCCTCCATGGTGGTCCTTTTGCATCATTAATAAAATAAGAATTATCAGTTTAATTAAGCAATCAGCCATTGACATGTAGTTTTATTACACCACGAGGAAATGTAGGTGATGGTGTAATTGCTTGTAGCTGAGTCATCCTCAATCAATACTCCAAGTGATAACAGATTCCCACCATCTAGCAACATTGAATGCAATCCCAGTTTAGATTTAAAGATTTGACTAAAAAAGGCTAAAATGCAATCATTTTTCTAAACTGGTTGATCTTCGTCTTAAACAAACATTAATGGCAGGCTATATGTATTTCTTCAAAGAATGCTAGATCTTTAGGAAATATGTTTTACTCAAACAGATGGTTGTTCAGACAAAAAGTGCTCATTTTAAATAAAGCACATTTTAAAGTTAAGATCTGTGGAAACATCTGAGCATCATCTCTGTTTTACATATCACATCGTCTGCATAGAATAGAACTTCAGTTTCAGATCGTTACTTGTGGATCTAATCCGAACCCTGAGAAAATCCAGTGACAGTAGAAATTCAGGTGTTTTTTTTTATTTTTTATTTTTTTTTGATGAATGTTTTGTTTCTATCAGGTCCTCCTGGCCCTCTAGGACTTCATGGACTGGACGGACTGAAAGGAGAGAAAGGTGTCATGGGGACTAGAGGTTTGAGCCTCAAACACACTAAACAAGTTATTCAAACCTACTGAGAACGTGTTGCTGAGTCAGAACTAATACAAACTTTGTTAGATTACAGAGATTTTTCATCATTTGTCAAATCTTAATGATTATAGTTTCCTCTAAATATTTGTTCTTCTCCTCAGGTCTGAGTATGCAGGGTCCTCCAGGTTTCCCAGGGACTCGTGGACAGAAAGGTCTTCAAGGCCCTGAAGGTCCTTGTTGTCCATCTATCCTAGGACCACCAGGACCCCAAGGCCCACCAGGCCATAAAGGTCTGCTACACCAGTGTTAGTGTTGGACAAACAAAGCTATTGTTTTTTTGTCAGACCACTGATCGGGTTCCTGTTCTGTTTTAGGACCTGAAGGCAGCTCTGGACCTCCAGGTCCTCCTGGGGATGACTGTGAAATTCCATATCCAGGACTTCATGGGGATCTTGGTTCTAAGGGCCCAGATGGAGACCCAGGTAAATGATCATGCTCCATAACAGATATAATTAAATATAAATAGACCATTCCCACTGAAGGCCACTCACGTAGGTTTCGTGTTTCAGGGTGCCCTGGAGAAAGAGGTGATCCAGGTCCAAACCTTCCAATCTGTGGAGACATTGGGGACAACGGTGATCCAGGATGCCAGGGGCCTAAAGGGTCTAAAGGACCAGATGGGTGTCAGGGCCCTCCAGGATGCCCTGGAGACCCAGGTCCACAAGGTTAGACTCAGTTCCTGCTTGTGCCTAAAGATTTAAGTCGTTTTAATCATGAAACCTTCAACAGATCAAAGTTGTAACGCCAGAGAAAAACTGGTTTCAATCCACTTTGACACCATTCAGACCTGGTGTTAGCTTCTTCTGAATGCAGATGGCTCGCTCAGGTGTGTTTGTGCCAGATTAGAACAGGTTCAAAGACCTCTTCAAATGCAGGAGTCAGGTCACAGTTAATGTCAGTAATGTTTGGTACCACAAGTCCACTTAATGATGTCAGCATAAAAAACAAATTGAATCCACAATAAAACTAGTTTTTTAGTGGATTCCTCTCCTGTTTGTTACATTGAATCTGTGTTTGTGTTGGAAGGTACGAGAGGGGATTATGGTTATTTGGGAGAAACTGGTACTCAAGGTCCAAAGGGTGATCCAGGTCTCCGTGGGGCGAAAGGACCAAAGGGATCAGTTGGACCGTGTGGTCCACAGGGGGAGAAAGGACGAGTACTCCCATGTGGCCCTTACCCTTCACCAATGAAGGGCCTCAAAGGACAACCTGGACCCTATGGTCCACCTGGAGAACAGGGCCCGAGTGGAGAAACTGGTCCAACTGGACAGAAAGGTGAGAAACTGGACTCAGCAGGAAGGAGATGGTGCCCAGGTTCTGTCTGACGATCCTGTTGATGTTTCAGGTTTAAAAGGGAATCCTGGAGAATGTGGACCAATCGGTTCTGAGGGACCTGATGGTGAAAAGGGAGCCAAAGGAGAAGCTGGTTTGATGGGGGAGACGGGGATGGATGGAGAGCAAGGTCAGAACTCAACCTGCACGTCATAAATGCTCATCACCGCTGCCTTTCATGCTCAGTTTTAGACTGAGATCATTTTCTGATGAGAATGAGAAAGTTTGTTTAAACACAGACGCTCTCAGCAGTTGGA
>JAVCKU010000125.1:0-12661 GCA_032273985.1 Hypsolebias coamazonicus | reverse complement strand
TCATGTTGTCAATTGACCTAATTAGTGTTAATTGGTCTTCCAGCTGTTCGTTATATGCTCAATTTCCTTTTTCCAGCTACTTATTGCTACTTGTCCCAACTTTTTTGGGATTTGTTGACACTGAAATTATGAATCAACATATTTTTCCTTTAAAATGTTACATTACATATTGAATTATTATCTAGCAGTAGGTTGAGAACTTAAATTCAGTCTTTTATGGACAGGTTTATATACAAAGCATGGCCTATCAAAGTTTATTTTTATTTAATTGTTTATATTTGCGTTCCAAGTTGTAAAGACAATTTTCAATGTTTGTGGTTTTCATAGTACCGGTAAACAAAAAAAATTAACCCCCTGCAATTTTCCTACTTGGATTTATTTATTTATTTATTTATTTTGTTTTTATTTGTGTAATTTTAAGTCTTATCGTTTCAGTACAGTAGATCAGAGGTACAAAATAATAATAATAATCTTGAAATTCACACGTTAGTGTGCTCAACTAAAAGACACCGAACATGGCAGGTTAAAACTATTTTAGCATGAACTGAATGTACAATAAAAAGAATAAATCTCCGATGGGTTAATCAGTTTATTTAAACTAGTTAAATTTAAAAAAGAAAAAAAAAATCATGCGTTTAGTTTTATGCTACTGATTGTTAGTGTAAATAAGCCATAGCAAAGTTTTGTGTCAAGTACGGTAATAACAATTAGTTATGTAAAAGTGCATCTTACTTCAAGGGTTTAACCTTAAACACTGGATATTTACTACATGTATAAGAAAATAGGGATGTATGTCCTAAAGTACGGGTTTCCAAAGTGCGGCCCGTGGTCCATCTGTATCCCTTTGAGTGATTTCGCGCGGCCCACAACTGCTGTTTAAGAATGGTATCATTTTGGCCAGCAGGCTTAAGAGGTCAATGTAGGCTTTCTGCAAATTAGTTGGTAGTCCTGTTTTATACAATGTTGGGGTTTAACAGCAAAATAGATTAAAAACAACCTTTTCAAAATAAGAAACATTAAGCAAAATACAAACCTTTGGCCATGATCTTTTTTCGGGTGCACCGATAAATCGGCCCCGATTTCCCTAATTTTGGTAAATCGGCCGATGCTTGCATGAAACAGATAGAACTGATTTTTTTTTTTTTTTTTGTAGTTTTATTTTATTTATTTTTTTTTGTAGTTTTAACAATTATCTAAACTTCATTTATATTTCAGAGCACTACCTCATGGCCAGTTAAAACAAGTTTGTATTGTTTCTAGGTTTTTGTTAAAGGGTCTGTTTCTCAATAAAATAATATTAGAAAATTGAAGGTGCATTGCGACCTTATAACACCTGACGGTGTCTCTTATGAAACAAAATCGGTATTGGCAGGTCAGACTTTTTAGAAATCTGTGATCGGCCAGAAAATTGCAATCGGTGCACCCCTAATCTTTTTATTTTCACTTAATGGCACAAAGCACCAAAAACCTTTACTCTACCAGAAAGGAGAGTTTTGGATAATGATTCGTAAAACTTGTCTACATATTGGAGTTGATCAAATAATCAAGAGGGAAATTGGACATTTTTAATTGAATATAACATATCATTACATACAAGTTGATCAACTTTATCAAACTTTGTATGAATCTGTTGTAGCGACTGACAGCTGGATGATTTTTCAGAACTTTGATCTGCCTTTCGGTCTGTCCATGGTCCAAAAAACTGATCGACCCCCTTTAAATAGGACACCTACTCAAATTATGCTTTTGTTGCTGAGAACAGATTAAAATAAACTTTCCAAACACAAGAAAACAACAAGCATACTGTAGACCCAACAAATCAAATAAATTGAATCATTTTTATTAAAAAATTATACAAGTCTATTGTTTGTGAGGCTTTTATTGTTTTGGATCTACAACAATTTAAAATTCTGCCAAAATTAGTAAACTTTGGTCCTTTCTCCAAAATATTGTTAATTATGAGAGTTAAGTTCACATTTTGTGGCCCACGAGTCCTTTCATCTGGATAGGTTTGTCACAGATATGAAAATGTTTGGACACCCCTGCCCTAAAGTATACCTCACTCCATAATTTCTCTCTCTAACAAGGTTCTCAGTGAACAAATAAAATCTTAATACTCAATAAAAGTTTGCATGTTTTCACTGTGATTTAATAAATTCTGTATTGTCAGTAGGGCCCTTTTATAACCAAACAAATTTTCTTCCAAGTGAGACAATTAAAGAGCCTTGAACCTGAAATGTTTACGTAATGGTTGCACGGTTGTGTTTATAGGAGGGACTTGTGTATGCTGTGGAGTTCTCCCATCGATCCGGTCGTGACCTTCTCAATGTTGCAAAGAAACGCACCAACATCATTCCAATCATTGAAGATGCCAGGCATCCACACAAATATCGAATGCTGGTTGGTAGGTAGATGTTTAGTCACCACTCTGTTCACGTTGCATGTCCTAGGTGGAGGTAGCAGTGCTCTGTCAACAATTTTGTCCTTTTGTAGGATGTGTGAGGGCTGGACTTGATGCTCCTCTGGGGTGACAGTAGAACTTCTGACTTGCAAATGTGTTTTTTTTTTTTTTTACAAGTGGTGCCAATTCATTCTAACTGAAGGGGCAGGCACCTTTTTATTGCTTCTCCTGGCATCTCTTGGATCCTCAGATCCAGGTTTCAGCAGTCTGAAACCATGTCTGAAATCCTCCACAATAGTTCCTCTGCCCAAGAAACCTCACACATCCTGCCTTAATGACTACTGCCCAGTTGCAGTCTCAGCAGTGAAGAGGAAGTGTCTTGTATAGCTGGTCAGAGGTCATCACTTCTCTCCTTCAAAGTTTTGACTTCTACAAATTGGCCTACAGGGTTAACTAACAGACGATGTAATAGCCCTCCATGTTGCACTGTTCCTGTCTGGTTCCAGTCAGTGGATTAAAATAGGCAAACATACATCCATGCTCAGGATGAGCGTTCCACATGGCTGTGTGATGAGCCCCCTTCTTTATGCCCTCTACACATCTGACTGCACCCCTGCCCACCACAACAACACCATGTCAAGTTTGCGGATGACACCACAGTGGTGAGACTCGTCTCTGGAGGGATGGATCAGCCTACAGGGATGAGGTGGAGCAGCTGACAGTGTGGTTCAGTGACTATGGTTTTCAGCACCTTAAACACCTTAAAAACCAAGGAGTTGATAATAGACTACAGGAAAAACGAAACCGAAGCCATGTCTCTGATCATCAGTGGGGACTGTTTCCTGGAAGTTCACACTGAATGGACCTGAGTGGAACGTAAATCTGAGCTGCTGAAAAAGGCCCAGCAAAGACTGCACTTCCTGAGAGTGTCTAGGAGAAAACTCATTCAGAGACTGCTGCTGTCCTTTCATTGATGCTCTATAGAGAGCATTTTAACCTACTGCATCCCAGGGTGGTATTCCAGATGCACCGTGGCTCAGAAGGAAGCACTCCAGAGTCATTAACATGGTCCAGAAGATTGTAGGCTGCTCTCTCCCCTCGCTGGAGAAACCGCACAGTTCCTGATTTCTGGAAAAAGGCCAAAACCTTCTCAAGGAGACCCTGGACATTGTCTGTTTGGCCCACTACTGTCTGGCAGACTGTATAGATGAATGAAAATGAGAACAAGTTCAAAAATGTTTTTAATCAAACAGCTGTAACTCAACAGAGCCTGAGATGCAAAACAGAATGTGTGATTTGAACAGATTATATTTTTACAAGTGATGCATGGATGGGATTAACACGTTTTAAAATGTCATTGTATGTATGACTATTAATAAATGTTCAGTTCAGTGTTGCGTCATACCTGTAACACCACATGTTGCTTTTATTTTTTTGAGACTATCAGAAATTATTAAAATGGTAATAAACTTTTGTGTCAAAATAGCTGTTTCTGATGATATTATGAGCTAATGGTACTTTTTAAATATATCAACTTAAAAATGGGTCAGATTTGACACAATTTGATTAATAATAATTTAAAAAAAATAAAGTTCTGGCTTTCAGGGAACATTTTTATGAAGGCAGAACAGTTTGAAAGCTCAATGGGATTGCTAATTGATGCTTTGGTAAAAGTGTAGGGAAAATTTGGAAGTTTTTGCTTTAATCCCTGTGGTTTGTTCTTTTTCAGGCATGGTTGATGTGATATTTGCAGATGTTGCCCAGCCTGACCAGACAAGAATTGTTGCTTTGAACGCTCACAACTTCCTGAAGAACGGAGGACATTTTGTTATATCTATAAAGGTATGCCCAGTACTGTATTGTCTCATTGTCAAAGAATCATTGTAAAAGACCTTAGTGGATCGCAAGTACTTAATATCCAACATTTAAAATTATATAAAACAAACCAGCTGTCTCATGTTGAATCAGTTATGTAACAATTAATGTCCAGTAATCACACAGTCTGTTTGTTCAAACTATGGAGACATGGTCGTTGATAAATTCGTAACTTCTGTTTGTGGCCCTGAGATGTTTATATTGATACAGTTTGTATTGTTGACTCTGCCCGGTTAATTTGGAGGCATTGAATGTAACAACAGAAACGTTAAATCTTTGTTACACTGTTATAAAATCTGAATCCAAGCAAAGTTTGCCTGTTATTGGAGTAGCTGCGTTGTTGCATTTGAGGATAACTGCACCTTTATTTGGAAGACATCAGTGATTGAGTAAAAAGGGACGATCAGAACAAATTTTTATCTTGCTTGAGATTATTTTAGATGCTACACAGGTCTTCCTTCAACCTTCATAGTCCCTGTGTGATATGTGAACAGATGTAAATTAAATGTACACACCATATATTTCTCTTGTAAATGAGTCCTCGAGGCTCAATGAGATTAACCTGCCTAAATACAGGTTGAATGAATGAAAAAATATTTACCCCATTTCACAAGTTGAATGAGTCTGGTGTAAGAATGGTAGAAACTACTGGTGAGATGTTAACCGTATTTTTTTAATAGATTATGGCCATAAAAATCTTTTAGTTGTGTATCATAATATCTTATATTGCTACAGTAGTTATTTTTAGTTTTCAGCGATTCATAACTTTAGCATCTGTTTTTAACAGTTTTTCATTTTTGTCTCCTTCAGGCTAACTGTATAGACTCAACTGCAGCTCCAGAAGCAGTGTTTGCTTCCGAAGTCAAGAAGATGAGTGCTGAAAACATGAAACCACAGGAGCAGCTCACATTGGAGCCCTATGAGAGGGACCATGCTGTAGTGGTGGGCATCTACAGGTAAACCAACTTTAGGATCTGTCGGCTATTAACCATTTCCAATTTATAAGAGGACTAAACATTTGACAGCAGCTGCCAATCATGAATTTACACCATTTTTCATTGGTACTGAATGTTGTGACCTGTGGACACAGGAAAACAAATGCAGTGTTTCCCCAACCGTTGTCCAAGGAGGGCGTCCCGCCCTGTCAACAGCTGAACAATGTCCTTATTTTGACTGCCTGTGTTCACAGTCGGGTGTTTTAGATCAACAGGTAAAAACTTTAGCTTTGCCTTGTGGCTATGTCTTCCAACAGCCTTCTGGTTGTCCACGTGATCGTTAGCAAACTGCAGACGAGCAGCAATGTTCTTTTTGGAGAGCAGTGTCTCCTTGCAGCCCTGTCATGAACACCATTGTTGTTCAGTGTTCTGATGGTGGACTCATGAACATTAACACTAGTCAATGTGAGAGGGGCCTTCAGTTGTGTTTACAGTAATTTGGAATATTTTATTCTCAAGCTACGGTCTCAACATCTGAAATTGTCAGCTTTCACAAAATAATATCACTTTCCTAAGCCGATTTTAGCTAGAATTTTTAGCATTTGTATTGGAATTAGGGGTACACCGATAAATCGGCCCCGATTTCCTTAAATTGGGGAAATAAGAAATTGGTCAATACTTGCATGAGAAACCAAATTTTTTCTTTTGCTTTAACAACAATTATCTAAACTTCATTTATATTTCAGAGCACACTACCTCATGGCCAGTTAAAATAAGTTTGTATTGTTTCTAGGATATTGTTCAAGGGTTTGTTTTTCTATAAGATAATATTGGAAACTTGAAGGTGCATTGTGACCTTGTAACACCTGACATTGTCGCTTATAATATGCACCCTACCATAATTGTAATACTACTGTATATTGATCTACGCAGTATTTTTGCTGCATCTAAAGGTAAATACCGTAGTTTCAGTAATGTTGGTTATATTTAAAAATCGTAATCTGTGCAGTGAAATGGGTTCAGTCTAGAGAAATATGATAATGCTGCATTTGTTAAATTCGATTTAAATCAGCCGATAGGATTGAGTCAAACGTGCATGTGTTCAGCAGAATCCCTTTCCTTTGTGTTTGCAGTTGACTCATAAATGCATCCAGACTTTGCATTAATCTTCCTCACTTTTCACAGACCTCCACCTAAACAGAAGAAGTGAGACGTGGAAGATGGAAGTAATTAAACGGTCCCCAATGACTGGAAGTCACTGGCTTCATCAATTGTCCTCCACTCAGCCTGTCTGCCCAACTGCAAACCCTGTCTAGCCCTCTGATATTTTTGTTTATCGCTTTGTTTGACTCATTAAAAGTTTTTTTAACAAATCATAAACTCTGCAATGTTCTTTGCTCACTAAAGCTGGAATCACATAGTTCAGTCTGAGTCTTTATGGTGTAAAATCAAGTCAGCTGCCAGCTCGAACCAACTTTATGTGAAATACTTGTGTACTGTGCAGAAAGAAGTGTGTAGTTAAATGTGAACTTTAATGTGTTTGTATTTTATTTCTACAAGTGTTTTGACAAATATGATTTAAAATCTATTTGGAAAGATAATTTTGTAGATATATTTTAATTATTGTACATGATGTGGCTTTGAGTTCTGCTTTATTGCACAGTCAAATTTTTAAATTTACTGTGGATTTATTAAAAAAAAAAATACTTTTTAGAGTAAGTCTTTTGTCTAACGTTTTGGGGCAAACAATTTTTCAAATTCACGGTATTGACATATAAGTTTTGTACAGAAAGTCCAACTATAATATTGAAACCTTCAGTTGGTTTTAGTTTAGATGCAGCTCCATCTTACTCCGTGGTACCTGCAACAATAGTCAGTTTGAGCTGTAGTAAAAACTCCCAGTTTTAGAAAAGGGTGACGTGTCAAAATGTAAATAATGAAATTGTTTCAAATCTCACATACTTTTAGATCATTTCCCTCTCCAATAAAGTGTTTTTATTCTGTTTCCTCTGTTGCAGTTTATTAACAATGTAACCTAGTTAACGAATGTTTAATACCATTTTTTGGCAAATTTTATTTTGAATTTGATGACGGCAACACATTTCAAAAACGTCTGGCCAAAGCCATGTTTCTGCTGTGAAGCAGAAACATGGCTAAAACTATGAATTGAGTAAACTTGCTGACGTTTTTGAAAGGTAATGTCTCTTCTGATGTAGGATACAGTCAAGGTGGATTTTTTTCAATTTTCATGATTCATCAAATGTTTTCTGTAACAAAAAGTCTGGATTGCAGGCATAGCACTAACTTGCTGAAATATAAAATGTTCCCTAAAGATTTTTTTAAACTAGATGGAGAGCATATGTAAAAACCTGTATATAATATTTTGCATCGATGCTCCCTTTCTTTTGCCTGAATTTAACTTGGAGAATATGGTGGAACATTTATTTTAGGCTGAATTTAACTTCAGTGTCAGGGTGGGACATTTCAGGCTAAATTGAACTGAATTTTGACTATAAACAGTATTTGTGTAGAGCACTGGTCCAGTATCTGTAGGAAACCTGGCTCCAACACGTTTGCACTGCAGTAAACGGACAGATTGAACTTGAAGAACTCAAAACTTTGTGTGACCATAAGCAGATTGTTTAGGCAGCCATTTTGTGGGTAATGTCTCTGGTGCGCGCTTGGAGATACTGGCGAGCTGTCGGGAGCGCGCGCTGGATGCAGCCGCTTACCCCTTACCAATATTCCCATAACAGGCTGATCAGATCAAGGCTATCTGCACTTTACTGAAATAGTTTTTATTTTGTTGCCTTTGAAGATTAATCCGACAAGTGAGTTTAGCTGTCAGTCACCTTGCAATGTGCAGACCGCTTTCCAGTTCCAATGACACTTTTATGTGATAGCATGCTACTAGCTTGCTAGCCAACCAAACCAAGGTTAGCTTCTTTTTTTTTTTTTTTTTTTTTTACCAATAAGGACTGGTTTACTGATGAATTTACCATTTATTACGCATGCAAGATGGTCTTTACATGTAAGAGGTTATCTTGTTGATGTATATTAGATTTATTAGAACAGAGTTAGCGGTGGACACCGCGGGCTGCCTCTGCACGGCTAGCCGAACCGGTAAGCCGTCTGTTCATACCAAACTCCAGCTCCGGAGGAAAGAGCCCGTTTGTGCTGGAAGCTAACAACCGGGTTTTTTTTTAAGCTTCAAATAACCGCTTTACAGTACTTGGGTCTTATTTTCGACTGACCCGGAGGAGGGGGGCAAGGTTCGTGTGGACGAAGGAAGACCGGGGTTTGGAACATCATCATGGCTGCTGAAGGAAACTTGGTTCGACACCCCGCCTGAGGTAAGAAACTGACAAGAGTTTGCGAATAGAGGAAAAGGTGTGTGCTGTGTTTGTGTTAGATTGCTCAGGCGGTCTGTGGTAACGGAAAGCTGTAAGGATGGTCCATCCAGACAGCCTCTTCTGTTTTGCAGCCGGCCTCGTGCTCTCAGCTCGGCAGATGATGGGGAGGCTTCAGTCACTGATGCCGAACAGTCATCATGGATACATGCATGATGAGGGGTTTGCTTCCTCGCTGCTTTGCTGCAGCATCGCCCCAAATCTGCGTTACTGGCCGCTGTCACCAGATTTCCATCAACATACAAGATCTTATCGCATGTGAGGATTTTCACAGTCCGTGGGGGGGTCCAGTGGGTTACGAATAGATTGATCAGTGCAGTGTTAGCGGGTTCTGGCTGCGATTCTGTAGCTCTTTTCAGTGAAGGAAAGTCCGGCCCATAGCTAGAAGATGCAGGCAGAAGAAAAGGGAGGGTTGGAAGAAGAAAAAAAAAAAAAATGAATGGGTGGTTTCTAATACGCAGAGGTGTTGATGTTTTCCCATGTAAATGTGACAGCTTTAGAATTTAAAGGAGTCAACATTCCAGTGGACTTGCACCATTTTTATTTGCTACTGGAACCAACACTGGCTGTTAGCTGCTGCATCAGCCCCTACCCTGCCCTGGAGTGCTGGGGAAGAGTAACAGTCGTCTAGAGATCATGGTTACTCCTTGTCAAAGTGCCTGATGACAATGGGAAAAGCACTGAATGCAAATCTCCATCACGACCAGCGTTATCGTCTGGAAAGAGAGCCTGATGTGCTGCATCTGGTGAAAGCATGAGCAGAACCACAAATAAATAAATGTAACACTGCAAATTAATATCTGCGAATCAGCAACTGTGCTTGCTGCACAGGGTCACAAAATGTGCTCAAAACGTACTGCACATATCCAAATCCTCTAACAGCAATGCACATCTCGCTAAACTAAAAGCTGTGCCCACGGTCAAAAAAATACACAAAAAACACTGCACGTGGTCGCACACAACCACATTAGAAACGCACAAAACACTGGACATGGCCAAATCCCTTAAAACACTGCACACAATCATACTAAACAAATCAGTTTACTTGGTCACACCAAAAACTCTGCACATGGCCGTGCCAAAAACACTAAAACACGTGGACGCACAAAATGCACTGCACTAAATCACACCAAACATCCTAAAACACTGCACACAGTTTCACCAAATGTGCCAAAACCACTGCAGTCTGTCATGTCAAACACACTAAAATACTGCAAATGGTTGCACAAAAAGCACTGCACATGAGCATCAAAAATACTGCATGCACTCACACCAAATACACAACAACACTGCATAGGGTTACCAAACACACTAAAAACTCTGATTGCATCAGGTAACATCAAACATACTAAAAACACTGCATTGGTCCCTCACACAAAAATATACAGCACATGTTAACACCAGACATGCTAAAAACACTGTGCAAGGTCATGCCAAACACATAAACATAGTGCAGGGTCACGCCTAACACACTAATATAACATTGTACACAGAGATGCCAAACACACTTCACAAGTTCATGGCAAACACACTAAAAACACTGCAAATGGGTGCATAAAAGTACTGCACGAGTACTCAAAAATACTGCACATAGGCACACCAATTACACAAAATCACTACATATGATCACATAGGACAAACTGAAAACACCACACACTATATTACACCAGAAACTGCACAGGGTCACACTAAACACACTAAAAACAGAAATGTAAGTTTCTTTTTCTCTTTATTTATCCAGATATACAGATCTATTCAGAAGTCTGTTTTTCTTTTTTAAACAACCTAGGCCAGTCTTGAAAACAATGCACATCTGAGGAGAAAAAAACAATATTTTTGGGTGATATAGGTGTTTGGGGACATATAGCCATCAGTAATAACTGTCCCATTATGCGCCGATATAAGCACTTCTAGCTTTCATGCTTAAAATGCTGTGAACCCACTGTAATAGTACAATGTATCCAGCAGAGGGTGCATGCAGACTACTTTTACATGGCTGTTCACTTTAGCCACTTTAGCCACTTTAGCCACAGACATACTGTATATATGTAGACACCTCACTGAGCGCTGAATTGTACATCAACATCGCCACCATGTTTGTTGTTGCAAAAGTGAAATGATAGAAGATGCCGCATTCATTCAGTTTCTTTATGTCATAAAGGGACAGTGCATATTAATCAATATGAACACATCACATAAATATGTCAGATTTAGTTAAAGAGGCTAATTTTCCTCTGTAGTCCCCTAGCAGGTTGATGTAAAAGATTTAAAAAAATTACAATTAACATGCATGATATCTTACATGACCTAGAAGTTATGACAATTTTAAATATATGTAGCTAAAAGTGTGGCAGAGTTCAGAGTAGCAACATGAAAAAAGCTGTGCAAGACTATTATTTTCCAAGGTTTATAACTTACACACATGCACACACACAGACTGCATACTGTATATATGTTCAATACCTCCACCCCCTTCGCTACTTCGCAGTTCGTTTATCGCGGACTCGCTGTATCGCAGTTTTTCAAAATAAGACTGGACATGACACACAGTTGGCTGATTGATGGATGAGCCACACAGTCGGCGTGGAATTTTTATTTAAAATAAATTATTTTAAATTATTTAGCATCTGCTGCACCTTTGTGCAGCTCACACAGCTGCATAAAAAGTTTCCTTCTGCACCTTTGTGCAGACCAAAATGCAGGATAAACTTCCTGCTGCAGCTGATCAGCTGTTCTCCGTGCAGAGTGGAAAAGTGGGCGTGGCTAAGAGCGCTTGCAGGTGGCAAAGAGCAGAGGAGGCAATGAGCTGAAATCATGACATTCTGTGCTCTTTTAGAACGTTTAGAGCAGGGGTGTCAAACCCACTTACAAAAGGGGGCCGAAATTAAAAACTTTTTCAAACTAAGGGCCGGTTTCAAAATCTACATCAACTCAAGTTAGATACCCAACATCTTCTCTTGGTTGCAGGTTCCTCAACAAGAGTTTGAGTAGCCTCGTTTGAAGTGTGAATACTACTTACTTCTTGTACTACTATTCCTACTTCGTGGCTTTTCACTTACCTCGTGTCTTCAGGGTGTGGATCCCCCCACGAGAAACGAGGGACTACTATATCTACAGAATCCATCCATTATCTTATACCCACTTCTTCCATTTTGGGTCACAGGGGTCACTGGTGCCCATGTCCAGCAATCACTGTGCGAGGGGCAGGGTACCCCCTGGACAGGTCGCAAGTCCAGAGACAAACGAGACAAACAACCATTCACTCTCACACCTAGGGACAATTAGAGTTACCAATCAGACTAACATTCATGTTTTTGGTCTATGGGAGGAAACTGGAGTTCCTGGAGAAAATCCATGCATGCACAGAGAGAACAAGCAATCCCCATCCAGAAAAGCCCCAGACCAGGATTTGAACCGGAGATTTGCTCGCTGAGAGGCAGCAGCTCTACCAGTTGCACCACCATGCTGCCCATCTACAGAATCATATTAATTAATTAATTTTTATTTATTTTTTTTTTGTTTGTATTTTTATTTATGTTTAATCAGCTGCAGCCTTTTTTAAACCCTGAGAAATCCAGATTACATCTCTGCTGCTTGGTGTATTGTCATGTCATTTTAGTAGGAGTTCCTACATCAAGTATCAGGAAGGAAAAACCAAGATGTGGAAATGTGTCTTGATTTGATTATTAGATTCATTTATTTTGATGCAGACGTGATCTAACCACAAGTTAGTAGCCTAAATAAAGTTTTGGTGCATTTGGTTACGGCAAAAAAAATGCACAGTTAGCACATTATTACTACATTCAACTGCTATTAAAAATCAAAAATGGACAGTAGACATTTTGGTGTAAAAATACACCACAAAAAAAGGACTGTAATTAGTTTGCATAGCACTGGGGCTATGGGGTGGAGGCACCAGAGCTTAACATATACAGGCTGTCCTCGAGTTACGGCGCTCTCGACCTACGACGCTCCGGACTTACGAACGGCACCCGATGACGTCATCCGGCAGCATACGGCACTATTTTTCAGAAAATTTC
>JAVCKU010000123.1:41313-57355 GCA_032273985.1 Hypsolebias coamazonicus | reverse complement strand
GTGACCCCATGACTCGAAAAGGAAGAAGCGGGTAAAGATAAAGGATGGATGGATATTTAACTCTTCTCAAATCATGGTGTCATTTTTTCATGTTTTTGTCTCCCTCTAGTGGTCATATTATTGAACAACATGCAAGACAAACGCAGCCAACAATGAATTTTTTTCAGTAACAAAAGTTTTAATATCAATGTAAAATGACCCATTACAGCTTTAACTACCTAATATTTGTCTTGTCAAAGACATTCATAATAGTTTTAATCAGTGCCCTCTATCTGCAGAGCAAGATCATTCCCACCTTTAAACCACACATGCCCATACACTTTCCCATTGACCTCGAGCTTTGAAAATAACAGAGCATTGTGTATGTATGTGTATGTACAAGTCTAATGTTTTAATTTATAGATAGATATTGTGTGCAAAGAAGTTTTCTCTTGAGTAATGTTTCTATATTCCATTTCAAAGCTGGAAAGTTTAAGTTGGTACAGGTTTTTGGCTTATGGAAGACTAAATTAAGTACATTTAGAAGAAAAACAACAAGAAACATAAAACAGAGTGAATTACACAATAGATGCTTGTCTGTTTTATCCTGCACAAAATCTGTTGTCTCACTTTTGAGAAACATTTTTTTCTTTGTCCTTGCAAGAATATTTTATTACGCATTCGAATGGCATATTTTAATAAGTAATCCTATGAACTGACAAAACAGACATTTATATTCCCTTTTTAAAACATAAATCATTTCATTCATTTCATTTCACTCACACTGGATTGTGGAAAAAAAATAAGTAAACGTTAACTTTACTAACCTCTCATTCTTTCTTTTTTCTTAAACGCAGAACAAGCAGATATGCTTTTATTCAACAACAGAAAAAAATAACTTTTGCAAAATATTTTAAAATATATGTTCATGGACTTTAGTTTTCATTACTTTGCAGTTACAATTCTTCTTTGTATTACAAAATAAAATTATAAAATGAGCGGTCTCAGGAAAAAAAAGAGAAGATATTTGAAAGTGGCAGTAATAGGTTGGTGGTAGACACGAGTGGTGACAGACAGTGGGTTATGGTGTCTTTGTTGCCGCCTCCTGTGTGTGGAGGTGGGCCTTTAGCTGGTTACCAGGCAACAGAGCCCAAAGAAACGCCTTTTCCTCTGTCGGACAAGTGGGTAGGGAGTCAGGTTCAGCAAACTGCTGTCATCTGAGCAGAAACAAAACAAGGACAGCCGATGAGTCGTACATTGTTGTTATTACAAATTGACTGCAAACAAATGTGACCATCACTCCTTGGTGTTATGTGACAATTAAAGCCTTTCCTTAACAAGTTTATAGTTTATTGTTAGATACAGTGATCTATGTAAATATCATTTTTTCAACGTTGCACTGTAAAAAAAAAAAATCCGTAATGTTTAGGAAATAAAACTAGCAGCTGGGTTGCCAGAGAAATTCTGTAAAAATACTGTGAACATGTAAATAGTTTTACAGCGTAAGCCGTAAATTTAACTGTTGTACTAAGTAAAATTTACATCTTATTTTGTAAACATAAATACATTTCCACTGTATGTCTTACTTTTTTTTTAATGAAAAATACATTAAATAATTTTTACAGTGTAATTTATGGATAAGTAAATTTAAAACTAGGGATGCACCGATCCACTTTTTTTTATTTATTTTTTTACTTCCGATCCGATCCCGATACTTAAATCTGAATATTGGCTGATCCCGTTCCGATATAGTCATCATCATTGATTTTATAGGAGGCTGTAATAATCTCCTCTCAAGTACAATGTGTACACATATGCATGCATGTCCAAAAAGGCAACTTGAGGTGAGTTTTATTAATGTTGGATAAGTTTCAAAGTTACAATTAAATTCTGCTAACACAAAATGTGTTTTATTTTATTCCTAGCTTTAAAGTGGATATCAAAGTGATTAATTTAAGTGATAGTTTGTTTAAAGTTATTTTATATGTTCTTTTAAATAAGGGGGTGATATGAGAATTATTTTCCTCTTTCTACATTCTTCATTCAATGTTTTCTTTTTTGATGAATTTGCTTTATTTTGTCTCTTTTAAATGAAAGGATAAATGAACTAAATAAATAGCTTTACATCTGTTAAGTTCATGGCATAAACCAACACAGACATGTTCCTGTTTTTAGTAGTTTACATTGCTTTATAATGTAGCTGTTTATGTTTTTTTTACATACAGTTTTCTTATAATTTTTAATTAATATGCTTTTTTATGATTGTCTACTGTTGTACTGATAAATATCTCCTGTAGGGTAGACTATATCTTGGCTGCAAGGATCAAGCTGCAAAATCCTTAATTTTCTAGAGCTGATAGCTGTTTGGTCATTAATTACAATGAAGTTTAGCAACTTCTCTGTGAACAGTTGAGCTCCGTGGCTTCAGCTATGTGTTTTTCTTGTTCAGTCAGGGGCTGGTGGCCTGATTTTGGTCAGCCGCTCCTCCGAGATGGGCAGACAGAGAGCAGATCGAACTGGATGTGGCTGGCTGGGGTCTGGATGCCTGTGTTTCGGTTCAGCGAGAGTGGCGTCCCGCTGAAGCCCCGGAGCTCGAATGTCCAACATAAAACTAACTTGACCATGGTTTAATGTGGTGCTATGGCTCTGCAGACATTGCACGTTGCTGTCTTGTGGTGTTTAGTGTAAAATACTTCCACACAGCGACATGTTATGATGAAAGTTGGCTAGCTGTTAGCTAAAGTGCTACTCACTCAGTCCGCACGCTGAGCAGGCTGCAAACTATGAAATGGATTTCCTGAATGTGACGTGAGGCAGGTCTTATTACTCTAGGTTTATGAGACACGACTCCGGATCCGATCGGCCCCATCCCTACCACCGTTGCATTGTGGGTAATGTAGTTTTGGTGCATGCAAAACACCAGCGGGCGGCTGTGGCCTGCGGGCCGTTTCTAATAGTAATTAAATATCTTCCAGGAGGCCATAGATAATTAATTTGCGGGCCGGATCTGGCCCGCGGGCCTTGACTTTGACATATGTGATCTACATCTTGACCCTTGAGGTTCACTCTGCACATCAATCTGTGAGGTTCATGCTACACTATGATTCTTGCCGTTGATGGAGTTGTGTTTGTACCTCTGTAGCTGAAAGCTCCTGGTCCTGCTGTAATGTATCCTCTCCCGCTGGGACACAGAGATAGAAACTCGGCTGCAAAACAAACTTTTGCTGTCAGATGTGAAATCTACGCACAGGCTGCATCATGATAGAAGTGATATCTTAGTACATGTCCTGGGTCTTACCTGTGTCCACAGGTGGACAGGTGCTGTACTGGCAGCCCAGGCCCCAACCCTCCCCCACAGTGCAGCAACACTCCTGCTGGCTAGTGTTGGTGGCCAGCAGGCTGCAGGTTCCCTGGTCAGCCAGGTTGTAGTAACACTCCCTGACCTCCCCAGGACGTGCCACAGGAAGTGGGGGCAGCACCGGAGCAACGTCCACCATGCTGACAAGGAAGGAGGAGGAGGAGGAGGAGGAGGAGAAAGAACTTGTGGAAGAACCTGAGGAAGAAAAGGAGGTGTGTGGGGAGCCAGGAAGTGTTATTGTTCGTGGAGAAACAAAAAGAAATGGACTGAAAGAATTTTTGATTGAATCATCGTTAAACTTGTTCACAAGTATTTTTTTTTATTTTATTTTAAGAACTAAAGTTACCGTTTACAGGAGAGCGTCTCGTTTTGAGAGAAGGGACCTGATGGCTAGTGTTTACCTGGTTTCACAGGTCGGACACACTGTCTGCTTGTTGAGTTGAAGATTTCTTCTGCTCGGACACATTTACACATAAAGCTTCCTTTAACGTTCTCACACTGAGCCGAGCCACACACACCAGGCTGAGACACACACTCGTCCTCATCTGAGAACACACACAAACACACAACCTTGCTGTTTGTTTGTGACGAGTCATGCTCCGCGGCGACACCCGGGGGCTCAGACTCACCTACACAGCGGCCGTCAGCTGACACCTGATAACCAGGATCACAACTCACGAGGCAGCGGTATGAGCCAATCGTATTCTCACATCGCTGTGACCCACAAACCGAACCGCTCGAGGAGACGCACTCATCAACATCTGAGGAAGATGCAGACGACGAAAAACAATGAGCTTCTGGTAGGAGCGTGTGCAAATGTGTTTGTGTCCATATTCACCGAGGCAGGCGTTCTTCTCGGGGTTGCTGGTGAAGCCGCTTCTACACTCACATTGAAACGAACCGTCAGTGTTCACACAGCGACCGTCTGAACACACGCCTGGCCTCACACACTCGTCCACGTCTGCAGAGGACAAGTTCAGTTCACAAACTGTTCCCAGAACCACAACTGTCTTTAACAATAACGTAACAAAATCAGGTACAGGGACAGTTATTGTTGGAAAAGAGTGGACTGTCCTCTCCTGGATGGAGTGAGATGCTGCCTCTATTGGTGGAGTTCAAATATCTCTATTTTGGTCAAGAGTGAGAGAAGAATGAAGCGTGAGATCGTCTGACGGCTTCCACAGTATTAAGGATTCTGTTCCGGTCCGTTGTGGTGAAGAGTGAACTGAGCTGCCAGGAGAAACTCTAATTACTGGTCAGTCCATGTTCCTACCCTCACCTATGGTCACAAGGTCCTGGCATGTTCAACCTAGAGGAGACTCCAGGGAAGGCCCAGGACACACTGGAGAGACTGTCTCTCAGCTGGCCTGGGAACTCCTAGCAGTCCTCCCAGAAGAGCTGGAAGAGGAGTGGGGAGAGACGTCTGGCTGAATGGATGGTTTTCACCAGCTCTGCACTGAGAAAACATGAATTCCAGAAAGTTTCTGCAGAAATGTTAAAGGAACCAGAGCAGCTCCTCCCTGAAGCTCCAGCATCTTTCAGTTTTCATCTCTGAAGCCCAACAGGATTCTGGGATGTGCTTTGTTTTACTCTAAGCTGATAAAATGTGCACGTTTAGTCAGACAAAGTGTAGAAGTGTAAAGCTCGTGGAGAAGCAGTGACTCAAAATCATGATAGAATAACAGGTGATTTGGGATTTTAAACATTTTACCAGTAACACGTCAATAAAACATTGATGAGGTAAAGACAATCTGTAGAAAAGGTTTTATCATCTCCAACTTGTTTTGAAAGATTCTCCAGTTAGCAGCTTATTCTAAAACAGGATTAGATAAACAGATAAATCTGTTGGTTTACTTCCACAATAAATAAACAAAGCTGGTGTGTCTGAAGCCAAAAAGCTCCAGTTTTGTCTCATCAGTTAAAAATTTGATGAAATAATTAAATAATCTGTCTTTTAGTGATTTTTTTTTTTAAATAAAAACCTCAGGTCTTCTAATGAATTAAAATGTGACAAAGGTCAGATTTATAAAATGGCAAACCTTCAATTTGGAGTTGAGCTTGAATGGTTCTGGGTGGTCCCCTCAGCTCTTTTTACACAGTCCACACTATCAAATCAACCTGGAGTCGCATTTCCTCTTGCGCCCACATCCCGAGGGGTTGGCTACAGTCCCATGAACCTTCTACATTTTATTAATCTTGTCAGCTGCTGTCAGAGGAACATGAAGCAGCTTGGGGATTGTCTTGTAGCCTTTAGCTTTAACGTGGATCTCTACAATCTTCACTCTGAGCTCCAGGTTCAGTGAGGTGAACAGAACCAAACCAGTCCACCCAGTATCTGTTCGCTTTCAACAGGGCGAATGTCTGAAGAGCTTGTCTTAGTGTCTACAGCGCTTGAAGACTTCAAAGGTATAAATGAAGGTCAAACATTTAGTTTGAAACATGATTACAATGTAACGATCACTCGTCTCTTTTGGAGATCAACAAATCAATTATTTAAATTTTCTTTTTGTTTATCACAAACTAATTTATTTGTTATTAACCTTTATGTAACCAGGAGAATCCACTTGAGAGCACAGATCTCTTGGGAGGCCTGGGCCTGAAGGCAGCTTAACATGCATGTTTTGGACTGTGGTAGAAAACCGGAGAAAATCCACAAACACGTGGAGAACATGCAAACTGCATATACAAAGACCCCTGGTCCAACCTGGGAATTGAACCCAGGACCTTCTTGCTGTTAGGCAACAGGGCTAACCATTTAGCAGTCATGCTGCCAGAGGCAAACTAAAGGCAGACAGTTGCTGTTTAATTCCTTTTTGTGAGAACTCAAACTTTGGATCAATGAGCTGGAAGAGAAGCAACAGTTTTTAAAGGAAACATCCACGAACAGCTTAGATTTTATTTATTTGTTGTTTGACTTGTTTAGATGATGGTTACGTTTCACAGAGCAACTGTCAGGAGACCTGAACAAACCAAAAGACACAAAGTGTGAGTTCAGGGACGTGTTGGTGGACGGACTCACCGAGGCAGGCCGTCCGGTTGTCGCTGAGTGTGAATCCAGGTGAACACACACACATGTATGATCCAGGCGTGTTCACACACTCTCCCCTGGAGAAACAGAAGTCTCCCTCCAAACACTCGTTAATGTCTGAGGACAAAAACATTTACTGGTTCAGAAACGGCTCAAACTGCAGGAACACCCAAACACATCTTTGTGACAGTGTGATCAGAAAGTTTCCCGTTCAGGCTGACCTTCATGATACACAATCACCATCATTCAGAGACACAATCCACACGAGAATAACAAAGTAACCCCAGGAAGACGTTACGGGGAAAATTAGCCACACATTTGTTTTTGTTTTATGTATTTATTTTGGAGCAGTCAATCAACTTTTTTCCTTCTTACAAAGCCTAAACTTGTATTTATTTATTTATTTATGTCACAATTTGTTCAATGTGGCTGTAACCTCAGAGTAACTTCACTACATTGTGTGTTCCTTAGGGAAAAATCCATAAAATAAATAAATAAATAAATAAATTGAGCCCATATTTAAAATAGGAAAAAAAAAAACATTCCTCTCATTTATGTTTTTTTCTCTTTACCTCCATCCCTACACTTCAAATTTCTATTACCGTAGTTCTGCTTTTATGTTAGAGAACCTCTGAAAAATTTACCGGAGGACCTTGCAGTCACCTTGAAAGAGAGTCAGTGCCGGTTGGACTTGCTGTGGAGTTCCGCTTCACATCTTGTCAAATAAAATTCATGTAGTTTGGATGTAAGGAGAAAAAAAACAAAAAAACACTTGCGAGTTGCACAAGTAAACGTTTCGTATATAAAGATCTGCTCCACGTGCATGCAGGCTGCAGAATCGAACACACGACTCAGACAACGATCGACTCGGTTTTCCCAAAGCAGAACGTAAAAGGCAGAAGCACCGTACGGCAGAAGCTGGTTGTATACACGGGTCAGTAAAAGAACATGAAGGAGAAACTACTGTTGTGAACAAGAAGGGTTTTATGAAAACAATAATATAAAATAATGATAAAAACAATAAAATAATTAAATCAAATAAACATCTACATTCAGCCGCTGAGCGACCTGTGAAGTTTGAAAGAAAACAAGGCAGTTTTATTTTCAGCTACTGGATCTGACTCAATTTAAATGTGATATTTTTATTTTAGGCTGGGACAGCTCTAACCAGTGGACGCAAATGTTTTTAAAGCAGTTGTAAGGTGGTTGGTTTCCCCCTAAGGAACACCGTGTCATAAAGTTAAATGGACTGGGTCAAAATAAGAAGTTTAATCAGAAATTCTGTTTTTATTGCAGAAACTATTTTGTATCACAAACGACCTGGATCGAACGGTTCTATTAGAGGGATCGGGTTTGTACTGATGTTTGTTCACCGTCTCACCTCGGCACTGCCTCCCCAGGACGGGGCGTCGATACCCGGGACCACAGTCGCAGCGGAACGACCCGACGGTGTTCACGCAAACCTGATCTGCTTCACAGGCTCCGCTGTTCATACACTCGTCTACATCTGCAGCAGAAACGTCAAACTTTATATTTACGCTCACAGGACACAGCTTCGAGTCATCTAACATGAAACTAAATACCAGAAGACTACAGAGCTGAAGGAACAACGTAGATTTCACTTTTAAACGTTATTCACATTACTATCTGAAACTGGATGAAGACCAACTGAACCAACACTGGACATCTGGATGATGATTTAGAAACTGATGGTGTTCCTGAGTTTTACTAAATGAAATATTATGATTCGGAATGAGCTCAGAAGACAAATGTAAACTGAACCGAGGGCACCAAGTACTAATCCCTGCGGTATGTCACAGGAACTGAGTACTCATTCCTGTGGTAATCAATAGGAACCAAGTATTCTACCCAGTTGAACACTACAAAAACTGAGTACTCATCCATGTAGTGCACAAGTACTGAGTGCTTATCATGTGTTCCACCAAAGGTACCAGGATCTTATGTCTGTGGTACGCTACAGGAACCAAGTACTCATCCCTGTGGCACTCCACATGAACCAATTAATTTTCGCTGTTTTATGCAACAAGAACTGATTATTCCTTGCTGTAATACACAACATTTTAGTGCACCTATTGAAGGTACAAATATTACAATAAAAGGATCTGTTTGAGAGTATTAATTCTGAATCAAGTTGAATCATATCAAAGGTGCAGATATTCATTCAAACAGGACACAGAAACTCAAGTTATATCAAAAGTGACTGGGCGTTCTTTGATTCTTGACAATGTTGTTCTTTTGTTTCAGGGAACTTCCTGAGATGTTAACGGTTCTTCAAGAATCTGAAAGAAGTCCTGCAGCATTTGACTCACCAAGAACGTCAAAGGAGGATCGAAGGTCTAAAATCTGATCATTTTGTTTGCAGCAGGTGAATGAATCAGCCTCACCGATTGTTCTTCTTGTAAATAAAAGGGGATGATCCTACTGTAGTGTGCTAAAGCCTTGTTGTGTCTGTGTGTGTGTGTGTGTGTACCTGTACACAGTCTGTTGGTCAGTGTGTAGCCAGGACGACAGGACACACAACTGTAGGACCCCACAGAGTTCACACACATCTGCCCGGGACACTGAGACGGCTCTGCACATTCGTCTACATCTGCTCGCACACAGATCAGGGATCAATAAATGATCAGAACTGTGTATTTATTATTACATGACTCTCATGGGAAGGTAAGCCTCTCTGAACCTGTGCAGGTGTTGTTTTGGAGCTTGTAACCATGGCGACAGACACAGCGGTAACTTCCAGGTGTGTTTTCACAGCGACCATTGGGGCAAGGAGACCGACGGCACTCATCAATGTCTGCAAACAGAAACACCGGACATTAAGAACATGACACGGGAGGGACATTTAGGGTTCTGATCTGGTTTACCAGCAGCAGGTGAGCAGCGGTACCTGTGCAGAGCCTGTTGAGAAGTCCAAATCCCGGCTGGCAGGACACACAACGAAACGAACCCTGAGTGTTGACACACTCCTGACCAGGACACTGCAGAGAATCCACACACTCGTCCACATCTGACACACAAAGGTCCCAAACATGACTCAGCATTAACACCTGACACACAAAAGGTCCCAAACATGACTCAGCATTAACACCTGACACGCAAAAGTTCCCAAACATGACTCAGCATTAACACCTGACACACAAAGGTCCCAAACATGACTCAGCATTAACACCTGACACACAAATGTCCCAAACATGACTCAACATTAACACCTGACACACAAAGGTCCCAAACATGACTCAACATTAACACCTGACACGCAAAGGTCCCAAACATGACTCAGCATTAACACATGACGCAAAGGTTGCAAACACGAGTCAGCATTAACACCTGATGCGCAAAGGTCCAAAACATGACTCAGCATTAACATCTGATGTGCAATGATCCCAAACATGACTCAGCATTAACATCTGATGCGCAATGATCCCAAAAATGACTCAGCATTAATACCTGATGCGCAAAGGTCCCAAACATGACTCAGCACATATATTCCAGTCGGTGGGAACAGGAAGTAAAGTGCTATGTGTTGTATTCCCATACAATGGAGAAATTAGTTCTCTGTTTTTAACCCTTCACAAGTGAGATGCACCCAGGTGGAGCAGTGGGCAGCTATGTAGGCGCCCGGGGAGCCATTGGGTATTAGGTGTCTTGCTCAGAGACACCACGACATGTGGGAATGGCTGGGGATCAAACCTTTCTGGTCCCAAGTTGGCCGCTCTACCTCTACACCATCTCAAAGGAAGTGGTTGAGTTAAATCATTTCTGTAGATTAACTAAAAATTAAATTCTAACATTTTCTGCATCGTTTCTTCTGACAGATCAAAGCTGAAATGTTTCATGTTTATTTATTTATACAGTATTTCATCATGTGTGCGTTTCAGATGGAAACAGCTCTGGACTGGAGCCTTCTGAGCTGAAAGATGACGACATGAGATTAAAGCAGAACTTTTAATCCAGATGTAATCTAACATCAGCCTCCGGTTCTGTCCGAGGATCCAGTTTAACACCAGACAAGTCAGATGATTTTCAGATGTTCCTCTTCAGAGCAGAACCTCATGAAACCATTGAGGAACTTCAGTGTTTTCTTCTTTGCTTTGGACTAAAGTACCTCAGCTGTGAAGCACGGCGGTGGGAGTGTCATGATGAAGGATTTCTTTAAAGTTCTACAAAAAACTCAGAACCAGAACCTGACGAAGAAAACCTGCAGACATCTAGAACATCATCAGGAAACCATTTGAAGGATCTGGAGGAAATTCAGGGTCTGAGCTGGACCGATCCTTCCAACAGAACCACATCAAGAATAGTCATCCATCAGCTGATGGAACCACATGGACCCACAGAACCACACCAGTACCTGAAAAGCCATGTTGTAATTGTGTTCTGATGTTTGTGTTTGTATGTTCTTACCTGAGCAGGTGTTGCCGATGAGTCTGTAACCATGGCGACAAACACACCTGTAGCTGCCAGGTGTGTTCTCACAGCGAGCGTTGCTGCAGGGGTTCTGCTGACACTCATCGACATCTTCAGAACCAAACAAATCCCAATTTCAGAACCGCACTCACATGACACCACCAACAGGAAGTGACATGACACCAACAGGAAGTGACATGACACCAACAGGAAGTGACATGACACCAACAGGAAGTGACATGACACCAACAGTTTTTTTTTTTCTCACCATGACAGTGTCGTCGCTGAGTGTTGAGTTGGAAACCTGGATCACACTTACAGGTGTGATTCCCACCTGGCAGATCCACGCACAGGCCACGCCCACATACACCTGGTCTGCTCTCACACACACCTTGAACCGCTGCAGACATACAGACACACACACACATTAATGTTCACTCCTTAATTCAATGCTTTCTACATATTTTTGGTAAATTTACTTGTTGAATCACAAACTGTTTCTAAAATGAAGTAATTTTTAATCATCTGAATGTTTTTATATTTAATGTAGAATTATTTTTGACAGAAACTAATTAAAAAATAGCATTTCATCTACATTTGATCAAAAAGTTTTACCTCCGCAGTCAAGACTTTGTTTCACTCCAACTCGCGAGAATTTTTTTAATTAATCCACTTTAACATGTTTATTAAATTTATTAAATATTTGCTGACGTGCAGGTGGACTAAAATCACCATCTTAACGTGGCAGAGGGGTCTGAGGGGGCTATGCTGCTCTGCAGTCCCTGGTAGGGTCTCCCATGGCAAACAGGACTCAGGAGAGGGGTCAGACCAAGAGCATTTCCAAACCTTCATGGATAAACACATTTGCAGCAGGAAACCAGGGCACCTCCCTGGAGCCGGGCCTGGAGCAAGCACCTGGACATTGAGCCTTGGCCCCTGGGGCTCGGCCAGGTCAAGTCCAAAAGAGAGACAGTATACCACATCCATGTGGGCCCACCACCTGTGAGGAGGACCGCCACTGTCAGGTGCCATGGTTAGGTGCAATGCAAGCTGAGCAGCAGGTGAGGGAGGGTCCTCAGCTGTGCAGAGTGAGGCACAAACTGCCTCCAGGGACCTCAGTGGAGCTGGAACCAGAGTCCTGGTTCCTGTCCTGGAAGGGGACACCATTCAGAGGCTGAGACTGGGAGGAGGAGCCTCGCTAATCTGAACCCCAACAGAGTTCCTGTGCTGTACTTGGGCTGTCCATAACCATGTTCTTCACCTCAGGTGAAAGAGCTCAAGGGTCTCAGTATCTTGTTTAAGACGAGGATCGAGCGGGGGATGGACCTAAAGGTCAGGGTCAGGGTCAGTCGTGGTGAGAAAGAGTTGAGATGAAAGGCAAAGCTCTGGATTTACTGGTCTGTCTACGTTCCCAAACTCACCTGTGAGGTTTGGATCATGACCGCAAGAAGAAGGAGATCCTGGGTCCAAGCAGCTGAAATGAGCTTCCAGCTTCAAGGAAAAAGTGAGGAGCTCGGTGATCCGAGGAGAGCTCGGAGCAGAGCTTGCACATGAAGGAGTCAGTTGAGGAGGTTTGTCTAATCAGGACGCCTCCCTTTGGAGGGTTTCTGGGCACAGATCACTGGGAAGAGGCCCCGGGTCAGACCCAGAACTCTCTGGAGGGACTGTAGATCCTGGCTGACATGGGATCACCCTGGGGTCTGCCGTCGCTCGGGACAGCGAGGTCTGGGTTTATCTCCTGGACCTATAGAGCCCAACTACAGAAAAGCTGTAGAAGGTGGAGATGGAGGGTTCTACACCATCAACATGTTCTGGTTTTAAAAATAATCTTAAACTTTTAAGTAAAAACTCTTTTTCTTGTATTTCTATAATGAACAGACAGAACCTTTGGACCTGAAGATGAATGGGTCAAGTGCTCACCCTGGACTCTGGTGGGTCGGGTCGTCGGGCTCACATGAGGCAGAGCTAAGTCAGGTCTGGATCCACGCTGGGCCGGAGCCGAGGCAGAGTCGCCTCCAGGTGCGACTGGATCGGATCGGGACCCGGAGGATGTCTGAGCACCTGCTGAGAGCAGAGAAATCACCTGGGTCAAAGGTCAAAGGTCATCCAAATGAACCTGCTGCTGGGTCCAGAACTTTAGGAATGATTCAGATCTGGGTTCTGGTTCCGAGTTACCTCGGCTGTCACTGGACAGAGTTTGAGAGTTTGTTTGTGCTGAGTCGACCCGGTTCTGATGGGAGGTTGAGATTGTGGACCCAGAAGGTTGAAATGTTCTGGAGGAGCTGAGGTGAGGCTGTGACGGAGGTCGGACCTCTGGCTTAGGTGGAGCGGGTCTGGTACCAGCTGATGAACCAGGAGATGGTTTCTGCTGGGTACTGGAGGTTCTGGTGCTGCTGGACCCGGGTTCAGAATCTGAAAGGAAGAATCAGGGTAAAAATATGTTTTTAATTTCTGACAAAAACTTATAGTGATTTTTCTTTTAGATCCTTGACCCGAACCATCAGAACATCTGAAGAACCTGAGGACGGAGCCCAAGGCCTGATGGGAAGTCAAAAAGCTCCAACTATGATTGACAGCTGAGTCACGTGACCTTTGACCTCAAATATTCAAACATCAAAGCAAAGCTTCCAAAAACAAACAATCGAAACTGATCAAGTGAATTCAAATTCTCATGATTTGAATGAATTTATTCATCAACATTAAATCTTTGTACGAGTTTCATGTTTTATTGTAATAAAAATAAAACTCTCCTTTAACAAAACATTTGAACTTCTAGAGTCAGTGGAGCCTGAAGGCAGGAAGCTGCCTGGTCCGTACCTCTGCTGTCCTGTGATGTCAGCAGCGAGCCTCGGCCCGCCGGGTCGGTGTCGGCTCTCTGAGTGAACTGCAGAGTGGAAGCTGAGTAGTGGTACCCGGGCCCGGCGGGACAGATCTCCTTAAAGGCAGCTAGAACCAACAGAACCAACAGAACCAACAGAACAGGCAGAACGTTTAATTAAATTAACTTAACGACAGAAAAACAGATGCAGGTTTTTAAAAAAGTTTCAGGAACTCTGCTGCTTGGAGGGAAAACAGAAATAAACCAGAACCGGACCAGAACCTTTAGACAGAACTTCTTGTCTGGTTTCAGAACATCCTGATAAAAACTAAATGATTTCACATGAACTTAAAGAAACTCGTTTAAGTTTTGCCCTTCAGGTGTGTTTTTGTTCTGGTACTGTCAGGACCTGGGTCGGGTTTTAACGTCCTGCAACAAATTAAAAAAAAAAAAAAAAATCACATCAAACCTCAACAGAGACGAGATCCACTCAAAACCTGTACGAGCCCCCACAGACGACCATCGATGTAACACCTGGTCCTGTTTGGGTCTCCAGCTCCGACTTCCCAGCAGAACCATCATTCAGTTTAAACGGGTCACAGGAAGTTGGACTTTCCATGACTGAGCTGCTGTTTTCACATCTTTAACTCTTTTTACTCAATCGCAGACCAACATGGAGGAGTTTAATGTTTTTATCAAACATTGATCAACTTTAGAGTCTAAAACTTTATTATTTTTACTATCTTTCCTCCAGTTTCTCCTCCAACCTTCAGTTTTTCTGTCTTCATCCTCCCAGTGTGTCTCTGCTTGAGGGCTGATGGTTTCCTCCCAGAGGTCAAAGGTCAAACCCCCAAACCCCCATTGTATCCGAGCTCAGTTTTTTTCTTCAAACAGGAAGGGAAGGCTCTTTTTAACTTGTCATATATTCTCCATAAAACCATGTAGAACCATCAAGCAGAACCTGTGGTACCATAAGAACCTTCTGCTGCTCACGGGTCAAGAAGTTCTTTGGTCTGCCTTCTAGTTTTCACACAGAGACTGTTTGTCTGAGGCTTACTTTTTACTCTGTGGTTCTGCCTGAAGTGTAAAGTGTTGCGCAGTCCTTTTCTGTCCCCCACAAAAAGGCGGGGTCACCATGGTAACCTATGACTCAGCAGATGGGTCAGTAAATCTATTACTCAGAAGCTTCTTCCATCATGGCCGTCTCCAGGGATCCGACTGTCCCGATTAGAACTTTAAGTTCAGGAGATCTGAAGAAAAACTTCTGACAGATTTAGAATTTAAAGTCCAAAAACCAAGAAGTGATTTCAATCTGGACCTTCAAAATAAAGCTCTTTAAACCAAGAGTTTGGCTCTGTCACAGTTTTAGATTATTCCTGAAGTCCTGTTGGTCTTTGGACAGATGGATTCTGAAGCTGATATGGACTTTGATGTTTCTGAAGAACTTCTTCCTCCTGAACTTGAGTCAGTTTCTCGTGAACCTGAACAAAAATAAATCTGAGTTTTTAATCTGAAAGATGACTGACCTGACCCAAAGTAAGGGCACTTCTGGCACTCGGGTCCCCAGGCCTTCCCGACCCGGCTGCAGCAGCAGATCTGCTTGGTGATGTTCCGGAAGATGGGCATGGAGCAAGAAGATGGACCCAGACCAGAACCAAGGACCCGGTAACACTGACCCTTCTCCTCCGATATCACACTGTGGGCTGAGGAGGACACATGGACAGGAGTGAGGAGGACACCTTAGGGTCCAAACAGAGCTTAGAGTCCAACAGATTGCTGCATGCAGAACCAGAACATGCTGTCCTCTGGTCCACAGAGACACCAGCAGCCCGACACAAAGACAAGAAGCTCAGAGGATGGTTCTGGAAAAATTAAGAAGGAAACTGAGACAAAGACAGGACAAAACCATCAGGACCTGAAAGAACCAATCAGGGTCTGACAGAATCTATCAGGACATGAAAAACCTATCAGGACCTGAGAGAACTCAAACAAACCCGAGAGAACACATCGAGACCTGAGAGAATTCATCAAGACGTGAGAGAACAAATCAGGACCTGAGAGAATACATCAAGACCTGAGAGAACACATCAGGACCTGAGAGAATACATCAAGACCTGAGAGAACACATCAGGACCTGAGAGAACACATCAGGACCTGAGAGGACCCAAAAGAACCCGAGAGAACACATCGATACCTGAGAGAACACATCAAGACCTGAGAGAACCCATCAAGACAATGTCTGATAGTAATGTTGTTACTGCTCTCAGGGATTCAGCCCAACCCTGGCCCCCCCACTAACTACAGTACACCAAATGACTAAAAACATGTCAAGTCTTCATTTCCTGCATGTAAACGCTCGTAGCCTTCTAAAAAAAACTTGATGCCTTGAAAATTCTGGTCAGTTCTTCTGGGGCAGATGTGATCTTCATCT
>JAVCKU010000117.1:28491325-28505192 GCA_032273985.1 Hypsolebias coamazonicus | reverse complement strand
AAGAAAGGTAGATGTTTTATGTGTCCAAGAGACCAAGTGGAAGGGCAGCAAGGCCCGCAGCATTGGAGCAGGGTTCAGACTGTTTTACCATGGTGTGGATAGAAAGAGAAATGGAGTAGTGGTGGTCCTGAAGGAGGAGTTGGCAAAGAATGTAGTAGAGGTGAAAAGAGTGTCTGATAGGGTGATGCGTCTGAAGGTAGAAGTAGAAGGTCTGATGCTAAATGTTGTCAATGTTCATGCTCCACAGGTTGGATGTGATGTGGAGGAGAAAGGTAAAATTTGGAAGGATTTGGATGAAGTGATAAGGAGACATCTCAGTGTCCACAGTTCTACCAAAACTGAAAGACTGTGGTTCTGTTATCCTTCAGCCCCTGAATGCAGCATTACCTTTGGGCCCTCTGGGCTGCCTTCGGTCTCCGTCACCTGGTAGGTGAGGTCGGTTTCTTCAAAGCCTGTGGCGCTCATTCTCTGGTCAGACGACGGATCGGAGCGCGGCGGCGAGTCCGGAGAGTTGAGGCAGGTCTGGATCAGGGCCTTCCCTGTCTCCGAGGTGATCATCGGCTGCAGCTTCCTGGTGGCAAAGGTGTAAACGTGACCCGTCTCACTGGCGACCAGCAGCAACACCTGCGTACCTGTGAGCGTAGACAACTCATACGCCTGGGGGGAGGACAAACAAACAGTTGAGTGAGGAGACTGAAAGAGCCATTTATCTGTCTGCATCTCAGATAGTGTCTGTTCACCTGTCTGCATCTTGACTCAGGAGTCCGTTCACCTGTCTGCGTCTCAGCTCAGGAGTCTGTTGTTGACCTGTCTGCATCTCGGCTCTGGCGCCTCTGTTCACCTGTCTGCCTCTCAGATGTCTGTTGACCTGTCTGCATCTCGGGTGTCTGTTCACCTGTCTGCGTCTCGGATGGCTGTTCACCTGTCTGCATCTCAGATGTCTGTTCACCTGTCTGCGTCTCAGATGTCTGTTCACCTGTCTGCGTCTCAGATGTCTGTTCACCTGTCTGCATCTTGGCTAGGGCGTCTGTTGACCTGTCTGTGACTCTTGGCTTGAGTGTCTGTTCACCTGTCTGCGTCTCTGCTCAGGTGTTTATCTGAGACGTTTACCTGCCAGGTGTCATGAGTAGCAGGAATTAAAAAAAAGAGTAGCAGGAATCTTTTTGTTGGTCTGTTATCCTGACAGGACTGAAGAAATCAAGACCTGGACCTGCCTGATTTGGGTCACCTCTCGTGACCTTTGACCCCTGCATGTCTGCCTGACACTCACCTTCTTCATGATGCCCGTCTTCCTCTTGCTGAAAGTGGTGTACCGCCTCAGTTTGTTGTCGATGAACTCCATTTTGATCTTGACTCTGCCCCGGGTCTTCTTCCCGGGTTTGACTCCGGACCCCGGGGAGCTCACTCCTCCGTACCCGCGGCTCAGACCTCCAGAGGAGTGTCCTGATGGACGCCCGTCCTCCCTGTCGCTCCTCTCTCGCTTCACGCCCCTCTTGTCCCCGCCGGACCCTCCTGTGTCCTCCTCGTCCCCTGAGTCAGAGTCCAACTCGGAGCCGCTGAAAACCAAATCGTTGCGGTACTCCCGGTCCTCCAGTCGGCCTGCATCGGTCTCGGAAGCTGTGTTCGGTGCGGACCCGGTGGTACTGCCATTGCCCGTACTCCCTGATCCGGTTCTGGTGCCCATTACGGCTCCGTAAACCGTAGGAGGTCGCCGGGTCTAGCCGCCTCAGAGCTCCTTGCAGCGGCTGGGAGCAGGCAGCGTTCCCCGGGGCTCGAGGCTCTCAGGCCGGGCAGCTCGGCTAACCGCCCCGTTAGCCGCTCGGCTAACCGCGTTCAACAAGTAGAGCCACTGCTCATCAGAAAACTATGGGAATCAATTACTTGTCTCCCGCACCGACCGCAACGCATCACACTGAAACACAGGAGACATTTTGAGAAATTTTACCGCGGCCTGACCTAAAATTATTAATTAGTTTAGAAGTTGTTTTCTGCAGTCAAGAGCAAAGCCCGCCCCCAAATCACTCCGCTCCACATAAGGAAATGACGAACAGCATCTGACTATCTCCGTCCGCCTTTAAATGTAGTTCTACAACAAGGACGCATCTGGGTCACACAGCGGTCTCCTGGGTCACAACTCTCATTAAATGTGACAGATTTAATCGAAGCTGTCATCGGCATGACTGATCATGTACGGTCTAATGCTGCTTAACGGTGAAGTTAAGGAGGACTGTGCGCACTGATACACACAGTGAAGCTATACGAGAACTACTTTCCTCCATATATAGAACCACCGGTCCTTTTCTGGACAGTCTCTCTTTATATGGGCAAAAGGACTCACTTCCTGTAGAACTTCAGACTGGACCAACACGTGGAGAAAGAAACAGATGTTCTGTTTGATGCTCTGAGCATCTGTTGTTCTGTTAGACTTAGCTGACCAGATGTCTGAAATTAAATCTGAGGACATTTTCAGCTCTGATACAAAAAAAAAAAAATTATCAAGATGAAATTAAGTAACGGAGACATTTATTTTTTTCATTTTCATTCACGTTCATACTATAAAACTCAGATGTAGCAGGGTGTCTCTTCACACACATTCCTAAGAGTAATGAAACAAACAGTAATAGAAGTAGCAATGGTATCAGAAACATTTGTAATGTGTGGGGGGATCAGGGTGTCCTCACCCAGAAAATTATGAATAAAGTAGATGTCATTTCCTGCATTCTAAGTGTATTTTGACGGATTGTTAACCATCTATGTTTACCTCCATAAGTAAACACTTAATTCAATAACTACAGTATTTTAGAGAGCATGGTGTTTCGAGTATTATCCTATTAATCAAGTGAAATGGATTCGTTCACAAAGAAATAGAAACAGCGCTGGGTGAACTAACCTGGTTCTGCGAGGCCTCCTCTGAAGAACCATCAGCCATGGCAGGCATGGAGGAGGTCTGGATAAAATAAGAGCAGAAAACGTTATGTACAGATAACTGTTTTTTTTTTTTTTGAGTCTTCAGTTTGGAGCAGAGAGCTGCCATCTAGAATGCATGGGGGAGCAAACTGTGTTGGTTGAGGGCCTTGCTCAAGGGCTCAGGGTGGGGCAAGTGGGGGTGGAGGCAGGTGTGGGTGTTTCACCTTTCACGCTCACATTTTGATGTTGTCGGTCCGGAGAGTTGAACCGGCAACCTTCCGATCACAGGCTCACCTTTTCAAATCTCTGCGCCACCGCTCCCCCACAGATAATAGTAAAGTGAAATACTTTATAAAAAAGCCTTATAATCTATCTGTTTTGCTACTTTGACAACTTTTTAACACTTGTTTAAAAAAATAAAACTGTACGCCTCTCTTATGGTTGTCTATTGTTGTCATCATTCTTTGTTGAAACCAGGTCTCTCTTGTAAATGAGTCCTCAAGGCTCAATGGGATTAACCTGCCTAAATAAAGGCTGAATGAATAATTGTTCTTCCACTTATTTCATCTTGTCCCTCAAAAAACTGCCTCTAGTTATTTACTTAGTTTCCTCCGCTGATGAAATGCCCAAAATCCAATATTTAGCCAAAATATTTTTATTTGGAGCTACAAGCTCATGTACATTTAAGCAGATGATGATCTCTCCCTCTTCATCATTTTCAGTTCAGTTCTTGGCTCATTCAGTTTTCACCACGAGGAACTTTCATACGTCCAAATTGAGTAAACAAACACCTCAGCCCTAATTTTTTTTGTTTACATGGGCACAGCTGACAACACTAGAAACATTTCCTACCACTAACCAAAGCAAGGATCATTCTCATTCAAAAAAAACGCTAAAATCAAGGACATTTCTGGGGACAGCTTTAGCCGGGAACAGGTCGTCGTCCAAAACGGGGACTGTCCTCGGAAATCGGGGACGTCTGATCACCCTATGTTAGACATTCTGTTGTTCTGTCAGATGTTCTGTTTGGTCTCACCTCAGCCAGTGGTAGGTGATAGTGTGAGTGGAAGCCCCGCCCTCCGTCACCTGGACTACCTGTGAATGGCTGGTGTTACACCACTAACATCATGACTATTATGGAAATATAGACGGTCACAGAATATGATCGTGTTTATCAGGTGTTGCAAAGTATAATGTAAAAACGCAGCAGCGCCCGCTACGGTCACAATATACGGTGGTCACAGAATATGGTGTAACACCGGAACAAGTTCTCACCTCCACACATGGACTCAGCTGAGACTTGGACACCTTTCATCCGGTCGAAGCAGATGGCCGCTTGTTCTGAGCCAGGTACTGCTAAAGGTTTCTTCCTCATGAGGGAGTTTTTTCCTTTCCACTGTCGCCTTCGTGCTTGCTCAAGATGAGAGTTCTGCGATGGAGTTAAACACAAAATGCTGGTGAGGATTCTCGGTTGAACTCAAAGCAGCCTGCTTCTCAGATAAATCGTGTTAAATTATTATTTTATATATGAATTTGTTTTTGTTCAGTGCCCTGAGATGACTTGTGTTGTGACCTGGCGATTAATCGTTTCTGAAGCTGCTTTTCCGTTCGGACGATAAAGGGCTGGTTTTTGGTCTCCATGGTAACGGGGTCAGGCCAGAACTCACCTGCAGGGGGCACCAGAGGTAAACTTGGCCGGTCCCGTTTCAGCACGGAAGTCGTGCTGCGCCAAACTTCGGTCTGACAAGTGCCGAACCGGGTCAAACAGCAGGTAGGTGCCGGGTCGTTTGATCTTGTGATGCGCTCCGGTCACTTCGGCAGAAGAAGTTCAGCCGCCCGTGGACCAGAAGAACCGATCCAGGTCAGTGAGTTTCTCTGGATGTGGACCCAGCAGAGGTGTGGTTCCTGAACTCTCTCATGGTACCGTTCTGCAGGATGTCCCTGCAGCTGTGGTGCCTGTCCTTCCGGCAGCCGTACGCCGGTCTGGTTCTGAACGGGGTGAAGACGGTGGAGAGCCGCTGGAGGCCCCTGCTGGCCCCCCTGGAGAACCAGACCCTGGCGGTCCATGTGGCCTGGCGAGACTGGGAGGGGGACGAGTGGCGGTCTGTGCTGAGTGGCCCGCTGGGGATGAGCAACGTCCAGATCCAGGATCTGCTGAGCTCGGGGGAACGGTTTGGCCGCGGTGTGGTGGCAGGTCAGGAATCCACTCGTATGTTTGGACTTCACGAGGAGTAGTCACCTGTGCATCACCTGGGCTTATCTTTCAGGGCTGGTGGACGTGGGTGGGACCTGGCTCTGCCCCGCCTCCCAGAAAGAGGAGGAGCTTCACGATCTGGAGCGGTCGGCTGTTCTGATTGGTCTGCAGGACAAACACCTGACTCACCTGTCCAACCCCCGCTGGCTGAAGGAGCCTCTGAAAACCCGAGGTGGGCGGGACCTTTGGACTGTGGAGATCCCCGCTGAGCTGTTACCATGACGACCAGCGGTCCGGAGGAAGCTTCCATGGCAACAGAGGTTATAAATCCCCCACTGCCTACTTGACTCTTCCTCAGTGCTCCCCAGGTGTTGGACTCTGTTCATATGAAGTCTTCTTTGGACCTTGATGACTTAAGCTTCAGAGGAATTCACTTTTCTCCACAGTCCTGAAGAACTCAATTGTGTCTTCCTGCTGTCTTGTTCCTGTCTCTGCAGGGACCAGAACAAATGTCACGTTTCAACCAGAAGGACCAGAGGCTGGTCTGGCTTAGATCCTGTTGGCCCAAAGATGGGAGCGAATCGCTGTTTTACTAAAAAAAATCCCAATCAGAACCTTGACCCGGTCTATGGCTGGCCCAGTTTTCTACACTTTGTAAAAAGAAATGTGGACTCAATTCAACGCATACACAGATTGAGCATCCTGATGACTCCAGGTCACCAGGTTGAAGTTGGGAACTAAAACAGTTTACTTTTTTTTTGTTTTTAATCATTTCACTCTCGCACATCGTAAGCATTTCCAACCATTTGTTCCTGAAGCAGTTTTATTCACCTAAACTGAAATGCTCATCAGAACCAGAACATAAGGAGGTCCCTCAGAAACAGGGACTGAGTCCACCACAACAAAACAATTGAACAACAAAAACATTTTATAAACGCAGAATTATTTGTTGCCTAGACAACAGGACTGTCCATAACAAGTGACGGAGGCAGACATGTTAGCCACATGCTAATGGCACCACAAAATAAAACATTTCAACAAAACATTTTTAATCATATGGCTCATCTGTCCGTCTCATTTCGTCTCCTTCAGGGACAAAGTAATTAGAAGGGTTACCTCTATAAAATCTAATATTAGCCACGAGGTAGCACTACATGGGGGGGATGTAGTGTGAGGTGGTGTGGTGAGGGGGTTGGGTAGAGATGTAACCAACCATGTGGGCCGGGTTGGGAGCGGGGCAGTAGACTCGGGGGGTGTGGCCTGCTGTTGAAAATGTCCCCCAGTGAGATGAAGCAGGAAGACAAGGATGGTAGGAGGAGTGATGAGGAAGGTGGGTGTGGTGAGTAAGAGGGGGTGGAGCTGTATTCAGGTAAGTAGATGGAGGCGTGGCTTCATACGGCAGGTGTAGCAGAGTCGGAGTGGGGTGGGGAGCCTGATCTGGGTAGAGGAGTGCAGAAGGGGCGGAGCCTGGAACAGCTGCACCTACAGAAGAGGAGGAGCTTTCCACTGAGGGAGGAGGGCCTGTGGGAGGAGACAACAGATTAACAGGTAATCAAAAAGCTGTCACCTGAGTGCACAGGTGAACAGGGTCCACCTGTAGGACCCGGGACAGTAGAATAAGACCTGGACTTATGGGCTGGTCTGAACACCCCACAGCACAGTCTGCTACCATCATCCAGGGTCCATCAGTGTTACCATGGAAACCAGCTGTATCAGAAAGGGACTGACCACTGCCAAGTCCGTCAGCCTGTCCATCCGCTGCCCTGGAGGATTCTGGGTAGGAGGAGAGGGGCTGGTGGGCAGTGCCTCGAGCGTTGTCGCAAAACAAAGGTGGGGCAGCTGTGGAGAGACGACCAACAAACAGTAAATGTGGGGGTCAGGTTTGGACCCGCTCATATCTGAAGTAGAGGTCTCACCGTGCAGAGGGTGCTCCTGGCTCAAATACGGAGGGTAGTGTTGGTAGGGGTAGGTGGGGTCAGGTGAGGCTGGAGGGTACACCTGCTGCTGCCAGCAGCTCTGACTGTACCACTGAGGAAGAGACAAAGGTCAAAGGTCAGACGAAACCTGTACTCGTCGAAGAGAACCAAACTCATGAAGGTGAGGGGGTGTGTTGGTCCAACCTGAACTCCCAGGTTGAAGTAGTACTGGAGGACCCTGCAGTCTGCGTGTGCACACACACACACACACACACACACACAAACAGGTTAGAGAGCATGACCCATGTGACCTCTCAGAGTCCTAACCCAGGGTCTCAGCGGGCTGCGACTGATGGAGAAGTTCCAGCAGAATTCACCTCCAAACCTTCTCCGGTTCCTCCAGTGGGTCACAGAACCTGGCTCCACGTCTCAGGAATTTGGAACCAAACGTGTTAATCTACTTTTCTTTCAACACTCAGTTTTCGGTGGCGTCTCCAACTCATCTGTGTCTTGAGCTGGGGGGGAGTGTCAGCAGGAAGTGAAGAACCACCATCCTGATCCTGGATCAGGTCTCCAACAATCACAGCCCACTGAGACACCCAGAAAACTGAATCTGTGTGACCTCTGACCTCTGGGTAAATCACTGCCATTAGGGTCATAGGAGTAGGGAGGCGGAGCCACGAAGGTGCTGACCGGCTCGCCCATCTCGTTAACCAACCAGGGAGCAGCAGCTGGTATGGTCATGGTAACTGAGAAGAAGAAAAAAAACGCCCGTCAAGTTTTACTGACGACTTCGTGTCCAACTGCAGGTCACATGATTACCTGAGCGTGTCTGCATGTGAGTGGCAGGTGGCAGGTGAGCCGGTCCAGGTACCCGCGACGATGGAGATGATGGTGATGAGGAGGACGATGAAGGTGAGGAGCAGATGACTGTCAGGGGCTTCACAACCTGAAGGAAACACCTGGACATGTTCACCTGCAGGCGCAGCTGCACTTAGCGGTTGGCATGTGGTGCTCAGGTGCGTTTACCTGCTGAGTGTAGCTGTAGCTCAGCTCTGGTCTGCTCGGAGAGTCAGCCGTTCCCCTTTCCTGCTCATCCTTTCACAATAAAACAAAAACCACCTCGTACGTCTGATCATGTTTGCCGTCATGACCTGGTGACCTCACCTGCCTGTCACACCTTGTTCACATTACAGACTTCCAGGGATGTTTTAACTTTAAATCCAGTACGTCTGTCCAGGCGGAACAAATTAACTTTAAAGTGGAGTTTCTGTACGTTGTAACACGGGCTGACTCAGTTTTCTAACCAATCAGAGCTCTTCATCTTCACGGTGCTGAGTGATGTTATGAGGAGGGCGGAGCCATCTGTAAATTACCTGAGTGGAGGACGGCTCTTCAACAGCATAAACACCCGACGGCTGGTAGCTTTGATCTGAAATAGTTTAAGATGTCACTTCCTGTTTCAACAGGAAACATGGCAGCAGAGGGTGTTTGTGTTTCTCACCCTTACTCCTGTACAGGTACTCCTCCGTGTACTCCACTGTTCAAATACAGATCACATGACATTAGTCTATTCTGCCTCATCTCAAACTTTTACTTTGAAACTTCAGCAGGAAGGGACTCACCCTGGTCCTCCACAGTACTTGTGTCCCCCTGGTCCTCCTCAGAGGAGCAAATGGGAGTGTTTCCAGGTGGAGGTGCAGGAGGGAGGGTCCCCGAGGCTCTCTGAGCTCTGTAGGAGGAGCCAGAAGTGGACGGGGCTCCGATGGTGGGGGGAGGAGCTACAGGAGCGCCCTACAGAGGAGACAGTTTGTCAAGCGGCAGTGATGGTGACCCGGTTCCTGAGGTTCTGCTTTCTTACAGCCAGTGGTGGGAAGATGGCGTCGTTGGCCTCGTCCAGCTGGTAGTACGCAATGGCTGCGTCCAAATCCGCCGGCTCGTCCACTGCCTCTGCCGGAAACCCGAACTGACACTCCTTGTTCAGAGATGACCCTAGCTGGCGCCGACTGCGACTGAACAGAAAGGGATAGATTTTAGATACGGGTTCTTCTGACAGGTTCTGGTCTGGTTCCACACAGCAGGGTCAGAGGAGAACCAGCTCTTTGGATTAGAAACCATTCTGCTGGACTGCCCTGGTGTCATGTGACCAAACCCCTGTAAACTTCTAAACCCTAAAGGTCTGCTTTCATACACTACATCTAGCCGACGTCTACTGGACATGATGGAGTTGGGGAAGGAAGTTCTGGTATTTCTGTTAACATCTGTCACAAAGAGACCGCTGCTCACTGCCTGGAAGAGGAGCACTGTCTCCGTAAACACAAGTTCTACGCTTCGCCTCCTTCTATGAGTTCTTGGCCAAATCTTTAGAAATTTTATTTGACTGAAATAGTTATGTTGACTTTTTTTTTTTTTTTAACGGCCTCGGCCATCAGCTCCTCAGCAGACATCCTGAGATCAGCTGACTGCAGAAACTTTATATAAACACGCCCACAAAGTTATGAACAATCAACAGTGGTTGTAAGTAAAAAGTAAACCGGGCTGACAATAGAAAAATAGAGTTTTAATCCCATCACCATGTCAGCGAGACCATGTCTCACTTTAGAGCGGCCTCTAAACGTCCCTCCTGTGCTTCAGCTCAGCCTCTACAACTGTAACTGCAGCAGTCACTGACAGCAGTTGGTGGGTTCTTCAGAAGCAGCAGGAAGCGGCAGATGACGCTAATGTTTGTTTCCCATGGCATCATCAGTTTAAGTGTCCAGGTATAAAATTCAGCCCTCGCCATGTAAACAGTCTGGACCCGACCAACAGCTGACAGAACTCGAGGTGTGTTTACCGAGACCTGAAGGCGTAGTTCTCGTAGTCGTGGTAAAACCGCCTGCCGGTGTGGTAATAGGTCAGCTGTGGACCAATCAGGTGACGGTTCAGGAAACGTGTGGAACTTCTGACCGGAACCCACGAGACCAACCCAGTTGGACGAAAACACACAGTTTGGACAAAAAAAAAAAAAGTGTTTAAACAGAAACTGACCGACAACAACAACAGGCAGCTGCAGTAGCAAGTCTCACCTGGAGGATCCATAACGTGGGGGTCTCGCTGCAGGGTAGTGGTGGTGGTGGGGGACATAGGGGTCATAGGTCAGGGCTCCAGGTGATGGAGGGAGTGGGGGGCGTGGATGACTTGCAGGTTGAAAGCGGGGAGGCAGAGCAGTGGGGGCAGGGCTCCCATAGGAGGCAGGCTGTAGCATGAGTAGCTCTGCCCCCTTGACGCCACTGCCCCGAGACTTCCTGAAGTAACGATGACGATGGCGCTGACCTCGAGAGTCTGGTTCTGACAGGGGAAAGCAGCATGAGCACACAGATTGGTCACACAGAACAGAACCAGGACATGAAACGTACCCAGATCCCCTTTCCTGGTTGGAGCTGCAACATTCCAGGCTGGAACCGGGTTCACTGGTTTCAGGTCTGTCAGAGGAACCAGGTGCCTGAGAAAAATACCCAACAGATCAACATCATGGACATTCAAGGTTCTGGTTCACATCTGGTTCTGAGTTCAGATCCAATCTCTGAGTGTAGTTTTAGACCTGGTTCTGGACCAGGCTCTGGCTCTTACTTCTCTCCCAGTTCCTCGATGAACACGGTGACGGCTGCACTGTGCGTTCCCACTTCTTGGATGAAGGCGTTGTAGAACTTCCCCTTTGCTTCCAGACGGACCTGGAATCAGATCAACTTAAGATGTTGGTTCCAATCTCATCAAAAGGTTCTGCCCCAGCACGAAACACAACCACACCTCGTGGTTTAACCTGTCCAGGCATTACCTGACACTTGTCTCCCAGGAAGTACTGTCGCCCCGCAAACACCATGTAGTCAGTCTTCTGCATCTCTGTCACAGAACAGTAATCTGATTACAGAGCACAGATCGAACAGTAATCTGATTACACCTGTAGTCAGGTGAGTCTTAAACAGAAGAATGAATCAAAGCCGTTCTGCAGAACCTGAAGGTTCCAGAGCAGCTCCAACATCAACCGTCTTCTGTTGCCCAACAGGAAGTTGGGATTTATTTTATTAGAATTGAACCTGCAACAACCAGGCTCTTATTTTGAAGAGTATCTAAGTTATTCAGATACCTCAGGAGACGTCCCACATGAGACCAGGTCTGGACTGACCGTCTTACCTTTGCAGGTGTCCTGCCACACATCAAACTCCAGGTTTCTGTAAACGTCTCCATCCAGAGACTTCAACACTTTGTAGGGCAGGGAAAGTCTGGAAGTGGGTGGGGCTTCAGCAGGAGCCTAAACAGCAACAACAACAATCTGAGGCCACCTGTGTCATCAACAGGTGAAGCAGTTTCCAGAAGAAGGTTCAGATGGTTCTCATCATAAACTTGTGAGTGGAGCCTCAGAGGACACTCAGCAGGATCTAACGAAGACGGCGTACCTGGACTCTGACTCACCTTCATGTCCTCAGCTGGAGGTCTGTCCTCAGCAGTTCCACCTACCTCCACCTCCTCCCTGTAAAAAAACAAAAACAAAAACAGACCTGAGACCAGAGACCAGGTGAAGAGTAGAGAACCAATTACAGAGCTCCAATGACTCTGATTAAAGCTTTGGTTCAGAACCGTAGATTCAACTTCAGACCATCTGAAGAGACAAACAGGAGCTTCAAGTGCAGAGAGTGATGTACCAGATTATTCAGATGTACTGACCTGTGTGTGTCTGTGCCTGTCTCAGAGTGATGACATCATCACTGTTACCTGTGTCCTCGGTCCTCAAGTATATCGTAGCCAACATCCACATCACTGCACACCGATGGACTGTTTCTATAGCGACGACTACCGATCCTGAAGGCCTCCATGGCTTGAAAGAGCTCTGCCTCCTCCAACCCGAACACCTGAATGTAGAGCAGCTCGTACAGAAGAGCTGAACACAGAGATTAAACCTGAGCAGGTAAATCCACAATCACGCTTTAACTGTAATGGCTGTTAACGGTCCATGCGGTGGCCATTTATAAAGTCTCCATCACTCACTAATCTTTTCCACTTCCTGATCCACAGTTTCTATAAACTCTACTCTTCTTTCTCTTTCATTCTCTTCACTCATTCGCTCCTTAAAGCACTCCTATCTTCCTGTAACATTCTACTCACTTTTTAGAACACTACCATTTCTATATGCAAGCCTAACCTGCTGCATATCCTTTCCAGCCTGATCCCTCTGTCTCGCCAATTGGTACAAGTTCTTCTCACCCTATTTAGTGTCCAGGCTCCCATACAACTATATGCCTTCCACTTTGCATTTGCTACCTCCCTCCTTGCCCTACATTGTATCTCGTTATATTCCTGTCTCCTCTCTTCAGTCCTCTCACTGTCATATTTCTTCTTGGCTAACCTCTTCCTTTGAATGGCGTCCTGCACTACACTATTCCATCACCAGGTTTCCTTATCAGTCCAGATGACACACCAAGTACCTTCCTACCGGCCCCCAATTATTGTTGCTGTAGTAGCCCAGTCATCTGGAACCAGAGCCTTTATCAGCTCCTCTCTGAATTCCTCACAACATTCTTCCTTCTTCAGCTTCCACCATTTGGTCTTCTCTGATTTTATTCTATTTTTCTTCTTCACAACTGTCATTCTACACACATCAATCCAATGCTGTCTGACCATGCTCTCCCCTGCCACAACCTTACAGTCTCCCTCAGGTTTCCTCTTCTGCACAGAGTGTAGTCGACCTGCGTACTCCTTCCTCCACTTTTATAGGTCACTATGTTGGTTTCTTTTCTTGACACCAAACCTACCCATCACTTCTTCATGTCTTCCGTTTCCTTCATCAACATGTCCATTCAGGTCTGATCAACACTCTCTTCTCACTGGGAATACGCCCTATCACTTCATCTAGATCCTTCCAAAATTCATCTTTCTCCTCCACATCACATCCAACCTGTGGAGCATAACCACTGACAATGTTTAGTATCAGACCTATTTTTACCTTCAGGCACATCACCTATCCTCACTATCTGACACTCTACTACATTATCTGCCAACTCCTCCTTCAGGACCACCCCTACTCTTTTCTCCATCTATCCACACCATGGTAAAACAGTTTAAACCCTGCTCCAATGTTGCAAGCCTTGCTGCCCTTCCACTATGTGTCTCTTGAACACAAAGTATCTACCTTCCTTCTCTGCATCAATCCAAACAAAGATTAAAAAAACCAACAACAACAAGAACTGGACTTCTGTTCTGAAGAAGTTTCAGTTCCTTCTAGGGAGGCTTTTATCACTTCTCACATGTCTGGCGTGTGAGGCGTTCATGACAGGCATAACAAGGCCTCAGGCAGTTTTGTCCATTGTTGTTTACAGATGCAGTGATGGTTGCGACTTTTGGACTCACACTGGCAGAGTGCGGCAGAGGTGGGGTAACTCCTCGAGTAAACGATGTCATAGTGACCGTTGATGGAGCAGCACAGCGTCACCTAGGCAACAGAAAACCGACAGTTAGCTGCAAGCAATCAGTGGCCAGTCTATTCACATAACCACAGTCTTCCTCACTTGATCCACAAAGTCGTCCTCGGTGATGATGGTAGCTGGTTTCCCGGGGTAACGGTAGATCAGAAAGCACCGCCTGCAGGTGAAGCACAAACAGGAAGCTGACAGCGGCTGCTGTCATGTGACCTGCTTCTGTCGGAGTCATGTGACACAGGTGTGCTGAGCTTACCTGTAGAACTGAGACAGAGCCTTGATCTCCACCTGGCCCACCGTTTCCTGCAACACGCACACAAACAGGTGTGTGTGTGTGTGTGTGTGTGTGTGTGTGTGTGTGTGTTTGTGTGTGTGTGTGTGTGTGTGTGTGTGTGTGTGTG
>JAVCKU010000117.1:28476028-28486726 GCA_032273985.1 Hypsolebias coamazonicus | reverse complement strand
CAAACATCAATACAATAAATTAAGTGTGGAACAATAATTGTGTTATACAACAAATACAGAGCTTTATCATTTAACAAATTCCTGAATTTGTATAATACTGCAATAGATTTAGCTATCTTTATCCGTACAGAATTTATGTGATGTTTCCACGTCAGTTTGTCATTTTAGTCATTTAGTTTAGTGTACAGTATTATCTTACCTCTGTGAATGTTATATTTCTTATCCTGTCCTTTGCTCAGCTGCAGTACCTGCCTAGTCCTCTAGGTGGAGGTGCACATCTCATTCTGCTCTCGGTAGAAGTAGAGGAAGAACTAGGCCACACAGTGCGCATGCGCTAGTTTGAAGTTTGTAGCAAAGGCAGTCGCCATGGTTTCGCTCCGGTCCAGCTCGCTCAGATTGTGATCCAGATGCTCCGACTGCTCCCCCGGAGGCTCCGGCCTCCCTCTGCGGCCTCAGGGCGCTCCTTCAGCGGCCTTCCTCCTCCGCTTCCCGCCGCTCAGGTCCGGTCGACCTTCGTGGACTTCTTCCAGGATAAACACGGACACATGCTGGTTCCGTCGTCTCCCGTCCGGCCCAGAGGAGACCCTAGTCTGCTGTTTGTCAACGCCGGCATGAACCAGGTCAGTCTGGGTCTAAGGGCTCCGGTCCGATCCAGGATAACCTTTTCAAATAAAGAGTGGTTTAATCCAGATCAAATATTTTCAAAATAAAAGTCTCATCTGATGTAGCTGCCAGAGGAACCCGGTCCAGTCAGAACCTGGGAAACATCAAACAATGTAAAAATGAACATTAAAGTTGTTGAATAAATCTTTGATTCAAACCGTGCTACATCGGGGACGGACCAGGACTATAAAGGTCAAAGGTCACATTCAGTGAACATCGGCTAACCTGCAGTCACCTGTGGTCTGAGGACCCGGGAGGTTCTGTCCGAATGGGTTTCTGGTCAGTTTGTAATTTCTGTGTCAGTTTTTTAATGTGAGGGTCCTGGTTCTGGTGGGTTACATTCTTGACCCAAACACCTTCAGACATGAGCATCTTGCTGAAGCATTGGGTTTGAAAACCCGGATGTCTGGTTCTGAAAGTGTGACCACAGAGACCTGGGCCCAGTTGAGGCACTGCAGTCCAGAACCTACAGCATAATTTTAACAACCCGTCAGCCGAGCCGAGTGGGTTGACCTTTCTGATCCCTGTGCTGCCGAAGGACGGGGCGGTTCATTTCATTGGACAATGAGGGGGTTCTATCAGAACCAGGATTCATGTCAGCAATAAATCCAAACCTGGAGACAAATGGGGGACGGCAAAGTCAGGGGACGACGTCAGTTTGTTCTCCAGCTGTCCTTTTGTTTCTGTCAGAAATCAATTTTTAAGAACGTTTTGTCAACAGATTTATTTGGACCATGACTGATTGATGACAGAAATCATCACCAGAACATCTGGACCCGGGTGACGACCCGAAGGATCTCGCTGTAAAATTTCAGTTTGCTTAAAGGACCTGACTAAAATCAGCCAGGATTTAATGTCCAGGATTTGTTTGTGTTCCGTCTGTCCCGGTTTCAGTTCAAGCCCATCTTCCTGGGAACCGCAGACCCCCGCAGCGACATGGCCCGGTACCGCCGAGTGGTCAACAGTCAGAAGTGCATCCGAGCCGGCGGGAAACACAACGACCTGCAGGACGTGGGCCGGGACGGGTACCACCACACCTTCTTCGAGATGCTTGGAAACTGGTCCTTTGGAGACTACTTCAAGGTGGGAGGAGCTCTTTCAAATATGGACACTTCCTGTTAGAGTGGGCGAAGCCTCACTCTGTAAATGTGTATAATCAGGAGGAGGCGTGTGGGATGGCGTGGAGTCTCCTCACAGAGCATTATGGGATACCTGCAGACAGACTGTATGTCTCCTACTTTGGCGGAGACGCCGCCTCCGGACTTCCAGCAGATGAGGAGACCCGACAAATCTGGCTGGACCTGAGGTCAGTTCAGTTCTGACTGCAGCCACACTTCAGCTTCTGGTTCTGACTGTGCTGACCGGGTCTGTTCTCCCCAGGGTTCCTCCTGCTCGAGTCCTGCCCTTTGGACTGAAGGACAACTTTTGGGAGATGGGAGACACAGGTCCCTGTGGTCCCTGCACCGAGATCCACTATGACCACGTGGGAGGACGGGACGCCACAAGCCTCGTCAACGCAGGCTGTCCGGAAGTGGTGGAGGTCTGGAACCTGGTCTTTATCCAATACAACAGGTCAGTGTTCACACCTAGATCTTTTATAGATCACAAGACCAGTTCAGACTACATGAGACTGAGACTCGGGCTCGGGGTTGAGGGTCCACTGGGCTTAGGTGTCGGTATGTTGCAGGGAAGTGGACCAGAGTCTTTATCTGCTGCCCCAGTTCAGCGTTGATACTGGGATGGGACTAGAGCGCCTGGTGGGCGTCCTGCAGGGCCAGCGGTCCAACTACAACACAGACCTGTTCCTGCCACTGCTCGACGCCATCCACCAGGTCCGTACAGGTCCACGGTCTAGGTGATATGCCCGTCTCCGTGGTAACGTGTGTGTTGTGTCCTCAGAGGTCCGGAGTTGGACCTTATGCTGGCAGGATGGAGACAACGAGTGAGGGACAGGTGGACCTGGCCTACAGAGTTGTGGCAGACCACATCAGAACTTTATCAGTCTGCATCGCTGACGGAGTCTATCCTGGGATGTCCGGAGCTGAGTGAGTCTCCGTCCGATCAGCGGTCAGTTCTGTGATGTCATTCGTTAATGTTTTGTTTGTTTGTTTGTTTGTTTGTTGTCAGACTGGTGCTGAGGAGGATTTTGAGGCGGGCTGTTCGGTTCTGTATCGAGGTCCTGAAGGCCCCGCAGGGAGCACTGGCCAGCCTGGTGCCTACCGTGACTCACACTCTGGTAAAATACATTTCCCATAATGCCTCAGAGCTGGGAGTAAAGAGGAGGAGCTTCATGTTCCACCAGTTCATTGATCTGAATCTAAACCAGAATAGATGTATAATGGTCTAACGACACCTCAGTCAGAGAGCTAAGGAATAGGTAAAAAGGTGGTTGTGTGTGTGTGTGTGTGTGGGGGGGGGGGGTACTGCTTGCTTGGTTGGTCAGCTGGTTAGTAGTTTGATTGCTTGGTTAACCAACTGGTCATTCCTCTGCTCTGCTGGCAGGGGGACGTGTATCCAGAGCTGATCACCGAGACAGATCGGGTGAGTGATCTGGTTCCGCTCTCCGTCAGCAACTTGTCCACATGTGCAGCAGCTGGATGATGTAACAGGAAGTTGTCATAATGGGGTTCCTACCTTTCAGATCATGGACATCATCAACGAGAACGAAGTCCACTTCCTGTCGTCTCTGCAGAAGGGCAGCCGGCTGATTCAGAGGACCCTCAGCAGGGAGGACTACAGAGTTCAGCTGTTCCCTGGTCAGTGGGGTCTGGGGCTGGATTCTGGTCTTTGTTGTCCGCGACCAACACTCCTGTTGGTTTTTCAGCCTCGGTGGTCTGGTCTTTGTACCGGGATCTGGGTTTTCCTCTGGACCTGGTGGACATGATGTTGGAGGAGCGAGGTGTCCAAGTGGATCGTCAGGAGCTGGACCGACTGATCACAGAACACCAGAAGGTGGAGCTTTACAGATTTACTGTCTGGGACCCCAAACGCCCATGTTTTATTTTGAAGGAGACCGACGTCTCTTATTGTGGAGGAGATGGGGGTCTTTTACTCAGGTTACATGGTGTGATGTCACTGATGATGTCACACATCTGTCTAAGGTGGCGTCAGAGCAGCAGGCAGGCGTCCCGTCCCGGGTGTCGCTGGACGTCCTCAGCCTGGCGAAGCTGCAGCATTTGGGCGTTCGTCACACCGACGACAGCCTGAAGTACGAGTACGGGCTGGAGGGGGAGGGGCGATACGGTACTCTCCTACCTGCACGAGCAACAGCTGCCTGTTGCCGGTCCGCACCTGTCACAGAACCTGTTTTTCTCCCAGTGTTCCCAGAATGCCGAGCGACGGTCCTGGCCCTGTATGACGGTCAGACTTTGGTTCCAGAGGTCCGTGAGGGTCAGTCCTGTGGAGTGGTTCTGGATCAGACCTGCTTCTACTCTGAGCAGGGGGGGCAGTCACCTGACCGGGGCTACTTCACCTGCAGCCGCCTGCAGGTGAGCCGATCGCTCTCCCACGAGGTGCATGATGGGAAACAGACCGTCTGTCCTGTGTGTTCCAGGATGTTCTGTTCCCTGTGGAGGCCGTGGACCGGGTCGGTGGGTACGTGGTCCATCAGGTGACTGCAGTCGACAGCCTGAAGACTGGAGACCAGATTCAGCTGCACCTGGACCAGGTAAAGATCAGCGAGACCAAGAACCCCGAACCAAAACCAGACAGAACCAAGAGGCCCTTCCTGCCGTGCGTAACTGTCCCGGTTCTGTCCACCTTGTCCGGCCTCAGGCCCACAGGCTGGCCTGCATGGTCAAACACACGGCGACCCACATCCTGAACTTCGCTCTGAGGAAAGTTCTGGGTCCAGCAGTTCATCAGAGAGGTTCTCACGTGTCGCCCGACCGCCTGCGCTTTAATTGCAGCATCAAGGTGCTGACCCGTTACCCAGCTGAGAAACTAATGGACCTGCGGACGTTCTGTGGTTTTGATGTGTCTTGTGGGTCCTCCTCAGGGTTCTCTGAGCCCCTCCCAGCTACAGCAGGTAGAGAGGTGTGTCAACGACATCATCTCAGCCAATCAGAGGGTCCACAGCCAGGAAGCCCCTCTGCAGGTGGCCAAAACCATCAGAGGACTGAGGACGGTGGACGAGGTGAGACCAGACCGGCCGACTCCTGGTCTCACATCCAGGTGTTCTGATGACCCCTCTTGTCCCGTCTCTGCAGGTGTATCCAGATCCGGTTCGGGTGGTCTCACTGCAGGTTCCGGTCTCAGAACTGCTGGACACTGGGACAAATGCTGGGACAGACACGGAGACATCTGTGGAGCTCTGCTGTGGAACGTGAGACCAACCCCCCCCACCACACACACTTACCTGTCCAGACCTGTGTGTGTGTCCTCAGGTGTTTGTGCATGTGTGTCCTCAGACACCTGCTGCAGACCGGGTCTATCGAGGACTTTGTGATCATCTCAGAGAAGCAGCAGGTGAAGGGGGTCAGTCGGCTCGTGGCCGTGACGGGACGCGATGCAGTTCGGGTCAGTTCTTCTGTGGTCACATGATCAGAATCTCTGACATCATCCAGGTGGACCTTGAGGTGGACCTGAAACTCCCATGTGTCCTCAGGCCCGGGAAACGGGACTCAGTTTGTCTCAGCAAGTAGAATCTCTGTCAGCCAGAGCTTCAGGCTCCGCCCCATCCAGTCCTGACTCCGCCCATCGACTCTCCAAGGAGACAAGCGTCCTGTCTGATGTAAGTGGATTGATGCACCAGCCTGTAGATGAACGAAGGAACTCATGTGTTGTTTGGCCCTGGGCTGTGTCTGGCAGGTTGTGGATAACAGCATCATCCCTCAATGGCAGCGCAGGGAACTGCAGGGCCGCCTCCAAAGACTTCTGAGGACCACCAACACAAACATCAGGAAACTGGAGTCCAGAGAGGTGAGAGCACACCTGATTGCCTCACCTGAGACAACAGGCTGCTGTTCTGACAGTTTTCCCATCATGCTTTGCTCAGGCTGCACAGAGAGCTCAGGTTCTGCTGGAGAAGCATGGCAGGAAGGGGGTGCTGGTGGACTCTGTGGATACCGGGTCCCTGTCGGTGGGTGGAACCGGGTCTGCATGTTGGTTCAGGACTTGCGGCACACCTGAGGTCACGTGACCGGTTCTGTTTCAGGTTCTGATGAAGACTGTCAATCAGTTGAGCTCCGCCTCTCCTCTCAGTCATGTGATGCTGCTTGCCCCCCAGAGGCATTCTGGGAAAATCCTTTGTGCCTGTCAGGTTCCCAAGGTAATGTTAGTGACATCACAGGGGGGCGGGGTCATTGCCACCTTTTGGAGCATTTTAATTTGCTGCCTCCTATCTCTGCAGGACTCGCTGGCCCTCGCTGCCTCTGATTGGGCGGTGGCTGTGTGTCGCCACCTCGGGGGGAGTGCCGGGGGCTCATCGCTCGTCGCCAAGGGAACAGGAAGCAGCGGTGACATCATGGAGGCCCTCAGGTGGGCGGAAGAATTTGCTCGCCAAAGAACAGAGCGATTATGTGACAGTGACTCCGCCCACAGCTGAAGTCTGTCTCGTTGGTCAGCAGAATCATGTGACTTTTTGTTTTTGATTAATATTTCTTTATTTTAAAAGAAATAAAACAGATCAGGTTCAGATTATTTATTGTTAAAGAGTAAACAAATCAAACAAAGGATCCAGTTTATTCTCTTCCTACTGGTCCAACTAGAACTAGGACCTTCAGGTCTCTCTTGTAAACGAGTCCGGCTCAATGGGACTAACCTGTTAGAGGTTAGAGACATTCAGGTGGACCTAAAGACAATCAAAGTGTCTGGTGTATTTTAACAGGTTGTTAAACATCTACATGCCTGTAAAAATAATTTAGTTTTTTTATTTTTGTGGGGCAGACCCCCTGGGGTTAGGACGGTGGGACCCCAGTTTGAGAATCACTGATCTAAAAACAGAGTTCTGTAAACCACTAGAGGGCACTCTTGCCCTCCCAACTGGTTGAGGGAGCCCATGCTGACACTATGCACTGTAATGTGACAACATTGTAACTGAACTCCACTCAAAACGTCATACATCACAATTAAAGCGTCCATGTCCCGTTCAGAGGTGAGCTTTCAGAAATGAATTCGGTCCATCAGAACCAAAGAAGCGGAGCAGAACTCTGCTGTGCTGAAGCAGAGTGATGCATTCAATGTATTGTTTTTTTAAATTCAATCTTTATTTATACTGGTTAGTCTCATTGAGTCCATTGGACTCATTTAACACGCAACAATAAATATTCATGTAAAAGCATATACTGTAAAATGAAAATAACAGAAAAACATGCTACATTATAAAACAGTATGCATTGATTTTTGCATTGAATTCAACAGTAGTTTAAAATCTTTTAAGGAGGTCGTGGTCGAGAGCTTCAGATCTTTTTGCAAGGTGTTCCAGGTTACAGGAGCGGAGTAAGAGAAAACCCTTTTGCCATATTTGGTCCGCACTGATGGGACACTGCAGGTAATGATGTCTTGGGAGCGCACGCTGTAGCTGCACCGACAAAGTGACATGTAGGAGGAGATGTATGAAGGTAACAGACAAGTGATTTAAAGATGAAAATACCAGTGTGAGAGCGTGTGAAGTTAATGAAGACCAGTTAACCAGTGAATACAGAGTTCAGTGACGGGTATGTTACACCAATTATGAATTAGTGCACCATGATAGTGTCCAACATCTGCAATGTGTTTGTAGGCGCCTTCATGCACTGTAAATAATGTCACCTTAATCGATGGAGGCAAGGATAGCAGATACAAGGCATTTCCCAACGTTCACGATCTATTTCTGAAAAAAACTAAATTTTACTTAAATATCTTTACCAAGTTTTCCACATGAGGCTTAAAAGAGAGATGTGCGTTGAGCAAAATTCCCAAGTATTTAAGAATCAACAAACTCAATAGGAACACCATTTGTAGATAAGATAGAAGGAAGGACTGCTCTTACCAACTTCCTGTTTGAAAACATCTTTGTTTTTATCAACATTTAGCACCAGTTTGAGACGGAACAAATCTGACTGGATGATATCAAATGCAGACGACATGTGTTGTCTCCCTCGAGTCATTTACTTTAATGAATTAACTCACTTTGGTGATACTCTTTGTGGATATTAACTAACTACAAAGTTGCTGTGTGTCATCATCAAAATTCTCTGTAATAAATCTGTATTGAGGTAAAGATGTGTGAAATGTGTGAGAGAGTCACGTCCCAGGGACAGTGTGAGCATTGCTAAGCATGCTGAGTATGACTTGTGTGTGCAATGTTTTTGACACTTTACAATGTTTCTGAGTGTGGAAATGCATTTTTCATGTTATTTTCCTGGTCTGGTTTGGCTTCTTTTCTGTTAAAGCCTCTGTTATTGGCTGTAAACTGACACCATGAGTCAGAGACTGTCTGTGGTAGCTATGAGGGGGGAAACATTGAGGGTGTTTTGATGTCACCGGGTGGCGCTAAGCTTTACTTCGCTCTGCATAGCACAGCATCACTGTGTGTAAAACCATTCTCCTGTATACTTTTAGCACAGATAATTAGTGGACTTAAATTTACCAGATTTAAATTTACCGTAGTGGAAGGTAATTCTACTAAAAGTTTTTAAAGTCAGCAAAAATGCTAAAAGGAAAGCTAGTTCTGCTCTTAGCAGATTAGCAGAACCGTACCCACCACTGCCCAGCCCCCAGCAGATTTAACACTTGTAGACTATACCATACCAATTTATTTATAGAGCACTTTAAACAGCAACAAGGCCAACCAAAGTGCTGTACAATAGAAAATCCCTGGATGTGCCTTCTACAGGTACAGAACAAAATAAAACACTGACACAACTGATAACAGAGGATGGAATCAATAAAACAATATCAAACCTGAAGAGCAACAAAATGCCAGGTCCATATGGTTTTCCATCTGAATGTCACAAGTGCTTACAACATGCATACTACAGTTTTAATAAAATCTTGCTTTAATCACAAGTTAGGGGCGGAGCAACATCATCTTGGAAACATGCCCTTATCACCATAAAACCAAAGACAGGACTGAGAATAGCTCACACAGACCCACGTTTCAGACATTGGGTCTAGAATTTAATCAAAAAACCAGTCAAGATTCTCAGCCAGTTGGGTCTAGAACTGACTCAAAGAATCAGTCTCTGCCAGTCGGGTCTAGAACTGACTCAAAGAACTGGTCTAGAGTCTCATCCAGTTGGGTCTAGAACTGACTCAAAGAACTGGTCTCTGCCAGTTGGGTCTAGAACTGACTCAAAAAACTGGTCAAGATTCTCAGCCAGTCGGGTCTAGAACTGACTCAAAAGAACTGGTCTAGAGTCTCAGCCAGTTGGGTCTAGAACTGATCAAAGAACTGGTCTAGAGTCTCAGCCAGTTGGGTCTAGAACTCATTCAAAAACTGGTCAAGATTCTCTCCCAGGTGGAACTGAGTCAAAAACTTTCTAAGGTTAGTATAATGAACATGAATGTCCAGATTCAGGTCTGGACAGGAAATTGTTTTCTTTGGTTTGAGTCTGTCCTGGTGGCTCAGTGGTCGTTACAGGTAACCCAGCTGAGGAGGTCATCTGGCCTCTGATTGGCTACTCTGTTTTTAATTTGATACACCAGAGTGTGATGTCATGACAGCGACAGGCTCCGCCCACCGGCCTGCCAGCAGGTTCACTTGGTGTTTACAACCTGGACACGCCCAGCCAGGTGAGAGGAATGTTCCATCTCAGGCAGGTGTGACTCACCTGAGACAGACATACATGTTTGTTTCACTGAACAAAATGGTCTCACGTCTGTCAACTCTAAATCAGCTAAACGTCAGCCGATGAACTGTTGATAGCCCAGTTTCAGCTGATGTTTCCCACCTGGAGATAATCCAGGACAAGTCTGCGTGTTTGTTTTTCTTTGTTTGTCCCAGCTGCTTCCTGAACAACCCAGCGCTCTAAAAAGTGCACGTGTGTTCATTGTGTGAGAGTTCATCAGTTACTGGAACCGGTTCTTCAGGTCGGACCCATGACCCATCCCACTCGTTCTCACCCAGACAGATGTCAGTCCTGCTGGCTCCGGACACAATGAAGTCGGGCTGCGACACCAGTTTCTGCACAGACACTGAGGATCAGGAGGGTTCTGGGGCGGAGCCAAATCACAGATTATTGCTGGCAAAGTTCTGGAGAACAGCTCAACACAACAGGTCCGATCAGAAGTCACATACAAGGTTCTTCTAACTGAACAGAACCAGAACAAAAACATTTAATTTAAACTTCCGTCTCCCACAAAGTCAAAGGTCAAACACAAGAGATGTACAAAACTTTCAATCAATGCAACTTTATTGTCCATAACATTCCATGAGACTCATCTTTCACATCTGGCTCTACAAACAAATCACAAGTTAAAAATGCCATAAAACTTTTAAAAAGCTTTTCTAAGCCAACAGGAGACAGGAACAAGTTGTCCCAGGTGACCTGTACACCAACTGCAGAGTGTATTTGCTAGCATTAAAGCTCCTTAGCTTATGTAGAAAATGGAGACGCCGTATGTATTTTTTTGGAAATGCAGTTAGTCCTAGATGCAAACTGCATGGGGTCCATATGCTCAGCTGTTAAAGACATGAGTTCCCTGCTCACTAGGTGCTCCATACATTTGCACAATAAGGATTTGACCACCTGGCCACAAAAACACCCTCCAAATTAAATGGTAAATGGACTGCACTTATATAGCATTTTACTATCTTATCAAGATACTCAAGGCTCTTACAACATGATCTGTGCACTCATTTACCCATTCACACAGCACTCTACTACAAACCAGGTTCCAAAAAAGTTGGGACATTAAACAAATTGTGAATAAAAACGGAATGCAATGATGAACATAGAGGACAGATCAAAAGTTTAATCTGACTAAATGTAACATTTTAAAGGAAAAATATGTTGATTCAATATTTCACGGTGTGAACAAATCCCAAAAAAGTTGGGACAAGTAGCAATAAGTGGCTGGAAAAAGGAAATTGAGCATATAACGAACAGCTGG
>JAVCKU010000117.1:28411886-28422576 GCA_032273985.1 Hypsolebias coamazonicus | reverse complement strand
TCTGCTCCCTAAACAGGTCTCTCTTGAAAATGAGTTCTCGTGGCTCAGTGAGACTACCTGGATAAATAAAGGGTAAACAAATAAAATAAAAAGGAGTCACACTTGACAGCAGGAGAAGATTTTTAACCACTACTTATTGCAAGATCAGATTTTCAGGACTGGACTGGAATTCTGAATCAGGAGTCCTTGATCAGGAGTTTCACATCAGGAATTTTGAATCAGGTATTCTGGACTAAACGTTTTGGATCCGTAGTTTTGGATTCAGGATTTGGGTCAGGAGTTCTGAATCAGAAGTTCTGGATTAGGCGTGCTGAAATGTCACAAGCTTGGTTCTGGTAGCTGTTCTAGGCTCTGTTGAAGGTGTTGGACATGTTGCTGGTTCAGTGGGACCAGCTGTTAGAACCAGAACCTTCTGTTAGTCATCAACATTCTGATTTACATTATTTTCCGTCCCTCCTTTTGGTGACCCGACAGGTCCAAGGTTCTGCCAGTGGCCACATGAAGAAGGAGTTCTTCCTACGTCAGTCTTCCTGTGCTCGCTCTGAGACCTTCATCAACCTGAGGGAGGTGAGCGCCAGGCTCCGCCTCCCACCTGGTGACTACCTGATCGTCCCGTCCACATTTGAACCCTCGAAGGAGGCGGACTTTGTCCTGAGGGTCTTTACAGAGAAACAGTCTGAGACCAGGTGAGTCCAGCACGAATCATTTCACGTTTTGTTTGTTATTAGTTTTCTTTCTTCTGAGGGACTGTGCGAATGTCTGCAGGGACATGGACGACACCGTGGTGGCAGACCTGGACGAGGAGGTGGGACACTCGTCTTTAAAGGTGTCCAATCACAGAAAATGTCTCTGTCCTAAAATTTATTTCTGTTCTTCCTCCTCTCTGCAGGAAGAAATCTCTGAGAGTGACATTGACGACTCCTTCAGGTCCATGTTCGCGCAGTTGTCTGGAGACGTGAGTCCAGTTTCTGAAGAACCAGTTCTGACCTCTCCAGCTACTCTGTTCTGAGTGTGGGTCCAAACAGATCCGTAATCTGTGGGGGACTCTGTTTTCTGTTCGCAGGACATGGAGATCTCAGTTCGAGAACTCAGAACTATCCTCAACAAAGTTGTGTCCAGACGTGAGTCTCGCCTAAAACTGTACAAGAGTCTGAAGTTTCAGTCTCGATGCTTTAGGTCGACCGTTCTGAACCTGATTCTTGGTTTTTACCTGTGACTGCAGACCGAGACCTGCAGACTGATGGATTCAGCATGGAGTCCTGCAGGGCCATGGTCAGCATCATGGATGTATCCTCCCTCAGTCCAACAGGACTGGTAAAGACCCAAACCTGCCTGAACCTGGTCCTGGCAGATTTGGATCTTGGTTCAGTCAGGGTCAGAGCAGGTCTTGGTTCAGTCAGGGTCAGTCATGGTTCATTTAGGTTCAGATCTGGGGTCAGTCAGAATCTGGGTCAGCTCATATAAGCTGATCTTCTGAGTCCACTCTTGGAACGGGTCTGTTGCTGCTGGTCTGTGGGGTCGACAGACATAGACCCTGATCTAGACCCTGATCTACCTTGACTGGACCTCAGAAAGACGGTAGCGCTCGGCTCGGTCTGCTGGAGTTTCAGATCCTTTGGAACAGGATCAGGAAGTGGCTGGTGAGTTGACCATCATCTCTGGTTCTGAGTCAACGAGTAAACCTGTGTAGAATCAAGTCCAGCAGCACGAGGACCTGATGGAACCAGGTAAAACCCACTTAGACTGAAACATGGTGGTCTTGTATTTTAGGGAATCTTCAGAGAGTTTGATCTGGATAAGTCCGGCTGCATGAGCTCCTATGAGATGCGATTGGCGCTGGAGAATGGCGGTGAGTTCTGTCGGTTCTGAACGTTGGTGCTTTGGTCTGAGTTTTGATGGATCTGACCTGAGATGTGCTCCATCGGCAGGATTCAGGCTGAACAACAAGCTGTACCAGATGCTGATCGCTCGATATGCTGACAAAGAGATCATTGACTTCGACAACTTCACCTGCTGCCTCATCAAGCTGGAGGCTATGTTCAGTACGTACAGAACCAGGTTCTGACGGGTCCAATGTCAAGACTTCAACATGAACTTATCTCATCCAGAACTAATCCGGTGTCTTCCTCAGGGGCCTTCCAGGGCCTGGACAGAGACGGGACAGGAGTGGTGGAGTTGAACGTCCTCGAGGTACCTAATATTCACCGTGCAATAATGTGTTTGAAGAGCTGAAACAGCCGGAGGCGCTGTAGCTTGGTGGTTAGTGTTGCGGCCTCATAGTCCTGTTGCTGTGGGTTTGAGCCCAGGTGCTGTCAGGAAGGGCGTCCTGTGTAAAACAGTTACCAAGTCTTTAGTGTGAGTTTGCTCACTGTGGTGGCCTCTGCAGAAGGGAGCAGCTGGCAAACAAAAGCAACAGAAACATGAGCACACCTGTCCAGGTGTATTGGTGATTCTTCATGTCAGTCACATGATACTAGCATGTTCAACTCTCTCATGTTTGTTGTCAGGACTTAACTGCAACAGGATTTCAGGGAACCAGTGTCTTCTGTTTAATGTTTGTTTGTTTGTTTCCTCAGTGGCTCTTTGTGACCATGTGTGGCTGAAATACAGAACACCCCACACCCCAGGATGAGCAGGAGAAGATCAGCAACTGACTACAACCACAGGCAGCCTGCAGCAGCTGCACTGCAACTCTGCTACTGTACTAAAAACTGTACCACACACTGTTACTACTGACTATACTGTAGACTGTACCACAGACTGGGCTATAGACTGTACTATAGACTGTACCACAGACTGTGCTCTAGACTGTACTATAGACTGTGCCAACTGTACTATAGAATGCACTACAGACTACTATAGACTGTACTACTGAGTGTACTATAGACTGTACCACAGACTGGGCTATAGACTGTACCACAGACTGAACTATAGACTGAACTACAGACTGTACTATATATTGTAATATAGAGTGTACTACAGACTGCAATATAGACTGTACTAAAGACTACATACACTACAGACTGTACTAAAGACTGGACTATAGATTTTGCTATAGACTGCACTAAAGACTGTACTATAGACTGTGCTATAGATTGTACTAAAGACTGTATTAAAGACTGTACCACAGATAGTACTATAGATCATACTAAAAACTTTACTATATATTTCACCAATGACTGTAACACATACTTTACTACAGACTGTACCACAGACTGCACTATAGAAAGTACCATAGAATGAACAACAGACTGTACTATAGACTGTAATATAGGCTGTACCACTGTCCGTACTGTAGACAGTAATACAGTCTGCAATACAGACTGTACTACAAACTGTACTATATAGACTTACTACATGCTGCATCACTGTCTGTACTATAGGCTCTACCATTATAATACAGTTAGGTACCACAGTATTACTACAACTGCATTAGACAATACAGTACTCATAAAATTACAGTAAAACAACAGAGTACTACAGTTTACGTTGGTACCACAATAATGCTTTGTACTACAGTATACAGTAATTATAGCTGTCTCAGTTCAGTCTCAATTACATGTATAAAAGATAACCAAATATACACATATCCATATTTAAAACTGACTAACCTGCATGGATTTTAAAGCTCAGGTAAAACCTGAGACATACTAGTCCTCTAACCAGGTCCCTCACCAGAGTGCTCCAGTATCTGAGCTACTGCCTCTTCCTCATATAGAGGGAGCTAGAAGTCCTCACTGCTTTAATTGCTGCTGTTTATCTTCACCTGCCGCCTGAGGGTCAGAGCAGCTGGTATATTTGTCCCACGGCAGATGGAGTTCTCAGGTGTGAAGCTAATTAAAGTTGACTGAAACAAATCTGCTGTCAATGTGTGATTTACTTAACCTCTGACCTTTGTCACGTGACCAACAACCACATGCCAAATTAATCTCAGTCCCCATTTGGGTTCATTTCCCTTTATTATTTTCTGAGGCAGTCAAATTAACTAGCAAAATTGCATTTCCTGGTAAAGTGTGAACGCTTATTGCAGCAGAACTTGCTGAAAAGCAGCTGAAATTAGCTAAAAACATGCTGTATTTAGCTGAAATGGAAGAACACGCCTAAATTACCAAAATAAAGCAGAAGAAACACTGCTGAATTAAGTTTAAATAAGCAGAAATTAGCAACAACAACAAAAAACTGCAAACTGGCTGAAAAGGCAGAAAGAAGCTTAAACTACCAGAAGGAAGTGGAAGAGCTGAAATTAGCTAAAAAAAAAGTGGAATTAGCTGAAAATGCTAAAATAAGCATAAAACAGCTAAATAGTAGCTAAAATAGCAGAAACTAGCAGAAAAAAGCTGAAAAGAGAATATCAAGCTGAAATGAGCATAATGTAATTAATTAGGCAGAAATTACCACCAAAAAAATGAATTTATCTGGAAACAACTGAAATAAGCTAAAAATTGTAAAAAAAAAATAATAATAATAAAAAGTTAGCTGAAATGTTAGAACAAGCTTAAGTTAACAGAAGAAAGCAGAAAGAATGTTTGCCCAATTAGGCTGAAAGAAGCAGAAATGCACAAAAAGTGTAAATTATCTGAGAAAATCTGAAATTAAGAAAATCACTGAAATTAGCTAAAAAAATGAGAAAGAAGCTTAAATTACCAGAAGGAAGTAAGCGCATAATTTTGCTCAATTAGGCTGAAAAACAGAAATAATCACAAAAAATATGGAATTAGCTGAAAAGCTAATATTAGCATTAAAAACACCTGAATAGCTGAAATAGCAGAAAAGGCAGTAAAAATAAGCTGAAAGGAGCATAACAAGCTAAAATTAACATAAATAAGTTAGAAGAAGCACAAAATGTTTTAGTTAGCTGAAAGAATCTGTAAGGAGCACAAAACAGCTAAAAACAACAGCTGAAAGTAGCTGAAAATAAGTTTAAATTTGCACAAGAAAGCTGAAAGACACTGAGCCAGAACAAAATTTAATTGGAGGAGTAAAAGTTAAACAGATTAAAAATTTGAAGGTCAAGGTTTTCTTTAATGTCATTTGCATCCATGTGGTACATGTGGTGGAACAAAATTGTGCAATGAAGGATGTCAAATGAGTTCAGTTGAGAAACAGACACATCTCTAAAAACATCAGACTAGTTATAGCTCTACATTATTTCTACTTGGTACCTGGCTATAGTTACTGTTTATTTTCTTCCTGGATTTCCATAACGCCTGACACAATCAAACACCAATTTATTTTTCATTCTCTGCAAAAATTTGGCTTTGGAGTTTTTTTTTTTTTTGTTTGTTTTTTTTTTTTTTGATTTTTGCAAAGCTGTCAAAACCTTATCCTCTAATGTCTATAGTTGTATCAAAATGAAAAATGGTTTCACCCTCAGATTTGACCTGAGACGTGGTACTCGACAAGGATGTCCCATTTCACCATATTTATTCCTGCTTTATACACAAACTCCAACAATAGCTCCAGTAGTGCTGTACAGGGAGTCACCATAGCTAATAAGGAGCTCATTAGCTGATGACACAACATATTTTTTAAGGAATGCAAACCAGACCCCTCTTGCTTTTGGTGACTGATGACTTCTCCAAGACCTCTGGTTTATGCCTTCCATCCATCCATCCATCCATCCATTATCTTCCGCTTGTTCCGAAGTCGGGTCTTGGGGGCAGCAGCTTGAGCAGGGAAGCCCAGACATCTTTTTCCACAGCCACCTCTTCCAGTTCTTCAGGGAGGATTCCAAGGTGTTCCCAGGTCAACCGAGAGGCATAGTCTCTTCAGCGTGTCCTGGGTCTTCCTCGGGATCTCCTCAAGTCGGACATGCCCGAAGCACCTCCCTAGGGAGGTGTCATGGGGCCATCCTTACCAGATGCCCGAACCACCTCAACTGGCTCCTCTCAATGTGGAGGAGCATTGGTTCTACTCCAAGTCTCTTCCGGATAACCGAACTTCTCACCCCATCTCTAAGGGAGAGTCCAGCAGCTACCCTGCGGAGGAAACTCATTTCAACCGCCTGTATCTGCAATCTCATTCTTTTGGTCACTACCCAGAGCTCATGACCATAGGTGAGAGTAGGAACGTAGACCGACCAATAAACAGAGAGCTTTGCCTTACAGCTCAGCTCTCTCTTCACCACAACGGACCGGTACAGAGTTCGCAATACTGCAGATGCTGCACCAATCCGTCTGTCAATCTCATGCTCCATTCTTCCCTCACTTGTGAACAAAACAGCGAGATACTTGAACTTCTCCACTTGAGGTAGAACCTCACCCTCGGCCTGAAGAGAGAAATCCACCTGTTGAGGACCATGGCCTCAGATGTGGAGGTGCTGATTCTCATCCCAGCCGCTTCACACTCGGCTGCGTACCGCTCCAGTGAGAGCTGAAAATCATGGCACGATGACGCCAACAGGACCACATCATCTGCAAAGAGCAGAGATGGAATCCTGAGGCCACCGAACCGGAAACCCTCCACCCCCTGGCTGCACCGAGAAGTTCTGTTTGTAAAAGTTATGGACAGAATTGTGACAACGGGCAGCCCTGATGGTCGAACTCCCACCCTGAAGGGGTCCGCCTGACTATCAGATATGCGAACCAAACTCTCGCACCACTTGTAGAGGGACCGAACACCCTGAAGCAATGGGCCCCCAACCCCATACTCATGGTAGCAACTTTCATGGAAACAATGTTCAACTTTAATATCTTTCTCTCATATCGTCTCTGAGTATTGTGGAAAGAAACTCATAGGAAGAAGAAACAAAAACCTTTTTGGAAGCTTTAGATCTACAGATGGGCATGAAGGCCAGGAGTGTTTGTAAATGAAAATCTGAGTCTATAATGAACACAACAGATCATCCAGCCTGAGACTGTGACACTCAGAGGTGAGGAGGAGTTTCAGAGTTTATAATGAGCCTAAATGCTCCATGGTAGACCTGGATCCAGGGCGTAGACAGGCCCGGTTGACCTCATGTGACTTCTTTATGTGTGCTGCATCAGACCAGGTAAAAATGTTTCTATGAGACCTTTAGACAATGTACAGAGTAAACATTATTTATTTGCAGCCTTATTTAGGTTTAACTATGATATATACAGTAGTCCCTCGCTACTTCGCAGTTTGCTTTTCGCAGACTCACTTTTTTGCGGTTTTTCAAAATAAGACTGGACATGACACTCCATTGGCTGACTGACGGATGAGCCGCACGATAGGCATGGAAATTTTATTTAAAATAAATTATTTTAAATTATTTAGCACCTGCTGCACCTTTGTGCAGCCCGGAGTTGCAGGATAAGTTTCCTCCTGCAGCTGATCAGCTGATCTCCATGCAGAGCAGGGAAGTGGGCGTGGCCAAGAGCGCTTGCAGGTGGCACAGAGCAGGGAGCTGAAATCATGACATTCTGTGTCTTTTAGAGCGTTTAGAAGCATTGTTTAGAATATTGCAAGAGTGTGGGAAGGGTTTAAAATGCCTTAATGTATACACATATATAAAACTACTACGTACTACTTGTACTACTATTCCTACTTCTCGATTTTTCACTTATCGTGGGGCTTCAGGGTACGGATCCCCCGCGATAAACGAGGGACTACTGTACATGATTTTTATCTTTTCAGAATTTCATGACAACTTTGAAACAAATGTGAGTTGTTCATGTTACCTAATTATTTAGGTGGTTAGAAATGTGTTCAGGGGTGTTGTTGTGAATAAAACTCACCTGAGGGCTAAAGGGACTTCAGGAACATCTAAATTCAGTTAAAGTGATATTCGACTGCAGGCTATTGCCTTTCAAATCTCATCTAAAAAGGAATCAGTCTGCTGGAGTCATCCTGGTTCTACGAGACAAGAAGAGCAAAGCCAAGTGGAGCATTTGAAGAGTTTGGGGGACGTTGCTTTGCCCTGAAAGAAGCAAACAAGCAGCTCCCCCCCTCCAAAGTGTGTTTTTGTGTTTGCTTGTGTATGGGAGATGCCCCGAGGCCACACGAAGCTGGAACATTAAGCTTTGCCACGGCGGCTCAGGACAGCTCTGAGCCCTGAGCTGCTCTGGCAGCTTGCCGGGGGTGGAGGTGGCAGCGGGGGTGCAGGTTTGGAAAAGGCCCCTCAGCTCATCTTCTGGGACAAACAGCCACTCGCACCGTCTGAGGCCGAAGAAAAGCTTTGGTCGCTTTATTTCTGGGATCACGTTCTCCACAGAACGCTGGCCTTTGACTGACTGCAATCATCCACAGGAGAGCACTAAAACAACTTCTGCTGGCTGTTACTGAAGGAGCTGAAACTGAGTAGCTAAAGCTAAAAGCAGCAAAACTAAAAGTGACAACTGGATGGCAAGCCATATTAAAGTAGCACAAGGCAAGCTAAAAACTAAAGCAATAAAATGTTTGCTAAAAGTCGCAAATCACTAGCTAAAGGCTAGAATTGCAAATTAGAAGTTAAAACTAACAAAAGGTTAGCTAAAATATCAAAGTAATAAAATCATTTTTAAAAGCAGTAAAAAAAACTAATTAGAAGCTACCAAACGTAGCAAAGGACGAGCTAAAAGCTAAAGGTTAGCTGAAAGCTAAAAGTAGCTAAATAAAAGTAAAATACTAAACATGGCATAGAGTAAAATAGAGAAAGTTTGCAAATCAAGTTTTCAAAAAGAATCATAGCAAATCTGGAGTCATCTAAATGTGGGAGGAAAATGTGACAATAAAATTAATTAAAAAAATATTTTTTCATCTTCCGGCTGCTACCACAGTGAATTAACTTGCACAAAGACTTGGCGATAGTTTTTATAACAGATATCCTTCCTGACGCAACCACAGACCACCGAGCTACCACAGCCCTCTGTGTGGAGCAGAGAGCTGCCATCTAGGGTGCCCGGGGGGAGGGGGGGTGGCAGATGGTAGGGTTAAGGGCCTTGCTCAAAGGCCCAGACTGATGGAGACAGTTCACCAATCATACCTACATTTTGATGTTGTCGGTACTGGGAGTTGAACCGTCAATCTTCCAATCACAAGCCCACCTTCTCTAACCTCTGCACCACCACTCCCCATCCAACTCATCCAAAAACACTTTGCAAATGATCTGTGATGTGGACGGGGGCAGACATTCTGACTGGGGATGAAAAGTTAATCGGTTGTCCATGTCAACCAGCTGATTACTTTGAGATTTATTAAAACGCCCTGTGGTTAATGGGATATTTTGCTAACACTACAAACACAGGCAAATGATTTATCACTTACTTTTAGGAGGAAACTACAAAACATCTCTTGATTTTTTTTAAATTATTGTTTATCTATGTATTCATTTATTTGTCTGACTTCTGCTAAGTTTAAAACCAAATAAGGAAAAAAATACAAGAGTTGCTTCTTATGTTAAAAAACAAAAAAACAAAGATTTGATCTGAATAATTAGCATGAAATCCATTAGGTGAACGACAGCAGGCTCAGAGGACGGCAGCATAGAAACACAATAAAAGAACAGAGTTTTAATCTGATTTATTTTAGTCAATAAGCCACAGGGTTTCATCTAAAACTGCTTTCTACTCTTTAGTATAAGGTCAATTTTATCATAATTGTTTTATTTGCCACAAATATTTGTCTTATAAAGAAATGCACATGGAGTTATTGTTTTTTTTTTTTATGTTTTGTTTTTTAAGTTAAAGAAACAAACTCTCAGCTGTTCTCATTGATTCTTGCCAGGGCAGAAAAGTTGAACCACTCTCTGCAATCTTTGATCAAGTGAGTGTTTCATCTCCAACTCTGGGGTTTTACCTGTTTTGTGCTTGGCTCCCAGCTTCACTTCATGTTGCTTCTCAGAATATTTAATGCTGTTTTTTGTTTGTTTGTTTGTTTTGTTGTAACGGTCACCAACTCCAAAGTTTCTGAAAGTTTGTTTGAGAATTGGACTCAGTTTTGACTCGGCAGCACAACACCCCTCTGGTGCACTGAAGTGTGTTCTGTACAGATGGTTTGGTGTAGAAATGTGACACAAGGGCAACAATAATATAACATTAATTTAGTTTCAAGGTTTTATTTGTAAAGTCTCTACGCTGAAGCACATGCAGACTGCAGCCATCCAATCAGTGCTGAATGTCACTGATGTCTTGGTTTCAATTAACCTCAGTAAAATAAGAATTCACATGAAAATAAATTTATTTTTTTGCAAAACCCTGAGAAAAATAGCTTTCGCTTGAAAAAAAAAAAAAAAAGTACCCCCCCCCCCCAACTCCCCCGAGTTACTGGATTAGCCCAGACCATAACAAATATTTCTCTCAGAATTTCTATTCTACTTTTGATAAATGTTTTAAATTACAGCGACTTCACCAGCCACTACAAAAGAAGGGAAAGGTGTGTTTGTCTGTTAGCAAAATATCCCACAAACTGGTTTCAGATTTTAACCAAATTTCTAGAATTGTGCCGCTCGGGGGGCTGCATGTTGGAGCAGCTCTCCTACATTCATTCTGAGATTTTGCTTCTGGAAACTTTAATTCCTCTTTTTACAGGATGTAAATCACATTTTTTAGACGATTGTTTCCTCTGGTATCAGATGCTGTGCAGCTGGAAGGATTTTTACTGAAACTTTTTTTTAAACATTTGGACATTTGTTACGATACGTAACCATAACAACAAGGTTGTTGTTTGTTTTTTTAAATAACTGGGAGCTGCTGATTAACATCTCAAAAACTCAAATAATATCTCAACTACAGCGCCAAATCTCAAATAA
>JAVCKU010000117.1:28367164-28379421 GCA_032273985.1 Hypsolebias coamazonicus | reverse complement strand
ACTGAAAAAGTATAACAAGTAAAGATGAAGAGGTGATGAATGAATGAATGAATCTACTCTACCTTGAAGAAGCGGCTCCAGAACACCATTCATGACGCTTTCAGGAAGGAACCTCCACTGGAAGACGGCATGGTCGGCACCGCCAGTGCTGATGACCCACTGCAGGTCACTGGACCAGCGAACGTTGGTCACATGGGCAGAGTGTCCAATGTACTTTTTGAACTTGGCCCCTGTTCAGGAAGAAGACAGTTAGCAGTTGCTAGAGGAGCTCATCCGGAGACTCAGAAACCAGTGAAAGTTTATTTCATCCCTCTCTGAATCTGGAAGTCCAAATGACTGAAATTTAAAGAATTTAGGTGAAAACCTTTTGAACTTAGGAACCAAAAACCACCACCTGAGTCCTCAGGTGAGGGTCCAGGTTATGATCTGGATTTACTGAGATGTTCCTGTTGTTAGAAGGAGGATACATACCTTTCTTCAAGCAGGGGAACCGGAAGAGCTTGATGAGGCCCAGATCATCTCCGGTCACCAGAACAGCACTGCTGTAGTTGGCATGCACAGAGTTCACGTTGGTGACGGTGGAGTATTTGGGCCAGATCCCGTTCACCTCAGGCCCAATGACACCTGTCCAGGTCATCCAGTGGATCCCCTTGACTTCCTCTTTAGAAACCAACTTTCCAGCTGAAAAACAAGAAACAAGTGGGACCAGGATGAGTTGCCAGCTCAGAAACAAGTCTCAGCTGATGAGCATCAAGATACATATTAAATTACACAAACAGGTGAGTTCAAACAGGTGAGTTCAAACAGGTGAGTTTGAACAGGTGAGTTTGAACAGGTGAGTTCTAAGGCAGAACTACTCGACAGGTGTTTGAACGTTAGTTTTTGAATCAAAGGGTAGGTCATCTTATGCTGAGACCCTGAAGTGTAAACCATGTTTCTGTGTGTTGACACTGGTACCTGGCATCCTGTAGAAGATCCGCTCACCAGAACCGTCATTGGTCTGCAGGAAGCGGCTGTCCACTGACCAGTCCAAGTGGGTGATGAAGGAGGTGGAGCGGCTGCACTCGCCAACCTTCTTGTAGCGTTGAGCGACGGCATATATATCAACCAGTCCATCGTTGGATCCCACAGCCAGGAAAGTACCATCTGGAGAGAACTTAAGCTCATGGATCACCTCCTTTCTGTCCTTGATGTGGACCACCTCTGTCATGTCCCTGCAGAAGAAGATCTCACCTTAAGCTCCTTGTTGGAATGAACAACACTGACAGCAAAAAGATCTTTCTTTATTTATCAGGTAGGAGTTCATTAGCTCTTAGTTCACAAACTGTCAAACCGTAAAGGAGCGCCTCAGAAAACGACCAACCCAAGATGGAGAGACTCACCTAACTCGCAAAACGGTAAACGAGCCGTCCTTCATGCCCAGAGCGAGCTGAGAGCCATCGTTGTTGAAGGAAACACTTCGAACAGATTCCTCCATGTTACATCGAGCCAGCAAGGTGTGGTCTGCTAGACTCCACAACCTGAAACAGGTGACCAACAGATCGGTGAGACAGGTAAGATGCAGACAGGTAAAATGCTCAGTCACACTCACCTAACTGAGCGGTCGTCACTCCCGGTAACAGCCACCTGCTGTTTGGGGTGGAGGTCCAGTGCCCACAGCTCCCCTTCGCTGTGACCCTGCATCAGCAGCACTGGTTTGTCCCGATCACGAACCATCACCTCGAAGATTTCCCCGTCTTGAGTGCCAGCCAGGATCCGGTCAGCTCTCCAGCACACACTGCGAATCGACAGACCTGGAACCAGAAAGGATCCAACTGAATCCGGTGTGACCTGATCAGACACAAGTCTTTTAGAGTTCCAAACAGAAAAACTAATGTTTCCTTAGATTTCACAAAGAATAATGTTCTCAACAGATTCCCCGAGACCTGTTGGTGACGTTGAGAGAAATGAAGCAGGACTCGGAGTCTAAATGTCTCAGGTCAACTTTTTGGGGCCTGTTACTTCCCAAACAGGAAACCCAGGACGGAGACTTTCCACCAGTAAAACAGTAGCTGTCAGTCTCTAAGTCCTGATTTTGTTTTAAACCCACTTTAAATATGAAGTACTGTAAACATTATTTAATCTTTAAACATGAAAGCTAATTTAATTTATCTGGGTTTGAGTGAGATCTAGAGTTAATCCGAACTTTAAAATAACATTCTCTGGAAAGAAAGGTCTAAAAACATGTTACTTAAAATGAGTTAGAACAGACTACTGGCTGACGAGGTCTCCATGAGTCAAACATACTGACAATAAGTAGCTTTAAACGTCTGTCAGGAAACATTTGGAACCATAGACTTGGAATTTGAACAGTTTTCAAGTCAAGAAGCCTTCAGCCTCATGAAGTCAGTGATGTTGGAGTTCAGGTGATGCTACAGGTGTGTTAGATGTTGTGATGTGCGTCTTTGCCAGCAGGCACATAACCACTTAATTCAGAAAACAGCATCTCCAGACCTTTGTAGCCTTGCTCTGCCTCCCTCAGGTCGATCCTAGTGATGGGTTTGAAGTCGGTATCCCACAGTCGAACACAGCCGTCTCTTCCTCCGGTGGCGAATCCTTCCTCACAGGCATGCATGCTGAAGATCCCCGCCTGAAACACATGAGCCGCTCTCAGACCGTTGGATCCAGGAGGACCCGAAAGAACTGGTCCCACATCAAAGACCTTCAGGATATCTGCTGAATGTTCAAGGTTAGGGGGTAAACCCCATCTAAGAATCTGACAAAATATGAATAACTTGGGATGTGGAAGTGACAGAAGCCTGTAGAAGGTGTCTGAGGGGTGGAAGACAAAACCATAAGCTGATAAAGTACCTCATGTAGTTCTTCAGATACTCATAAATGTCGAGAAACTGATGGTACAATAAAATCAAGTACCAAAACGAGAGACCTGAAACCAAGTGCATTGTTCTCAGTTCTCCTTCTGCCTGATGAACACCCAACATGATCCCCTCTGAGACATGAAAATAATGCCCTGAGACTGTCCAAATGAGTGAGATATAGCTTATGAAACTGTGTCACTGGGTTCTGAGACATCAGGTGGAATTTTGTATCAAAGAATGTAGGCCAGATGTTAGGGTCTAGGTCTATGTCAAGATTTAGATCAAATGTTTGGGTAGGTGTAAGAGTGGAAGCAGGCAGGCTACATTCTAGTGGCAGGGGAGAGCATGGCCAGACAGCATCGGATGGTTGTATGTAGAATGACTGCTGTTGTAAAGAAGAGAAAGAGGGTAAAATCAGAGAAGAAAACCAAATGGTGGAAGCTGAAGAAGGAAGAATGTTGTGAGAAGTTCAGAGAGGAGCTGTTCAAGGCTCTGGGTGGTAAGAAAGAGCTTCCAGATGACTGGGTTACAACAGCAACAGTAATTAGAGAGGTAGGTGGAAGGTACGTGGTGTGTCATCTGGACAGATAAAAAGATGATAAAGAAACCTGGTGGTGGAATAGTGAAGTGCAGGTAGCTATTCAAAGAAAGAGGTTAGTCAAGAAGAAACATGACAGTGAGAGGACTGACAAGAGGAGACAGGAATATAAGGAGATGGAATGTAGAAAAAGAGGGAGGTAAGGCAAAGCAGAAGGCATATGATGAGTTGTATGGGAGGTTGGACACTAAAGAGGGTGAGAAGGACTTGTACCAATTGGCAAGACTGAGGGATCAGGCTGGAAAGGATGTGCAACAGGTTAAGCTTGTTAAAGATAGGAATAGTAATGTTCTAACAAGTGAGGAGAGTGTGAATGGAAGATGGAAGGTGTACTTTAAGAAGCTAATTAATGAAGAGAATGAAAGAGAAAGAAGAGTAGAGGTCACAGAAAATGTGGACCAGGAAGTGGGAAAGATTAGTGAGGGTGAAATCCGGAAAGCTTTGAAAAGAATGAAGAAGAGGAAGGTAGTGGGACCTGATGACATACCAGTGGAGGTTTAGAAATGTCTCGGAGAGATGGCAGTGAGGTTTTTTTACTCAAATATTCAATGGCATATTTGAGGATGAGAAAATGCCTGAGGAATGGAGAAGTGTGCTGGTGGCCCTTTTTTTCATGTGTGACCAGAACAGGACACGTATGAGGACATCGGGACATATTAGATTGGTACAGGATATGTATGAGGACAGCAGGACAGTGGTAAGATGTGCTGTAGGCAGAAGGTGGAGGTGGAAGTGCATCAAGGATCGGCTCTGAGTCACGTCTTGTTTGCTCTGTTGATGGACCAACTAACAGAGGAGGTAAGTCAGGAATCCCTGTGGACTATGTTGTTTGCAGATAACAATGTGATCTGTCGTGAGAACAGGGAACAGGTGGAAGAGAACTTGGAGAGGTGGTTGTATGCACTTCTTGTTCTTCTTGGGAGTGACAAGGATGGATAAGATTAGAAATGAGAGCATCAGAGGTATAGCATTGTTGAACAACTGGGATATAAAGTTAGAGACAGACTGAGATGGTTTGGACGTGTCCAGACAAAGGACAGTGGTTCAGACATGACTAGAGAAGGGGCATTGGTTTGAACATGTCCAGAGGAGGGACAGTGGGTATATTGGTAGAAGGATGTTAGAAATGTGAGTTAGGACAGAGGACAAAAAGAGACGGAGGGTAAGGAATTGATGTGGAGAGCCCTGAAGGGAGAACAGCTGAAATAAATAGTTAGGGATGAGTCTGGGTTCATGTCAGGTGCCTGCATATGGGTCAGTGTTTTACAATCTGGGTTTAGGTGTGGACTGGTACCCCATGTGCAGCCTGAATAGTCCTGATCAGAGCGGTTCCTTTCCAGACATAAACGTCTCCGTTCAGAGCTCCAGAGTACGTCAGCTCATCTTTGGCTGCTGCGACACACAGGATCGTCTGCAGGTCACCCGTTTTTCCAAAGAGTCCTCGTTTGGGGGTCAGAGCATTCCCACAGAGATTCCAGAACTGCACACAGAACCAAACACCAGTGGATCAAACTCAACACTCAGACAGAACCCAGTTCCAGAATAATTTCTGCAGTTGGATCACAAGATAAACTCTTGTTGTTTTACTAATGTTTAGAGCTAACAAATCTGTAAAATATTTCCACCAGAACTCAGGTAACACCAACCAGTGACCTCATCCTTCATGTGACTTAGGGGCGTGGCCTCACCTTTATGTGCTTGACTCCACAGCTGACCAGCCGGCTGGACTTGATCGGGTCCCAGCAGATATCAAAGATCTGAGAGAACCCAAACAGCAGCAGCATTAACGATGATCCTACAGAGCAGAAAATGTCTCCAAACAAGGACTCGTACCCTGTCTGTGTGTCCGGTTGCCGTGGCAACGACCCGTCCTCTCCTCCAGTCCCAAATGCACACTGTGTTCTTGGCATCTAGGCCAACAGAGGCCAGTCTCTGGGACAACAAACACATTCAAAGACATCTGTAAGGCCCACAGTGTAGCTCCGCCACTTACCACAGGCTGATGTCACTTCTTAAATAGCTGACGGATCAGAACCAGGCGTTTTGGAGTTCCTCAGGACCACCACCAGGGTTTAAGAGGTTTCTATTTCTGTCATGGTCCAGTACCCTTCAGGTAAAATGAAATTGCTGCTAGAGCAGTTCTCTGGTTGCACCGAGAACTTCTGTCCATGAAAGTTATGAACAGAATCTGTGACAACAAGCAGCCCGGGCAGAGTCCAACTCCCACCCTGAAGGGGTCCGATTTACTGACGGCAATGGGAGCCAAACTCTCACACCACTTATATAGTGACCAAACAGCCCGTACAACGGGTCCCCAATCCTATACTCATGGAGCACCCCCCACAGTGTACCTCGAGGAACACAGTTGAAAGCCTTCTCCAAGTTAAGTCATATTTATTTATAAAGCACATTTAAAACAGCAGCTGTTATCAAAGTGCTTAATAAGATCAATGCAGTAAATAAAAATAACAAGATGTAATTAAAAGTGTCAAAAAAAAAAAAAAAAACATAAAAACAATTCAATAATGAAATACTAAATCAATCACACTGTGTCAAACGCCAGTGAATACAGGTGTTTTAAGGAGACATTTAAAAGCAGGGAGTGAAGTTGCCTGTCTAATGTTGATGGGCATATTGTTCCAAAGTTTAGGACCAATGACTAAAAAAGACTGCTCTGCTTCAACCTGGTTTTTGGTACAACCAAAAGCAGCTGGTCAGATGATCTCAGCGCATGAGAAAGAACATAAGGTTGAGGTAGGTCAGAGAGTTGAGTGTGCAAGGCCATTAATGCACTTAAATGTCAACAGAAGAATCTTAAAATCAGTTCTGACATGCACAGGGAGCCAGTAAAGGGAGGACAAAACTGGCGAAATGTGCTCAAACCTACCAGTTCCTGTTAATACTGGAGCTGCAGCATTTTGGATGAGCTGGAGACGAGAAATTGAAACTTGTCTGACCCCAACATAATGCACGTTATAGTAGTCCAGCCAGGCTATAACTAATGCATGGGTTATTTTTTCAAGGTCAGATCTGGTCAACATGGATTTAAGCTTAGCTATCTGCCTTAATTGGAAGAAGCTTTTTTTTTTGTAAAACAGACTTAATCTGTTTATATTAGACTTAAAGTCAGAGTCTAAAACCATCCCAAGATTTGTAACAGACTGCTTAAGATATGGCTGAAGAAAGTCAAGGTTTACAGGATCAGTGATAGCGGTAGAGCTAGGACTAAACACAATGACTTCAGGTTTTTGATAGTTAAAAATAAAAAAAAATTGAAACCATCCATGTCTTGATGTCATCAAAACATTTTAACAGAGGGTGAAAGGAGCAGAAACTGTTGGGTCTCAAGGGCAGATAAATCTGACAATCATCAGCATAACAATTAAATGAAAGGCCATGTTTCTTCAGGATATATCCCAAAGGCAGCAGATAAGAGTGAAAATAAAAGAGGTCCAAGAATTGAGTCTTGTGGGACTCCACAGGAAAGAGGCACTGATGCAGATACACTATTTCCAAACTTAACATAGAAACACCTGTCACACAGGTACGAACGGAACCATTCTAATGCTTCATCCATAATCTAGCCCATATGTTCCAGCCGCAGTATGGATACTGTGGTCAACAGTATCAAAAGCAGGGGACCAAGTCCACAAAACCTATGTAGACTGGATGGGCAAACTCCCCTTGAAGACCATAGTGGGGGTAAAGAACTGGTCCTGTGTTTCATGGTTGTGACAGAACTCGTATTGTTCCTCCTGGATCTGAGGTTTGACCATTGACTGGACTTTCTTCTCTGGTACCCCTGGATGGCCTTACTGGGGAGACTAAGGAGAGTGAAGCCCCTGTAACTGGAGCACACCCTAGGGAACCACTGCCCTAGTCTGCCAGTCCAGGGGCACACGGTGATCTCAGCCTTGGTTATGGACAGTCAAACCCCCATGTCCCCAGATTTAGCTTCTTCCATGGAAGACGTGCTGGTGGGATTGAGAAGTAAACACAAACACAAATGTTTCTACAGAACGAGGTTCAGCTGGAAGGTCTAAGTGCAGAAACAGCACTTCAAAATAAAATGTTACTGTGAACAGGAAGATGGAAAGCTGTTTCTGGTTCACGGCAAAACAATACTGTATAAATAAATAAGAACGGGAATGATAGGAAGCTTCTGTTGATGGTGGATTTATTTGCTTCTTCCTGCGACATCACTAAAGGGGTGGGGCTTTTACCTGTCCATCTGAGTCAAAGGCGAGACAGGCGACTCCGTGGGTGTGGACGTCCCTCAGAATGGACACGGTCTGCATAGCATAGGTGTCCCAGATACAGATGTATGGGTCCTTTCCCACCTGACCCGTCGCCACCTGGATCTTATCTGGATGCATGGCCAGACTGAGAGACAGACAGACAGGAAAGTAGACAGACACAGACAAGAGAGTTGTTTGAAGACTGAGGCACGATGACACTCATTCAGATGTGAAACCCTCAAGCAGCTGCTGTCAGACAGACCTGAACAGTTACAGCTGATGCGAGTGATACCTGCTAGGATGTTTGCTTTGGACAAAAGTTAGAAAAGATGTGGACATGGTTTTGGACATATGCAGAGGAGGGACACTGGACATATTGGACAAAGGATGGTAAATCTGGAGCTGTCAGGGAGGAGGTTGATGGTGGATCTGCAGAGGGTTGTTGTGACAGAGGAGGATGCTGGGAGATTCAAACTCCTGAAGGGAACAAACCAAAGAATGAAGGTTACATCAAGACACAACACTGAGTCCTGATTACACCTAATTTAAAACTTTGCTTTTACCCTAAGTTTTCATTTCTTTTACAACTCTCATTGTTATTTTTGATTGATTGAATTATAGAGGTTAGAAATTAATGTGGATGCAAACTGAATCGATGTTCCAAAAGCAACTGAAATGCTGAGTAATTCAACTTCTCTCCACCAAAGGCAGCACTGAGCTTCAAGCTCTGCAGGTATCCCAGCACCCCAAACAAGAGTTTGGGGTCCTGGGGCAACACCCACGCATGCACGCACCCACACACGTTCTTGCAGAGCAGCTGCTGCCACCAACGTCAGTCTGATTCACCAAGAACATCTGACAACTTCAACCAATACCAGGACAGGACAGGTCTGAGGCAGCACTCGTCTCTGAGAAGTGTGTTTTAAAAAGTATGAGGTCAGAGTGATGATCCTCTGAACAAGAGACAAAGTCAAACATATGAGGTTAAAGTGATGAGGTTAGTGTTGAGGGTAAAGTAATGAGTTCAAAGCGATGAGGGTAAAGTGATGAGGCCAAAATGATGAAGTCAGAGTAAAGAGATCAAAGTGATGATCCACCGAACAAGGGACCAAGTTAAACAGATGAGGTTAATGTGATGTTAGTGATTAGTTTAGCGTTGAGGTCAAAGTGATGATGTCAAAGAGATTAGGTTAGTAATGAGGTTTGTGATGAGGCCAAAATGTTGAGGTTAAAATGGTAAGGTCAAAGTGATAAAGTCAGAGTAAAGAGGTCAAAGTGATGAGGTTATGATGAGGCCAAAATGATGAGGTTAAAACAATTAGGTTAATTTGATGAGGTTAAAGTGACAAGGTTAAAGCTGAAGTCAAAGTGATGTGGTCAAGGAGATGAGGTTAAAAATGTGTTAAAGTGGTGAGGTTAATCTGATGAGGTTAGTGATGAGATCAAAGCAACGAGGTTAAAGCAATTATGTCAAAGTGATGAGGTCAAAACGGTGAAGTCAAAGTAATGAGGTTAGCGATAACCTCAAAATGATTAGTTTAAAACAATTAGGTTAAAGTGATGAGGTCAAAGTGATGAGGTTAGTGATGATGCCAAAATGATGATGTCAAAATGGTGAGGTCAGAGATAAGGGTAAAGTGATGAGGTCAAAACAATGAGGTTAAAGTGATGAGGTTAAAACACTGAGGTTAAAGTGATGAGGTCATAGCTATGAGGTTAAAGTGATGAGGTCAAAACGGTGAGGTTAAAGATACATGTATTAGGTTAAAGTTATTAGGTTAGCCATGAGGTTTAAGTGATGAGGTCAAAACAATGAGGTTAAAGTGATGAGGTCAAAACAATGAGTTTAAAGTGATGAGGTTAAAACAATGAGGTCAAAGTGATGAGGTCACTGCCATGAGGTCAAAGTGATGAGGTTAGCGATGGGGTGTTAGTGATTAAGTTAAAGCAATTAGGATTTTAATGTGATCATTGCGATGAAGTTGAAGTGAAGATATCGTAGCGGGATGGTCGTACAAATCATGTTCCATCCCAGAATGCAACTTGGCGTCATCAGATATTCTCCAGGTGTGGTTTTAGTATTCAAGTCTGTTGGAATGAAAGCAGATTTGACATGTCAATCATTTAAACCACGCCCCCTCACCTGATGATGTCATCATTGTGCCCCAAAAAGAACTTCTGGGTGTGTTCTCTGGTGTTGTAGACCACGCCCACCCCTGCCACATAGTACACCACCTCCTTACTGGTGGTGTAGTACAGATTATTCCGGCACTGGTGGCCCCGGTACCCGTGGATCCACTCCAGCCTCAGCTGGCAGCGCGGTGCCGTTTTATCTGACATGTCAGCTCCAAGTTACAGACTCCAAACCCAAAGTCCACAGAGGCGTCAGAACCACCGTTTATCAAGTCTGAAGCCGCTGCTAAGGATGATGGGAGCTGCAGTCCATCACTGTACTGTAGTCCTTTGGCGAGAGCAGTCTTCAACTACATCTCCCATAATTCCACAATGCAGCACTAGAGCTGTTTCAGGTCCAGATGAGTTCAGTCATTAGGGCCCAAATGGGTTAGGGTCAGAACCCCACGTGGTTCTTTTACTCTGAGTTTCAAAATAAAACCGTTGTATTTTTAGTCCAGGAAGTAAACTGGTTCTGTCCTGATTGTCAGATCTGGACTCAGATTTTAGATATTATTCAAAAGTCCAAACCGGTCCAGATGATATTTCAAAACATTTACTCTTCTTTGCAATTTATGAAATGTACAGATTTTAAACTGTATTTCAAAACACAACTAGTTAATTGATTTAAACTGTAAATCAGAACCGGGAGCTCCGGACCGGGTCGGTTAGGATCAGAAGGTCAGTCCAGATAGGTCGGTAAAAGCTGCCAACGAACCGCAGCCCCGGACCCGAAGGTTCTGTCGGAAACCGAACATTTCTTGGTCCAAACGGCTGAAATCCAAGAAAATCCCTCCGCCGTCGTCTCTTCCAGCCTGATCCGGGGATTACAGAACCGGGTCGGTCCCACGGCCCAAACCGACACCGAGAGGTCCGGTGGCGGCGGCTGGAGGACGGACACCCGCGCAACTGAGCCCCGGAGGTCCAACAAACCGCAAAAAAAACGGGAATTTACAGGGAATATTACCGGGAACCTCAGGAATTACCGATGGCGTCAAACAAGAACTCACACAGGACCACTTCCTGCTGGGACTTTCAAATTAAAAGCGCTGCAGCGTCCCCTTTAACAGGTGTATTAAAATGAGAAAGCCAATTTAGATTTAATAGCTAAGTGCTTCTGGTTTCACTTTATTCATGAAAAAAAATAAACTTGAAGGAATGCATATCACCTAGTCTTACAAGGCAGGACGGCCACTGAATATGTTGAGAAAAAATCTCTTACCAACACACCAAGCCTGTACATTTTTACCAACTGAAAATAATTTGGTTCTGTACATAACTTATAAGCTATACGGACAAAACAAGAATCTACACATGAACACGTAGTGGTGATCAGACAGGCTATCGCATCAGAAAAATTCTTTATTCTGAAAAACACAGCTCACACTTTCTGTCACTCTCGCGCTCACCTTCAAGCTTGCTTAAGTAGTCGATCAGCTCTGCGCGTTGCATGCTGGGAGCTGTAGTGTTTCTGGTCTCGCACCTTTAGTCCTGTTTCGGAGATCTGAACGTAATGAACCCTAAGAGCGCAACAACAAAATAAGAAAAACAAAATACAATGCACAAAAAGTAAAACAAGAAAAAGCAAAACACAGTTGAATAATGAAAAATGTGAATTTAAACTTTATGTTTTTATTTTTAATTAACAATGCAGCTGCAGCTTTGCTGGTGGACATCAGTGGTGATGGAGGATGTCAAGCTGAAGAAGAAGGCCTTCAGGACTTGGTGGTCTCGGAGGACTCCTGAAGCAGCTGACAGGTACAGGGTGTCCAGAATACTCATTCATTCAACCTTATATGGGTTAATCTCATTGAACATCTGAGATTCATTTACAAGAGAGACCTGATTTTAACAAAGAGTGATGACAACAGTGGACAACAAAGACAACAGTTGACAATCATTTAAGAAAGCATACAAATTGAGAAGAACAAATGAAAGAAAATGGTATTAAAAATGTAACAAAAACAGCTAGGTTATAAAGCAATGTAGAAAACTAAAAACAGGAACATGTCTGCATTGGATTTTGCGAGGAGTAGATGTTAGAAGCCACTTAGTGAGGTCAAGATCGAGAGCTTCAGATCTTTTTGCAAGATATTCCAGGAAACAGGAGTGTAGTAGAAGGCTGTTTTGCCTATTCCAGTCCACACTGAGGGAACACTGCATGTAATAATGTCCTGAGAGTGCACGCTGTAGCTGCACTCACACAGTAACATGTGGGAGATGTATGAAGGCAGCAGATCAAGAGATAAAAATGTACCAATGAGAGAGTCTGCTTGAGGTTAATGATGTCCAGTTAACCAGTGAATACATGGTACAATGGAGGGTACAATAGTTACAGCTTATGAATCTTAGTGCACCATGATAGACAGCATCCAACATCTGCAGGGTGCT
>JAVCKU010000117.1:28339078-28364046 GCA_032273985.1 Hypsolebias coamazonicus | reverse complement strand
AGTCGAGGACTACCTGTATCCTGATGCATGCTCAATAATCCAGGTATAAAAATTAAAAAAAAAAAAAAAAGTCTGGTCCTCTGGACATTCAAAAAACATTAGGTAATGTTATTAAACAGCATGGGGATAAATTTTAATTGTTATGCTGATGATACACAGTTATTTTTGTCCATGAAACCCAATTAATCTAATCAGTTACTTAGACTACAAGCATGTCTTGAAGACACAAAAACCTGGATGACCCTTATTTTACTGCTTTTAAACTCAGACAAGACCAAGGTTTTATTTTTTGGGTCTGAGCATCTTCGGAATAAATGTTTCAGTCTTTCACCAACTCTGGATGGCAATAATTTGGCCTCCAGTTCTAAAATGATAAACCTTGGTGTTATTTTTGATCAGGACATGTCTTTTAACCCCCACATACATTGAAAATGTTACTAGAACCTCTTTCCTCCACCTGCGTAATATCAGTAAAATTAGAAAGATCTTGTCCAAAAATGATGCTGAAAAACTGGTCCATGCATTTATCACATCTAGGTTGGACTATTGCAATTGTTTATTGTCTAGGTGTCTAAATACTTCTTTAAAAAGTCTTCAGTTAATCCAAAATGCTGCTGCCAGAGTTTTAAAGAGAGATGATAGGAGAGATCATTTTTCTCCAGTTTTAGCTTCTCTCCATTGGCTCCCCATCAAATCCAGAACTCAACTCAAAATTTTATTTCTAACCTACAAAGCTCTCAACAACCCAGCTCCATCTTATATTACAGATCTTATTGCTCCATATTTTTCTAACAGAACACTTTGCTCTAAGACTGCAGGCTTACTTGTGGTTTCTAGTGTTTCCAAATGCAGAATGGGAGGTAGAGCTTCCAGTTATCAGGCTCCTCTCTTGTGGAACCAACTTCCAGTTTCTGTCCGTGAGGCTGACACATTGTCTACTCTTAAGATTAGGCTTAATGCTTTCCTTTTAAAAAAATATCCTATAGTTAGGGTTGGCTTGTGTTTCCTGAGCTATCCCTTAGTTATGCTGCTATAGGCTTAGACTGCTGGAGGACAAATTAACCACATTTCGTCTCACTGCTGCTGTCTTTACTTGCTCTACTCTACTTGTATGTATTTGTAATTATTTATATTTTAAGGTTTTTTTTTTTCTTTCCTCCTATAAAAGGTTCACCTGGACTTGTCATTCTGTGTTTGTTTCTACCTCCTGTCCTCTCAAACCCCCAGCTGGTCAAAGCAGATGGTTGTTTGTCCTGAGCCTGGTTCTACTGGAGGTTTCTTCCTGTTAAAAGGAAGTTTTTCCTTTCCACTGTCTCCTTTGTGCTTGCTCAGGATGGGAAACTGCAACAAAGTGAAGATTCAACACAATCTGCTGGTTCCTTGGATATATAACTTTTACTAATTGTCTTTTATAATGTATGTGAATGTTTTTGTACAGTGCCCTGAGACGACTTCTGTTGTAACTTAGAGCTACAGAAACAAACTAAAGTGAACTGAATTGAATTTAAAGTATTTTACAGATGAGGCAAATGAGACCGACACGAGACCAGAACCAGGACTCCGCTCTTTAGATGACAAAAAGACTGAACAGAAATGATTTAGAATAAATCAGAGTAAAGGAGAACAAGGATGTGAAACACTGAGTTTCAAAATAAAATTCAGTGTGTGTTTCAGAATAAAGGCTGGCTGCTGACAGAGGACTGACCTGAGGAGAGTTCTGATCTGGTGCGGGTCCGTTTTGAGTGCACGCGCTGCAGAAAAACAGAGTTTTTGTTAATAAACGTTGTGTTCACACATGGCACCTGCTCAGGTTTGACTCCGCCCCTCTGACCTAAAGGTGAACTTCCTGTTTGTATGTTTGTGTGACCCTTCACCTCTGCTGCTGCTGGACCTCAGCTGGTTCTGGAGACGGTGGTTTCCTCCTCTTCTCCTCCTCCTCCTGCTGCCTCCGGACCTCGAGAAGCTCCAGCTGGAGGACCACACAGACCACATCCTCATCCTCATGATACTCATCATCATCAAACTCAAACCCATCACCATCTTCATCTTCATCCTTATCTTCATTATCATAATCACTATCATCATCCTTACATTCATCATTATCCTCATCATCACCTTCATCATCATCATCATTCTCATCATTCTCTGCGGTTGCTGCTCCAAAGCTGTGGAACAGTTTACCTGATAATTTAAAAACCGCCCAGACTGTCGAGACTTTTAAATCTTTGCTCAAGACTCATCTGTTTTCCTTGGCCTTTGATCCACGCAGAGTCTGAGAACAAACTTTGAGCTGATTTTATTGTTGTGTGTTATATTATTGTTAATTTTATTATGTTTTGGTGGCACTAGATGCATTTTTACTCTTTTTTTTAATCTGTCTTAACCGTAAAGCACTTTGGTCAGCTTCTGTTGTTTTTATGTGCTATATAAATAAATTGACATTGACATTCTCATCACATCTTAATCCTTATCATCATCACCCTCATCAACCTTATCGTCTTCATCATCATCATCCTCATCCCAATCATCCTAAACATCTTCATTCTTATCCTCATCATCCTCATCGCTCCCTCCTCACCGTGGTCAGCCTCTCCAGGGCAGAGAAGCGCTCCTCCCAGGTGGCGGCGGACTTCTCGAAGGCTTCGTGGCGTTTGATGAGCTTCTCCACCTCGTCCACGCTTTGCCCCATCTCCCTGCTGGACAGGTACGGCTCCTGGCCCAGCAGCCAGGCCTCGGCCACGCCGGCATCCCTCGAGAACTGGTGCACCTCCAGGACTGAGGAGGAGGAGAGGGATGAAGGTCATGCCATCATCACAACCTGAGGTGATCTTTGACCCTAAGAGGTTTCTGATTGGTTGTTAAAAGCAGAAGGTAGCCCGACCTGGCTGCTGCTCTCGGATCAATTTAACAAAACAGGAAGTGAGACTTACTGAGGCGGAGCCACTCCCATCGGTCCTCCCACTTATCGATCATCTCCTTCCTTTTGTCCGTCAGCTGCAGCAGCTTGTCTTTAATCTGAACGAGACGACATCTGTGAGACCTGCAGCTCTCAGAGCCACAGAAGAATCTGATCACAAGATCCATCAGATGATGGTTCATGTGATCAGAGGATCCATCACATGACGAGACATTCTCAGTTAAAATAGTTGACAAAAAATGAAAATGTTCTCAGTTTTTCATTTATTCAGTTATTAGAAGTTTCCCTGCAAACATCTGGACCCCCGTCTGAGACCTGCACTCCTGGAACAACAAAGTCCACCTCTGTCCGTTCCAGGTTTCAGAACCTGCTCTTACTGATCTGGACTTACCAGGTTGTAAAGGATCCAGATGGTTACACCAACTCCTTATTTATTCAACAGAAGTAAAACCTGGTTCCAAACATGGTCTCAGAAGTCCAGGATCAGGATCAACTATTGAACTTGACTTCATCAGGAGGTTCTGCTGTTCTGGACCTTCCACGTGTGTGTTAACACAATGACATCAGCAATGACCTCAGAGACCAGCTGCTGTCTGACCTACAACAGAACAGGTCAGAACCAAGGTATTGCAACGGTCCAGTCAGAGTCCAGAACCTGAAACCTTCAGAGAGCTGAGCAGAACCATCAATGATGAAAAGAAGAGTGGACCAGAACTCCTCCAGAAACATGAGAGACTGATGAAAACCTACAGAGTTCTGCTGTTGGAGGTTCTGGATCAGGACTGGGACCAGTTTTCAGTTTTTTCTCTGTAAATAATGACTCAGTGGAACCAGTTCCCCTGGGTTCAGACTGTATCTGTCATCACCTGAGCAGAGTGTGGACCCACCTCTGGAGAAGCAAAGTGTTTCCTTGCCAGCAGAGCTTTGCCCAACTCGATGCAGGTGGTGAAGCTGTCGTTACGGGCGTCGATCTCCGCCTTGATGCCCTGATGGTTGTTCATCAGCAGCTCCACAGAAGAAACATCTCTAAAAGCACAAAGAGCTCCATCAGCGCCACTCCTGACCTTCACTGACGTGCAGCCAACTGCACCAAGCAGGTCTACCGGGGGTTTTCCTGGGCCTCGATGAGCCGGATCACGTCCTCCATCCAGAGCATGAGGTCCCGGACCATGCTGAAGAAGCGGAACTTGTCCCCGGTGTCCAGGAGGCGGATCCTGCGTCCATCGCAGGCCTCCAGCAGGCTCCTCCAGGCCTCCAACACTTCACTTTCTCGGCGCTGGATGTCGTCTGCCTTGTCCCCGGCGTACGCTGACTGTAGGCGAACGGCATCCTCCTGAAGCTGCCTCACCTGCAACTCACAGTGCACAAGAAAACATATCACAGATCACCGAAGGCCTATGTTCTGGTCTATGTTTGGATCTGAGTTCTCCCCTCTTACTCCTAGCTGTGACCCATGCTTGTGAGATGTTCTTCAGAGGTCTCACCTGTGTTCCGAGTGCCTGGATGTCATGTTCAAAGGTGGTGTGCATCCTCTGCAACGTCTCGACCGTGTTCTGGTCCCGGCCCACCTCATCTGGCAGCTTCTTCTGCTTGTCCGCGATGCGTCCCAGGATCTCTTTGGCATCGTGGTAGAACTTATGAAGCTCGAAGGAGGCAGCGAGGATCTGAGTTCTGGTGTCGATGAGCTCTAGCAGGTCGGCCCAGGCCTCATTCAGCCCGTCTTTCCACTCGGCCACCGTGGCTGCATCACCATGCCCAGCGTTGATAAGTTCATCTGCCAGCCGGTTGACGGTGTCTACACGCTCCTGCCCAATGTTCCCAGTGTCCCGCGCAAACTCCCGGAATCTCTCCTGCAGCATCTGGAATTAGAGCTAATGAGTATGACTGCCTGCTTTGGCCGGTTCTGACAGAGGTGTACCGGTACCATCTGACAAAGGTATCATCTGATTTGTTTACCAGTACCTGACAAAGGTATAATCTGACAGAGGTGTACCATCTGACAAAGTTATAGTGGTTCTACCGTCACACCCCACAATCTCAGCACCATCAGGGACATGTCAGCAGTCCTCACAGTAACTTACAGTGACGTGTTCGTAGTCCTGGCCCAGCTCGTGAGACCCAGCAACCACCTCTCGCTCAGCGATCCATTGCTCCAGGTCGTCCACCTCCCGATTGAGCTGGAAGAGGCGGAGCCTCTCATCCAGTTTACCCCGCCTCTCCTCAGATAGGTCTTTCAGGCCGGCGTACAGCTTATCCACCTTGGACTGCCGCATGCCGATCCGTTCACTGACACACAAACAGCCACAAAGTTCTGTTCCTGGGAGAACTGGACTTGGCGTGTTACAGGTCATGAGTGTACGCACCTCTCTGGGTGTCCATCGGCCACAAGTCCTCGGCTGGTTTTAGACAGCTGGTGGACAGTCTCGGCATAGTCCTCGACCGCCTGCTCCATGATCTGATGCTTCTTCAGCATGTTGACGGCACTCTGCTCATCCTGACCAGGAAAAAGGTTTCATGAGACTCTGACAGAACCAGGAGCAGTACAGGATGATGCTGTCCCTCATCCCAGACCTTGGCCTTCTCCTCTGACATCATGAAGAGCTCCTGTTCGCTCATCCAGGCCTCGGCCTCGGCAGCATCAAAGTAGTACTGCTGGGCTTTGTGGGCCTCCTGTAGCCGTTCATTGCGCCGCTCAACTTCCTCCATCAACTGCTTCCACAGCTGCTGCAGGTCTGACAGGCGCTGACGGATCCCATCGCTGTTGGAGGACTCGTCCTGCAGAAGACTCTGACTGCGCTCTAGGATGTCAGTGATACGAGGCTGATGACCCTGGATTTCCTTCTGCACCGTCTACGGTCAAGGACAAGGAAAAGGACATTAGAAGGTCAACAGGACCATGCAAAAGCCCTAAGGTTACCCGAAGAACAACTCACCTGGTTCTTCTTGATCAGCAGTTGAACTGTCTGCAGGTTGTGGCCATAGTCAGAAGATGTGGCCACAGGCATCCTCTCCTGGGCCCAGAGCTGCAAGAAAGACCTGATGTTGTGAGGGGATGATGTTGTGGGGAGGGGGTGTGTATGTGTGGAGAGTCTGTCTACGTACGATTTCATCCTCAATGTCTCGGTTGAACTGGTGAACCTCTCTGGACGCCACCAGGAAGTTTCTGCGGCGCCGCAGTGGATCCAGCAACTCCTGGAACTTCTTCTCCACCACCTGCCTCCGCCCGTCCACCTCATCAGTGTCCTTCACCTCCTGACCAAGGGCCTTCACGTGGCTCTGCAGCTCCACCACCTCCCTCTGACGCACCTCTACCTGGTTCTCCAACAACTGATAGAAGAAAGAGTCAGAACAGTGAGGACCCACCAAGGAGACCAATAAGACTGTCTGCATGGGTTCTCTGGGTTCCTGAATACCAACAACAGAACCATCCCTGCTGCCCTCACCAAATACCATAGTAATTCTACTACCTTTAGTAAAATCTCTAGTTTAAAAGTACCTGTTGTTTCTTCAGCAGGATGTTGACGGACGTCAGATCTTTGCCGTAGTCGTCAGACTGGATCTGGCCCTCCAGGCCGCCCAGCCACTTGTCCAGGTCAGCGCAGCTCTGCGTGAACAGCTCGGCCTTGTTGGCATCAAACAGACATTGGGCTTTGGTCTGAGTGGTGGACTCCAGCTGCTCCCACATGCTGTGGAGCAATGACAGCTTCTTCTTCACCACCTCCTCCGTCTCCGGCTTCTCTGACACCAGCAGCTTCCCGTCCTGATGTCAGACAGAAAACTTCAGACATTTAAATGGTTCTAATCCACCAGATAAATCAGTCCACAAAGGTCTTCAGTTAAATATCCCACAAAGAGCATTAGGTCTAAACCCAAAGAGGTACTGAAAATAATAAAAAAAACACAAGTCTGACAGTACTTCATGCCCTGGTGAGAACCCTTGGTACCTTCTGGATCTTGTCCAGCCACTCCTTGTTGGACTGTAGTTCGGCCATGAAGGCCTGGTGTTTCAGCCACTTGCTGTGCAGGTTCCTGGCCTCGTCATAGGTCAGGTCCTGCGCTGTCAACATCTTCTCACTGACCCACAGAGACAGCTGAAATGAGATAACAGAGGTCCATCTTCTGTGAGCAGGAATATTGCTGTCACATCAGAGTATCTTTGAAGGGAACGACCTGACTGACCTCCTGACAGTCCTGCAGGAACTTCTGCAGGTCTCTGTTATCCTTCAGTCTCATCAGCAGCTCAACAGCAGCCTCCCTGTTCTTCTTGTGCCTGGAGCATAAAGAAGCTATGAGAGCAGGACAGAAACTGGTTCTGAGTCTGATATACACCTCTCTAACCCCCGCAGAGGTCTCCAAACCAAAATAAATCTTTAGCCTAAAACCAGTTTTAAACCAGCTCGATGTTTTTTCATTGGTTTCAGGTGTTAAAACGGCTCGTTACACCTCCACGTGTTCATAAACACTGAAACTCTTCGGTTTATAAGGTCCCATCCACTGAGGAAGACCTTATCAAGACCAGCTCCTGAACGTGGGCTGAACAAGATCTTTCAGGAAGTCCTGCTAAAGGTACCTGTCATCGATGGAGGAGACCCTCTCCTGGATACGATCAGCGTTGATGTTCCCATCAGCCACCAGCCGACGACCCGCCTCCACCACTGCGTTGATCTTATCCTCATTGGCATCCATGGTGGTCATAAAGTCCTCTTGCTTCTTGATGGCAGCCTCAGCACCCTCCAGAGTGGTGAGCATCTCTGTGTGAGCCAGAACGTACTCCTGCAGAGAAAATACACACAAACTGATCACCAGGGTTCATCCTCTGGTGAGAAGAACAAAGAATCAGCTGAGAACTGTGGTCTTTTCAGGGTTCGGTATCCAGGGGTTTCCAGGTGAGCCTTTTGAGCTTACCTGGTTGTTGAGAAAGGCCTCAGCTTGCCTAGTGTCCCTCAGGAACAGCTGGTAAGCATGGGACTGGGACAGCAGGCTCTGCCGGTTCTCCCACATCTTATGCAGCTCGTTCCAGCCTGTGTCGAGTGCCTGCAGCCGCTGGCGCAGGAACATGTACTGCGCGTCTGTCTGACCCTGCGTCACCATTTCTCCCATGTCTCGCATCTTCTGGTAGTCCTCCTCGTAGTTCTGGATTTCGTTCTTGATGCCTTCGTGCTGGGCCATCAGCTTCTCGGCCTCGGCCAGCATGTTGGGCATGTCCTCGGAGGCGATGGCAGTCTGTGTACGAGAAAGCCAGGACTGGAAGTCATCTAGTTCTCGCAGGAACTGCTGAAGCTTCCGGGCCTCTCCCAGCGACTCTTCTCGAGTCTTCAGAGTGTTCTTCATCTCCTTCCAGACGGCATTGATCTCAGCCAGGCGTCCTGTAATGGCCTGGGCCTGGTCTGGGTGCTCCTCTGACAGCCGCTGGGCCTCGCCTCGCAGGTCCCCCAGCTTGTCCTCGATGGCTACCAGGTCCCGCTCCATGCCGGTCAGTTTGCGCTGCAGAGCCATGACTCCAGTCAGGTCGTTGCCCAGTTCCTGGGTAGATTCAATGACTTTGGTTTTTTCTTTGATCCAGGATTTGGTCTCATTGCAATCGAGGTGGTAGTTCTGCACACCCAGAGCTGAATTCAGGGACTCCTTCTTTTGGTCCACTAGGTCCCGGAACTGACTCCACCTGCAGGGGAGAGGACAGTCAAAGTCTCTAAGTACAGTTTAAGGGTTTTCCTTACAACAGACAGGTTCTGCTTGAGTTCTTACCTACCTGTTGTTGAGTTTGTCCTGCTGAGACTTAATGTCCTTCTGACTCGGGTGTTCACTGTGGACCAGCTGTCGAGCAATCTGGTTCACCACAGCAACACGAGACGCCTGGCTGTTCATCTCTGGCTCCAGACTCTCAAACCTGCAGAGAGATCCGAGTCCAGATCAGACCAGCGCTATCTGACTGAGACATACCTGCAGTCAAGGCCAGCGGTCTTACCTGTGCTGTATGACCTCAAGGTCTTCCAGTTTTTCTGGGATCTCCATGCTGTTCAGCCACTGCTCCTTCTCATCAATCCAAACCTCGCAGGCATTGACCTCGCTGAACATTTTGTAGAGCGCCAGCGCGTCCTGCAGGGCCTGCTTCCTCAACTTTGTCAGCTCTGACACCTCCTTGTAGCGTTCCTCGATGCCAGCCAGCCGGTCGTGCACCTCCTCAGACTCTGCCTTCTCCTCAGGCAGTGCCGCTACCTGTTCGTGGAGTGAGTCGATAACTGAGCGGTAGCTGGCCACCTCTGCAGCAGTGTCCTTGTGTTTCCTGACCAAGGCCAGGGTGGAAAACTCGTCGTGGCCCGTCTCACCGCTGGAGACGATGCGCAGTGCATCCAGTGTCCAGGCGTCAACATCGTCTGCATCGGCTTGGAACTGATGCAGGGCCAGAACCTCCTCCAGCCTCCTTTTCCTCATAGCGACGAGCTGCTCGAGTGCAACCCACTGAGCCTGCAGATCTGCGATGCGCTCCTGAATCTTAGCTGCACCGAAGTGACCCGCCTGAATCATAGCCTGACCCTCGGCTATGGTGTGCTGCAGGTGTCCAGCTCGCCCGCTCATCTCATCCTCCAGGGTGCGCTGCTGGCTCAGGAGGCGCGTTGCACCTGTCAGATCCTTACCGTGCTCCAGGGAGGACAGAATCTGCTCCTTCTCTCTGATCCAGCCCTCCTCCTCTGCCATCTCCCAGAAGAATTTCCAGAGCTGGCGAGACTCCTCCAGGCGGGCACGACGCTCAGCAGCCAGCTGGGTCAGCTCCTGGTAGCAGAACTCCAGGTGGGCGACCCGGTCCTGGATGACCTGCGGGTCGCAGGGCTTGTAGCCTGGAACAGAAAACACTGCGTTCCAGTCTCTGACTGATGTGTCAGAAAGAATCACAACAAAAACAAGAATATGAGTGCAGATTCAACACAAAGTTTCTAATCAAACCAGAACCAGACCAGGTCCAGTTTCCTGTTTCTGGCAGGTTCTATATGTGATTAACTGGCTGATAGGGGGACCAGTACACCTCAGTTAAGGTTCAGCACAAGAGAAAACAAATGTTAATATTTTTAACAGATGGGACATGGGCAACACGGTGGCACAGCTGATAGAGCTGCTGCCTCTTAGCAAGCAGTTCGCGCCAGTTCATACTCTGGCCGAGGGCCTTTCTGGGTGGAGTTTGCGTGTTCTCTCGGTGCATGCATGGGCTTTCCCCAGGTACTTCAGTTTCCTCCCACAGACCAAAAACATGCATATTAGGCTAATTGATAAATTGTTCCTAGATGTGGGCGAGAGTGTGAATGGTTGTTTGACTCTGCGTGGCCCTGTGATGGACTTGCGACCTGTCCAGGGTGTACCCCGCCTCTTGCACAGTGATGGCTGGACATGGGTACCAGTGACCCCTGCGACCCAAAAAGGAAGAAGCAGGTAAAGATAATGGATGGATGGTAACGGATGGGAAGTCCTTCCAACTAAACGTTCCGTCTTATCGCTGCAGTGAACTTGAGCTGTCAAACACTGGAATGTCTTTGTTTGTAAAATTGAACAACTAAAACTATCCCTGATTTCAATAAACCAGAGCCTGAAGCCCAAATATAACTCAAGACTTGGACCAGAGACACAGGAAGTGAGACAGAGCTGTGTGGTGCTCACCGCTGTCGCAGACCGAGTGCTTGTTGGCGTTGGTGATCACGGTCTTAACCCGGTCTGCCTGAATGGAGATGTCGGCCTCTACCAGGGCATGTTTCTGCAGCAGATCCTCCACTCCCAGCAGATGTTTGCCGTAGTCTTGAGACAGCAGCAACATCTGGAACAGACAGAGGAGCAGGTAAGAGCTGTGGGGGCGGGATCCAGGGAGTTTAGGGGAGATTGTGAGTTTGTGGGCGGACCTTCATCTCGTCCATCCAGTCCATGATGTAGAGCATCTCCTGGAAGACCCTCTGCAGACCCAGGTTCATGTCCAGTCTCTGTCTGCGTGCCTTCAGCAGCTCCAGCAGATACTCCCATAGTCGGATCACGTTGTCCTTCCTGGCTGCAATGCGTTTGATGTCATGGTAATGCTCCGCCTCCAGCTCCTTCGCCACGGCGACCACAGCCTGGACCCGCTCCTTGTATGCCGCAATGTCTGTCTCAATGGCCTCGTGTTTCTTGGTGGCCGCCTCCACAGCCTGGAGGTCAAAGCCAAAGTTGTCCTGGTGACAGACAGAAGATGGGTTAAAGGAGGCAGAGGACAGGTGCGCTCAGGTGAGTGTGGCTCCACCCACCTGGGATACCAGTCTCTGGTTCTCACTGAGCCAGGTCTCCCTCATTGCTGCCTTCCTGTCGAAGCGCCTGGCCAGCTGCTCCAGCTTCTCCTGACGGATGAGCTCCGTCCTCAGGGCCAGCTCCCTTTCATGCTCCGCCTTCTCTAGACGCTCCCACGCCTGTGGATTGAAGAACCAGGGCGTGACCTCTGACCCCTCCTCTGATTGGTCGGACAGTCACTGAGAAGTTTTCCTGACCTTGTTGATGTCTGAGATGAGTTTTCCTTCACGAGGCATGTAGACCTTCTGGTTGTTGGCTCTCATCTTACTCTGGATGGTGAAGAGCAGGACCTCCAGGTTCCCCTTCTCTGTAAACCTGAGGGGGCGGAGCACAAATCAAATCAGCTGACTGAACAGGTGTTACCTGGTTACAAATGTGGACAGAGGACAGGGTCGAGTGACGGCTCTGACTTTGGAGGTTTCTCCACAGTCCGGTAGGTGTTGAAAGCCTGCAGCTGCTGCTGGACCCCCACAAGAGAGTTGGAGAACTTCCTGTTATTGAGGATGATGATGGTCTGCTCGATCCACTCCAGCAGGTCTGAGGCCAGAGACTCGTACTTCTCGATCATCTTCTCCGTCTCGATGGCGTTGTCCAGGACCTGGGTGGCAACACAGAGACCCAGTAACACACAGTTGATCTGAACTGAAGGAACTCAGTTTAACAAGCTGGAGGAAACAGTTCAGAACTCATCGGAGCACGGTACCGGTCCAAATGGTCTCAGTCAAACTTTAAAAACAACAAACTGTTTATTTATTTTTATTAAACTGATCCTCATTAAATAATGACGGCAACCTGCTGAGCCAGAGCTCGGGAGACCTTCATGCACCTCCAGTCAAGAACACCAACAAAAACACTGAAGAAGAAACATTGAACACCTCTTTTGGATAAAAGTAAGCAGATATTCAGAAGCTTTTGTTTTGAAACTCAGTGTCCTTGGAATTTCCTGTTCATCTTAATGAAAGTTCTGGGAAGAGGTTTCTGGACTGACCTTTCCGATCCGTTTGCCCTCCACCTTCAGAGCCTTCATCTTAGAGAAGTAGTGATAATAGGTCACCACGTAGGTGATGACGGACTTTTCATCGGGCTGGTCCACGCTGATGTCTGCACAACAAACAACACACAGGTGAGTTTCCACTTGCCTCACACAGGAAACAACAGAGGAAACTATCAAAATAAAGGCATGAAGGACAAATAGGTAAACTGGTCGGTGTGTGTTGGTAAACTGGTCAGTACCTTCTGGGTCGAGCAGCTTGGTCAGGCCTAGGTGCTGCTCTGCCAGGTTAAAGGCATTCTGCAGGTTGTAGTGAGCGTTGGACTTCTTCAGTTTATCAAAGTCAATCAAATCAGGTCTGAAAACAACACACAACATTTTTCACCGTACAGCAACAATGAAAACAGCAACAACCATAGCAGCACACCCTGGGGGGAGGAAGAAGTTACCTATGTTTGTGAATGAGAGCATTGAAGGCCATCCCATCCCTCCAGCTGCTGGTGAAGTTATGGATGTTGACGTTCGAGTACCTGATGAAGGTGAGAGGAAGAAGAGGCAGCAGTTAGAGCCGTCATCTTCGTCAGTAAACACATTCACCTGCAGCGACGAAGACTCACCCGGCAGTCTTCATCTGACACCAGAGCAGCAAAGCGTCTTTGGCTGAACGCTTCTCCTTGTTGTCCTCAGTCTCCACACTGATGTCCTGAATCTGAGTACAACAAGCCAACGTTACACCTGTCACACCTGTAGAACCCCATCTGTCACACCCCACCTGGTGTGTGTGACTACACTTGTCACAACCCACCTGTCACACTTGTCACAACACACCTGTCACATCTGTCACACCCCCACTTGTCACACCCCACCTGTCACACTTGTCACACCCCACCTGTTACATTTGTCACACTCCCACCTGTAACATCGTCACACACCACCTGTCACACTTGTCAAACCTGTCACACACCCATCTATCACATCTGTCACACCCCACCTGTCACACCTCCACCTGTCACACACCCCACCTGTCACACTTGCCAAACTCCCACCTGTCACACTTGTCACACCCCACCTGTCACACCCCCACCTGTAACATCGTCACACCCCACCTGTCACACTTGTCAAACCTGGCTGTCACACACCCATCTATCACATCTGTCACACCCCACCTGTGAAATCAGTCACACCCCCACCTGTCGCACTCCATCTGTCACACCCCCACCTGTCACATCACATTCTTGACACTGGTTTGTTCTAAAAGAATCTGAACCAGTTCTAAAGGTGCTTCAGTAAAGATCTTTCTGGATTGGCTGATTATATCAGTGATGTTTCCGCTCAGGGTTTCCATGACAACAGTTAAAACATAATGGGGTTTGGACTTTAACCTGAGCCACTGGCAGTGCCAATCAGAGCTGTTAAAGAACAAAAAGGGGGAAGGTTTTTCATCCACCTCCTACGGTGGATGTTTAGAAACACACAGTGGTGACACAGCAGCTTGTCCACAGGTGAGTTACCTGGAAGCGTAGGATGATGGTCCAGATCAGACCCAGAGTCAGGCGGTGATTCCCGTCCACAATGTCGTGGGAGCCCATGTTCTCCAGGTGAACCCGCTGCTCTTTGAGGAACTGCAAAGCTTTGTCCACATTCTCCAGGCAGTGGATCCGCATCCGACCTTTGGTGGGCTTGGGCTGCAGTCACACATCAGACCAGAGTCAGGATCAGAGTTTTCAGAGTCCTGAACTGTCCATCAGAAGTTACTGTGATTAAACAAACGTGGCCCGGTTTCATCTCATTCCCAAACTTTTAAACAGGACCTTCATTTTGGATATGTAAACTTCCTTCCAGATTTTCACAATAAAATATATATTAAAGATGTTTGGTATTAATGTCAGTAGCAAAGAGATAAAATAATTTTATCACAGGATTAAACAAACAGTACCCCAATGTCCTCTGTCTCTGTAGGATGTGAATAGTGAATGTTTTTTGATTTGGAGAAGATATGGCAGCAGCCATCTTGGATTTTGATGTGGCAACTCAACTCTTGATAGTGACCTTCCTTATGCCTCCATGCAGCCACACACCAACATGAAAGTTGATTTTTGTTTTTCAAGTTGTCCAGCTCACAAGACAGGCGGACGGAGAGATGGATGGTGTTTCCAAATCCCTTCTTTGCTATACAACGGGGGACACAAAGGCATGTTTGGGTCTTGAACACAGCACAGGAAATCCATACAACGTGCCCTTGGACCTCGAGTGGGGGGTGGCATCCAGCGTATTCACTGTCAGTAGTTTCATATCTTATCGGGATGTCTGAATTCAGAACCCACCAGCTATAACTCGCTGTGTCCTCTGAAGGGACGAAAACAGGAAGTGAAGCACAGCTGGAAAATCTCTCACACCCACTCTGTGCAACAACTTCTGTACAACATGCTCCACCCACTTCCTGAACCAGGAGTTTATTATGTTATAAGAGGGGGAGGAGACACTGACTGCTCTGCCCACTCCTGGTAGTTTTTAATAAAGTAGAGGAACTTTAATAAACTGATTTAATCAAAGAAGATTCAACCTCTGCTGCTGGACTACATTACCCATAGGCGTCTGGATGTGAACATCTTTCATCATTTTAGCTGTTAGCTCACTGCTATCAGATGATTCTAACTGAACTCTGACTTTACCAGAATCTTAAAACTTGGTTTCACAGCAGAAATTTTAAATTAATGTCCAATCCTTCAGTTTGTAGGAGCTGTGGTCTTGTCCCTGATGTTGTGTTTATGTCTGTGTTTCCCTCAATCCTCTGTTTCGCTTTATAGGGTTTGGGTTTCTCTAGTATCTAGCCCCATCTTGTGTCATGTTCATGTCTTGCATCCTTTCTCCTTCGCTGGCATCTGTGATTACCCACAGATGTCATCACTTGGTCTAATTGGTGTTTCCTGTATATAAGTCTGTGTCTCTGTGTTAGTCCTTGTCCTGGCATTGTTTATCTGTTCACTGGTGATTTCTGAGTCCTCACCTGCTTGCCTGCACCAATGGGTTCACCAGCACCAGCCAATTGTGACACAGTTCAAACAACGTGTTCGAACATAAGGGTGTCCGTAAGTGAACTTGGCACCAGGACGCCCTAGGTTGTAGATCAATGATTGACTTTGTAGTTGTGTCATCTGATTTGTGTTTGTTTATTTTGGACACTTGGGTGAAGAGAGGAGATGAGCTGAACTGGTCACCACCTGGTAGTGAGTTGGATCAGATGCCAGACAGACCCAGTAGACCCAAACATGTATAGAGGGTTTGCTGGGAACACCTGGCAGAAGAACCCGTCAGAAAGATCTTCCAACTCACACCTGACCACATCCCAGCTGAGTGGGGTGAGGGGTGGACATTGAGTCAGACTGGGCTATGTTCCGTGCCTCAATTGTTGAGGTGGCTGTCTTGAGATGTGCCGCAAGATTGTTTGTGCTTTTCGCGGTGGCCAACCTCAAACTCAGTGATAGACACCCCAGGTTAGGGAGACTGTCAAGCTGAAGGAGTCCTATCGGGCCTTGTTGGTTGGTGGGGCTCCAGAGACAGTTGATAAGTACCAGAGGGCCAAGCAGTCTGCAGCCTCGGCTGTTGCTGAGGCAAAAGTGTGGGAGACATTTGTTGAAGCCTTGGATAGACTCTCAGTTGGCTCAGAGGAGAAACCATTAGGCGGCTAAGGAGGGGCAAGCAGCACTTTACTAACACTGTATTCAGTGAAGGTGGGGTGTTGTTGACCTCAACCAGTGATGTTGTCAGGAATAATTCTTAGACCTTCTCCATCCCACAGACACATCTTCCATGGTGGAAGCTGAGTCAAGGGACTTTGGAGCTGGTCAGTCCATAACCGTGGCTGAGGTTGCAGAGGTAGTTAAAAAGCTCTGCGGCGGCAGGGCTCCAGGGGTGGACGAGATTTGCCATGATTTCCTAAGGCTCTAGATGTTGTAGGGCTGTCTTGGTTGACAAGCTTTTGCAACATTGTGTGGACATTGGGGGCAGTGCCACTGGAATGGCAGATGTGGTGGCACCCCTCTTCAAAAAGGGGGACCAGAGGGTGTGCTCCAATTACAGGGGCATTACTCTCCTTAACCTCCCTGGTAAGGTCTATTCAGTGGTATTGGAGAAGTGAGTTTGATCGTTGGTCGAACCTCAGATCCAGGAGGAATAATGCAGGTTCTGGCCTGACCATGGAAGACTGGACCAGCTCTTTACCCTCACTAGGGTCCTTGACGGGTCATGAGAGTTTGCCCATTCAGTCTATATGTGTTTTGTAGACTTGGAGAAGGTGTTTGAGTGTATTCCTAAGGGTACATTGTGGGCGTGGGGGGTGCTCCACGAGTATGAGGTTGGGGGCCTGTTGCTACGGGCTGTTTGGTCCCTATACAAGCAGTGTGAGAGTTTGGTTCGCACTGTGTGGGTAGTAAGTCGGACCCCTTTAGGGTGGGAGTTGGACTCTGCCAGGGCTGCCCATTGTCACTGACTCTGTTCATAACTTTTATGGCTAGAATTTCTCGGTGCAGCCAGGGGTGGAGGGAGTCCAGTTCAGTGGCCTCAGGGTTCCATCTCTGCTCTTTGCAGATGATGTAGTCCTGTTGCGTCATCGAACCGTGATCTTCAGCTCTCACTGGAGTGGTTTGCAGCTGAGTGTGAAGCATCTGGGATGAGAATCAGCACCTCCAAATCTGAGGCCATGGTCCTCAGTCGGAAAAGTGTGGATAATTGCTCTCTTCGTGTAGAAGGTGAAGTTCTGCCTCAAGTGGAGGAGTTCCTTGTATCTCTGGATTTTGTTCATGAGTGAGGGAAGAATGGAGCGTGAGATTGACAGACTGATTGGTGCGGCGTCTGCAGTATTGCGGACTCTATGCCTGTCAGTTGTGGTGAAGAGGGAGCTGAGCTGTAAGGCAAGGGTCTCTGTCTACCGGTCGGTCTACGTTCCTACCCTCACCTATGGTCACAAACTCTGGGTAGTGATCAAAATAACAAGATCACAAATTTAGTCAGTTGAAATGAGTTTCCTCCACAGGGTAGCTGGACTCTCCCTTAGCGATTCAATTCAATTAAATTTCAATTCAGTTAATTCATATAATGCCCAGTCACAACAGAAATCATCTCAGGGCATTGTATAAAAACACTCGCATACATTTAAATAAGCCAATTAGTAAGTTATTCATCTAAGGAAGTCAGCAGATTACAAGTACATTGAATCTTCACTTCTCGCAGTCTCCCATGCTGAGCAAGCACAAAGGAGACAGTAGAAAAGAAAAACTCATTTTTAACAGGAAGAAACTTCCAGCAGAATCGGGCTCAGGAGGAGCGGCCATCTACAGTCCTTCGACAGGCTGGGCTTTGAGAAATCAGGAAGGAAAAACAGGCAAACACAGAATTACGATTCAGGTGTAGAAAGCGATAGGGTGAGAAGTTCAGTTATCAGGGAGAGACTCAGAGTAGAACCGCTGCTCCTCCACATCGAAAGGAGCTAGTTAAGGTGGTTTGGGCATCAGGTAAAGCTGATCCCTGGGCGCCTTCCTAGGGAGATGTTTCGGGCATGTCCAACTGGAAGAATACCCCAGGGAAGAGACTATGTCTCTGGGTTGGCCTGGGAACGCCTTGGAATCTTCCCAGAAAAGCTGGAAGAGGTGGCTGTGGAAAGAGATGTCTGAACCTTCCTCCTCAAGTTGCTGCCCCTGTGACCCACCTTCGGAACAAGTGGAAGATAATGGATGGATGGACTGATGGATCTTTCAGTTCAGTTTTTTTTCCTATGTAGTTTCAGCATGTTTGTGTCATGTCAGGTACCAGTTTCTCCCCGGAGAGAACCTCTAGCAGTTTGATGAGCATCCGTCCATCCCTCAGGTCCATGTAGAGGTCTGTGATTCTGCAGGAGACCCTGGACAGGTGGGAGTTGACCCATTTGGTGAAGGTCTTCTTCTGAACTGCCTCTCGTTCATCTAAGGACAAACAAAACAACATGATGAGTTCCATCTCAGCAGAATCACAGCTGCACAAAAGCTTATGGTGAGAGTCTGGAACTTTATTGTGAAGGGACAACAGGAAGTGAAAGTGACTAAGAACCTGAGTTAAAGTGTTTCATGTGGGTCTGACTCTGTTCTTCAGTAGGAAGGAACACTATTTAAGTTGAAACATTTATTAGAGTGAGAACAGATCTGTCTTGACTGACTGACAGAAGAAAACTGTATTTTATGAATTTTTATGTTAAAGAAAATCTCAATTCCAGCATAAAACAAATCTTAACAAGCTTTCAAGAAGCTTCAGAGAAGAAACACAATTAAAAAAACTGCTTAGATGTGAATAAATGATGCTGAAACCATTTAAAGGTTTTATTTGTCATGTTGTGTAAATTTAAATTAAACCTTGCAAACCAAAAGTCAACTTATCACCAGCAAACTGTTTTTTTTTTTTGTTTGTTTGTTTTTTCACTATGGGAGTGTGGTATTTATGGGACTCCTGGTTGTCTATGGCTCCTCAGACTGAAGAAGTCCTTTGGATGAAGGACGAAATATCTCAGCAAAAAAAAAAAAGATAGAAATCGTTCAGATAACCAGACTGAATGGTGGATTTGTACCTGGAATATTGAGCACGAACTTTTGGTGTAAACCTTGTAAACCGCTAATGTAACATCAGATTTACAAGAAAACGTTTTGTGGCATTCCAAACCCTGACCTCACATGCAAATCACTCTCCCTGTCCTCCCTACTAAAAGGTCATTAAAGTATTTGAAGGCTCATAGGAGAGGTTTGAACTTGGTTCTGTTCAACACCTAAATAAACACTTAACAGGAAACAAAAGGCAATTGAAAATGAGTTTTAGTGAATATTTATAAGCAGCAGAGTAGGATGCTGGTCTAATGTGGTCCCTTCTGAGCGGACACCTGCCTTCAGATCTGGTCAGATCAGCAAACCTGGGAGAATGGACAGGTAGGTAACGGTGTGACAGCTCTGAAATGTAAGAAGGAGCATGACCACTTAAAGATTTAAAAACAAATAATTAATTTTTTAATGGATTCTAGAATTGATTAACAACCAGAGGAGAGATTTTAAACAGGGGTGGTGGTGCTAAATTTTCTGGTGCCAGGTAACAAACGTGCCACTGCATTCTGTACCTTCTGTAACCGGGCTGCAGCAGACGCTCTGACCCCGTCATACAGAGTGTTACAGTAGTCCAGTTTGGGTAGTAACAATGGTATGGATTACTGTTTCAAACAGCTGCTGGGAAAGAACGGGCACTTATCTTATCAGCTGTCTCAAATGAAAGACACGCGATCTAACAATTTACTTTATCTGACTGTCATTTTTAAGATTTGAACAGCTTGATGTTCTGGACAAAAGAACCAAAATGTAAAGAGACTGAAAAACTACCAATGACCATCAATTCAGTTTTGGTGTTTCAGAAACATCCAAGCCTGAATGTCATCAAGGCTTTCAGATAAGTTTCTGGGAGACGAGACATCTTTTATCTGGTGGCAGGTAAACCTGTCCATCGTCAGCATAGAGGCAGATACTGGCCGCTTGTACCGAGTCTGGTTCTGCTGGTTTCTTTTTTTAATATCCTCTTTTCAAACATACCAAAATATATCATCACACAACCTTATTTGTGGTGACACAAATTGTGTGCTTTCATCTCTTGACCGTAATTCGTTGGGGAAAACTACCCTGACTAGGTCAGCTCAATTAATCAACTCAATCCTTAAATCTTACGGCATGGCTGATGTGTGGTGCTTCCGTAATCCTACTTTAAGAACATACTATTTTTTTCCCCAGTTCATAAGACAGACTCCTGAACTGACTTCTTCTTCCTTGATAAACAAATTCTGCCTTTAGTGAAAGAATGTGACTATGGGGCCAAAGTTATTTCTGACCATGGTCCACTTATTATAAACAATCTGTACATCATCCTTGGAGACTTACTCTTATCTGAGGACTTTATTAAATTTCTTACATCTGAAATTGAATTCTTTATTGAAGTTAATTCATACCTGCAAACTTAGAAGGGATGAAAAAGGTGAGAAACCTAGCACCTATAGTGGGGTCGTGGTGTGGAAGAAGCAGGTAAAAATGATGGATAGATGGATTTCAGATAGTTTTTTTTTTTTTCGTATGTGCTTTTTATTGTAATTTTCCACAGTATTGTTTTGAATGTTGCAAAGAGTCTTGAAAGGCCCTAAGAAATAAAATGTATGATTATTATAAATCTGTCTGTTATCAACATTTACAGCAGATAAATCTGGCTGTCGTCTGCATAGCGGTGGAGAGGAACACTACCCCTCCTGAAAATGGAGCCAAGTAGAAAAGCCAAATCTTTCATTATTTTAATTTTTAGGATTGACCCAGTTCTGCACCAACTGGATCCTTCTTTAAATGAAAGACTATGACACGGGTACATTTCAAACTCAAACACACCTGAAGAGTCAGAACCTCCCTCTGAGCCAGAACCCAATGTGAGAACATTCAACTCCTGCGTTCATCCCAAGTCCCTCTGGAGGGTCAGTGCAGGAACCTGAAGACCTGCAGAATCTGTCCAACTTCCTAAGACAACCCTGCCCGTCCTTCTTACCTTGCAGCTGCTTGAATCGACCCTCCAGCAGGTTGTAGCTTATCTGCTGAGCTGAGTCCTCCTCCATCACACCTCAAGGTCCACAACCGATCCAAAAACCACAGCGCTGAAGCTCTCCTGAACCCAGAACTTCTAGACCATAACACAACCAGATCCAGTTTAGCTAAAACCCAGCAGCCTGTCCCACCACAGCTCCCTGAGGTTCCTGTAGCAGAATGTCCCAGCTGCCAGACGTTCAAGAAGAAGAAACGAAAATCTCTGGTTTCATTGAAACAAAACACCCAATTCTTTCTGCTGATGTGACTCAGACAAACGTCAGATTAAAGTTTAACTCTCCTCCGTCGACCTGCAGGAGTGACCCAAGAAAAAAAATCTGAAAACCCTCAAAATGTTAACTAATTTCTGCCGGATTTTCCACCAGAGAAGCAGAAACTTCCAATTGTGAAAACAGAAAAACGTTGAGTCGCTGGAGCTGTAAGACAGAGTCCAGAGGCCACAGGACGGCAAATGAGTGTGTGTGTGTGTGTGTGTGTGTGTGTGTGTGTGTGTGTGTGTGTGTGTGTGTGTGTGTGTGTGTGTGTGTGTGTGAGTACGGCCCTGCCCTTCATTTGAAGCTTCACGACAAGTCTGCTACTGATTGTTCAAACCCAGAGACCTGATTGGTCAGGTTTCCCTCCTGACACACACATTCGCTCACACACACACGCCCACGCGTGTACACACACACACACACATGCACATAAAGCCTCACCTCTACTAAAGCACACTATAAAAAATATTATCCTATCTGTAGCAACATGAGGATTTGATCTTATACAAGAGGTGCTCTGATGTCCTCGTCTTCGAGGGATCTGAACCGTGAATGTTTGTAGTTTGAGAGATGCGTGTTTTTCTGGACTGGAGTTGAACAGAGAACGAGAGTAAACTTAAATGTTTTTGGTGTGAGTTATTCAAGTGGGGAGGAGTTACACTGTGTAGAAGAACAGAGTCTGAGCAGTGCAGCGTGATGGATCCTGGAGAGTGGAGGGAGCTGCTTTATCCACCACCTGGTGCAATGAAGGAGTCGGGGGTGCCAATGGTGGCCTTGGCCCCTATAGAATAATCTTCGGCCCCCTCAATCATTTGAAGAAACTATACTTTGAAGCAATATACAGTATAAAGTAGAAAGTATAGTTTCCTCGTGTGTGTAGCGTGGCTGGTTTACATATATAAATGGTAGCAGCATCTTGAATTTTGACTTGGCAACCCAGTTTTTTGATAGTGACATTTCTTCCACTAGATGCAGCCACACACCAAAATGGAAGTCAGTCACTCACTAACTTTTCAAGTTATCTTGCTCACAAGATGGACGGATGGTATTTTCTTTGCTCCATGACGGGGCCAAAAAAGTCTGAAGAAATTCAACTTCCTGTTACAGAAAAATATCCTATAGATAAAAATGAGTACAGACATAGATCCTATAAATATGCTAGATATAAATATGAGTATAGACATCCGTCATCTTTGCTCACTTCTTCCTTTAGGGCTCGTGGGGGGTCACTGGTGCCCATATTCAGCGGCCACTGTGTGAGAGGCCGGGGGCACCTGTTCAGGTGTCCCTGTGATGGACAGGTTTCCAGTCCATCACAAGGACACTTGGATATGTCTCCAGTCCATCACAGGGACACATAGAGACAAACGAGACAATCATTCACACTCTCACTCACACCTAGGGACAATTTAGAGTTACCAGTCAGTCTAACATGCATGTTTTTGGTCTGTGGGAGGAAACTGGGGTACCCGGAGAAAACCCCACGCATGCATGGAGAGAACATGCAAACTCCAACCAGAAAGGTTTCCGGCTGTGATTCGATCCAACAACCTTCTCCCTGAGAGGCAACAGCTGTACTAACTGAGCCACTGTGCAGCTAGATCTAGACCCTATGGATAAAAATATGAGTACTGTATAGACTTCTGTAAGATAAGATAGTGTAGCTATAGATATAAGTACAGATATAAATATAAATATTAAAGATCGATCTATAACTCAACATTTTAAACCTTTTGGTGGAATCTGAAGCACCAGTGGACATCCTGGTGGTCTTAAACCAGTGTAGATTCTTCAGGTTTTTCAGGTCCTTTAGATTCGTCTGGATCTACAGATTCTTCTAGTACTGCAGGTTGTTCTGGTCCTTTCATTTTTTTCTGGTCTTTAAGGTTCTTGAAGTTGTTTTTCATAAAGAAACATCTCCAGAGTTCTGACCCACTCCAAGGATTCTGTCTCAACTAGGTTAGGTGTTGTCATCAATGACAGAAGTGAGACAGTTTGTTTCAGGTGTGAACACCTGGCCCAGTGTCCCCAGCATGTTTGTTGTTGTTTTTGTGCACGTTTCTCATGCACCATCTTTTCTTCTGGTTGTTGTGTAAACAAGGACCTGTCAGATAAAATCAGGGTTTTTGTGGAGACTTAAAGATGAACTCTTTGGACTGGCTGTGTCGCAGAAACACAAATAAAGTCCAGCAGTTTAGAAACGGGCGGCAGCAGGAAGTTTTTAATTAAAAACTACGTTTTAAAAGAATCTTCTCTGGTTTATTAAAAAACATTTCTGATTCAAAGAAACTGCTTGAAGTGAATACAAGTTTAGGCGTTTACAGAATTGCTTAAATCTGATTGGCTCAGAGCACAGAGAAATGACAGCAGTAGGCGGAGCCTCAAGTATCTACCCTCTGATTGGATAGTTTAATCTTTGACGATGGTCTCACCATCCAATCAGGCTGCGGACCACGGACAGGGTCAAAGTTCAAACTTCAGGAAGTCTGATCTAAGGGGTGTGTGTGTGTGTGCGTGCGTGCGTGCGTGTGTGTGTTTCCCCTCATTGTTTCCTCTAATTCCAGACTCAAGGACAGGAAGTAAGAAACAAACATCCTGCAGACAGACGGTCCTGATTCTGTCTCTGAGACCACCTGAGCTCTGATCTACAAGTTTGTGAAGCTTTTATAATTTTATATATTTCTGCATAATTATGACCCAAAACATCATTGGATAAAGAGAACCCAGTTAAACAAATGAGACAAAAATGTTATACTTGGTCACTTAATTATTGAGGGGAAATGATCCAGTATTACATATTTGTGAGTAGCAAAAGTATGTGAACCTCTAGGATTAACAGCTAATTTGAATGTGAAATTAGAGTCAGGTGGTTTCAATCAATGTGATGTGGATCAGATGTGGCTGGGCACCTTGTTTGATTTAAAGAACAGGGATTTATCAAAGTCTGCTCTTCACAACATGTTTGTTGAAGTGGATCATGGCACGAACAAAGGAGATTTCTGAGGACCTCAGAAAGAGTTGTTGATGCTCATCAGGCTGGAAAATGTTACAAACCATCTGTAAAGAGTTTGGACTCCACCAGTCCACAGTCACACAGATTGTGTACAAATGGAGGAAATCCAAGACCATTGTTACCCTCCCCAGGAGCAGTCGACCAACAAAGATCACTCCAAGAGCAAGGCGTGGAACAGTCGGCGAGGTCACAAAGAACTCCAGGGTAACTTCTAACAACTGAAGGTCCCTCTCACATTGACTAATGTTAATGTTCACGAAGCCACCATCAGGAGAACACTGAACAATGATGGTGTGCATGGCGGGGTTGCAAAGAGAAGCCATTGCTCTCCAAAACGAATGCTGCTGCTCGTCTGCAGTTTGCTAAAAATCACGTGGACAGCCAGAAGATTGTTGGAAGAATGTTTTGTGGACGGATGAGACCAGAATAGAAGTTTTTAGTTTAAATGAAACGTGCTATGTTTGGAGGAAGGAAAACTCTGCATTTCTGCATAAGCACCTTATCCCATCTGTGAAACATGGTGGTGGTGGTATCATGGTTTGGGTCTGTTTTGCTGCATCTGAGCCAGGACGGCTTGCCATCATTGATGGAGCAATGAATTCTGAATTATATCAGAGGATTCTAATGGAAAATGTCAGAACATCTGTCCATGAACTGAATCTCAAGAGAAGGTGGGTCATGCAGCGAGACAATGACCCTAAGCACACAAGTTGTTCTACCAAAGAATGGTTCAAGAAGAATAAAGTTCATGTTTGGAATGGCCAAGTCGAAGTCCTGACCTTAATCCAGATGATGTGGAAAGACATGAAGCAGCAGTTAATGTGAGGAACCCCACCAACACCCCAGAGTTGAAACTGTT
>JAVCKU010000117.1:28296615-28313727 GCA_032273985.1 Hypsolebias coamazonicus | reverse complement strand
CACACCCACTATCACAGACACACCCACTGTCAGAGACACACCCACTGTCAGAGACACACCCACTATCACAGACACACCCACTATCACAGACACACCCACTGTCAGAGACACACCCACTGTCAGAGACACACCCACTATCACAGACACACGCACTATCACAGACACACCCACTGTCAGAGACACACCCACTATCACAGACACACCCACTATCTCAGACACACCCACTATCACAGACACACCCACTATCAGAGACACACCCACTGTCAGAGACACACCCACTGTCAGAGACACAACCACTATCACAGACACACCCACTATCACAGACACACCCACTGTCAGAGACACATCCACTGTCAGAGACACACCCACTGTCAGAGACACACCCACTATCACAGACACACCCACTGTCAGAGACACACCCACTATCACAGACACACCCACTATCACAGACACACCCACTTCAGAGACACACCCACTGTCAGAGACACACCCACTGTCAGAGACACATCCACTATCACAGACACACCCACTGTCAGAGAAAGACACACTCTGTCCGAGACACACCCACTGTGAGACACACCTTGTTAGAGACACACCTACTGTCAAAGACACGCCCACTGTCAGGGAAATGCTTCAGAAACACACGCTCAAGACTTGACAAGCTCCTCCTCCTTTCTCCGTCTAGGTGCTCTTGCTGTCTCAGCTTTCTCCCATCAGACCCATTTGCCCGGTTCTGTGCGCAGTGTGGAGCTGTGGTTCCTCCGTTCCTCTGTGGTCAGTGGCTGCCCCCTGCCGAAGGCGCACAGGTGTTACACACACTTGATCACAGTCCAGGCGAGTCCAGGTGAGGAGCTGCTAAACATTTTCTCTTGTCAGATGCGGCTGTGTGTCACCTGTAACCCTCTGGTCCCCATCAACACGAGGACCTGTTTGATCTGCGAGACGTCCATTGGTCCACAGACGCAGCCCCAGGCCCACCTTGCTCTAAAGGTACTCAACACCTTCCCCTTTGTACATCAGGGGCCTCATTCATTCGTTCATAAAGGTCATTGACCTTTATGTAACCAGGTAAATCCCACTGGGACCATGAATCACCTTTTCAAGGTCTTCCTGGGCCTGAAGGCAGACCGCTACTACTTTTGTTGGTATTTTTGAGATTCTGTCCATGCATCATCTTTCAGGATGAAAGTTGCACTCTTCCATACACGAGGTCCCAGGTGTTTTCTCCCACAGGTAAGGCAGATTATGAGAAGAACTGTGAAATTAAGATGTCTGATGTTGTGCAGGATCATCTGGTTTGCGTTTCCTGTGGAGGTAGAAATCCAGCGCACACCTCCATGTGTTTGACCTGCGACGGTCACCTGCAGCAGGTATGTCTGCAGCTGAACACATTTTAATGGTTCGCCTGCAGCTGTCTCAGTGGCACTTGTTGTTGCTGCAGGTGGGATGCAGTGGGAACAGTGCTCCCTCTGTCCACGCCACACACAGCAGGATGTTTACCTGCTCCAGGTGCAAACGTCTGAACCGCAGCAACGCCAGATTCTGTGACTGGTGCAGCTCCAAGGTGAAGGCACAGCAGAATCCTGAGTAATGTCTGCCTTTCATCTTTCTGTTTCTGCTCCTCCTGCTTCCAGGTGCTCTGCTTAGCTTGGGTGTGGAAGAGAGCATTGTGGGAAACGTAGTAATGTGACGTGTACTTTCAGCTCACATGTTCAGTCAGCCGTGTAGAGTGTTGGCGATGTGGAGCGAGTGGACATCCACACGCTTTGTACTGTGCTGCCTGTGGCGTCTTCCTTGAAGGGCCAGCCCCGCCCACTTCCTCCAGTAACAGCGTCCAGCCTTTCACGCGTGACGCCGCCAGCGGGGTACACAGCACGGCTGACATCATGCCATGTTATACTTCCTGTCAAGTTACCTACAGTGACTACTTTGTGTGCACAGGCTACGGCAGAGTATTCCCATAATGCCACGGGGCAGGCCGTACCTTTCTCAAAGACCCTGCCCAGTAAAGACGTGACCCCGCCCACTATCACACAGTCTACGCAAACTGTAGGACTCTATTACCCATCAGCCATTGAGCTGCAGAGGAAGGAGCAGCAGAGCATGTTAAAGGTCAGCAGACTGCTGGCGATTAGAGACCACCACCCACCGCTGACCACCATCAGCCCGGGACGAGGTAAACTATTACTACTCTAACTACTACTGTATTACTGTAACTACTACTGTAACTACTACTGTATTACTGTAACTACTACTGTAACTACTACTGTATTACTGTAACTACTACTCTGTTACTATAATTACTACTGTTACTGTAACTCCTATCCTGTTACTGTAACTACTACTGTAACTGCTACTCTAATACTGTAACTACTACTACAACCACTACTGTATTACTGTAACTACTACTGAACTACTACTCTAATACTGTAACTACTACTGTAACTGCTACTCTACTACTGTAACCACTATAATACTGTAACTACTACTGTAACTACTACTCTAATACTGTAACTACTACTGTAATTACTACTGTAACTACTACTGTTGCTACTACTATAATACTGTAACTACTACTGTAACTACTACTGTAGCTACTACTATAATACTGTAACTACTACTGTAACTACTACTGTAGCTACTACTATAATACTGTAACTGCTACTGTAACTGCTACTCTAATACTGTAATTACTACTGTAACTACTACTGTAGCTACTACTGTCATTACTACTGTAGCTACTACTTTTATTACTATATGTGGTTCTATGCTTGTTCTAACTCGTTGATGGCGTCTTCAGGGTTTTGGAGGAAGCAGCTGGATCATGTGTGTGCTCACCTGAGAAGTTACACCCAGAACAATGCTCCCTTCAGGGCTCTGCTTGGAGAACCCCGTCTGGGCCAGGTACACACTTCACCTGCATCAGCTGAGCAGTACCTGAATAACTCTGTTCCAGAGTCTGTTGGCTGCACCTGTCAGAGCATGGTCCTTCATCACTTGAACAGGTGTTGTCTGGTCCATGGTTGACCTCCTGTGTTGTGTTCTGGTTCTGTTCAGATGGTTTCTGCTGTGATTCAGGAAGATCCACATGAATTCAGTTTGACCATCAGCTTCATGTTGTCCAAACAGAAAGAACCACAGGTTTGTGTCTAAACCGGAGCCTGACCCGAAACAGCACGTAAATAAGATGAATGAATAAATGTGATGTTTGGTCTCAGGGAGGTCCTGACAGGGTCTGTAGTGGACTAGATGGTGGAGGATCTGGACCAGCCAGTCCAACAGAGACTCTGAGTCGTGTCACAGAGCGGTTTGCCAACAGCAGCTTCCTGAGTAAGAACACATACAGAACCTAACCGGGTCACACGAAGGGTTTCTGTTGGATCCAGTCTGTTCTGGATGGAAGTCTTTGTTGTTGTTTTGGTCTAAATGGAAGTAAAGTTTGTTTAAAATAAAAAAGTGCTTCTTTAAACAGAGAAAAGTTGTTAAACTGAAGCAGTGGTTCAGACAGCAAGTGGCACATCATGCTGCAGTTTCTGTAAAGCGTTTTATTTGCTGTAATTTATTGGAGCTGGACGACGGTGCTTTGACCTGGGTTCTCAGTTCTGGACTCAGCCGGGTTCTTTCTGTTGCAGCCTTTTAGTTTCTCCTCAGGAGTTTGATGGGTTGTCTTAAATTATCACAACTTTTAATCCAAACTGCTCATCGACCTGTTTTTATGTTTCAGGCGTGAGAAAACCCAACTCCAACCCGACACACAAACCTTCGGTAAGGACCTCCAGCAGTTTGTCAGAAATACAAACCGTCTCCTGATTGGTTGTTTGGCTGCAGGTAACCGACAGTCAGTTGCTGAAGGAGCTGGGTCCAAGCAGAGGTCGGATCAGGACCATCCAGCAGCTCCTGGATCAGGTAAAGGCCCCAGCTTCCAATCAGCAGCCTGGTCCTCGATTGACCAGGTGTGTCTGTTGCTTCACCAGGGGGCGGACCCATCCTGCTGCGGAGGAGATGGAAGACACGCCCTGCTGGTAGCCGTGGTCAGCGGTCATCATGATGTACTTCCTGTTTTAGTGCAGAGAGGAGCTGATGTGGACCAGCAGACTGGACCGTAAGAACCAAACAAGAACAGAACCAAATGTCAGCTTCAGTTTCCCGTCCTTATAGAACCCAACAGGTCCCAAAGTGACTAACATCATTCTTTTGTTCACATTAAATGTAAAAATACAAAATATCTGGAAGACTTCAGTACAGACCGGATCAACTGAGAATCTAGATTTACTGCTCGCTGCACCACAGACTGGAAGTCTGACACAGTCAGGGTCTGGCTTGCTTCAAGGGGCTGTGAATCCCAGCTTGTTTGCAAACCAGCAACCTGCTAACTGTAGTCACGTCGACCATGCCCAGGCTCCACGTGAAGGTTCTGTTTTGTTGATGACGTGTTCTGCTTGTTCTCAGGATGAAGAACACGGCTCTGCATGAAGCTGCTGCTTTGGGCTCTGAAGGACTGCAGAGCGCTGCGCTTCTGCTCAGGTACGATTCACCTGGACGCTCCATTTACTCAAATATCAGATCTGATGTTTCCTGCTTCGATAGCTCCTCCCACTTCATGACATCATCACCTGTCTTCCTGGTTTCAGGTGTAAGGCAAGTGTGAGGCTGAAGAACGCTGCTGGTCAGACAGCGTACGACTTGGCAGTCAAGTCCGGCTGCAGCGACATGGTGTCGGTTCTGGCAGCTCAGACCAGACCGGACGTTCAGGAAAGACCCCGACTGAACCTGGATGTCTTCTGAACGGTTCTATAGACGTCCCATTCCAGTCTGGTAGAAACCAATACTGGACCAGAACCAGCACTAAATCCCCCACAGTCCACAACTGCTGGTCTCCAGTCCCCTGGAACCTTCAGATGACCTGTCAGAGCTCAGACATCCAGAACCTTCAGTGTTGTGGGTCCAGCTGATGTTTGGGTTTTAGGCTCGTTAACGTCGACAGCAGCACAAACTTTCTTCTGATATTTATAAAGAAGAGACGTCACAATTATTTTACAGAATGCGTTTTGGACCATTTCTGTGATTTTTGTTCTGCAGAAGAAACGAGCTCATTAAATAGCACCCTGGTGGGGTTTGTTGGTGCTCAGGGGGTGAAAGAAGGAAGTCAAAATGTGTTTCATTAAAAACTGAACATCTCAAGGTTCTGTTTCTTCTGCAGCTACAGTCCTGGTCCCACAGAGACCAGGAGGCCGTTCCACAAACCGACCAATCCAGAATCCTGGATTAATCTGGTTTCTCCCCCTGAACTCCGGGGGCCTCTTGTTCAAAACACGTAATTTGGATCACGGTGCTGTCCAGGATCACGTAATCCAGATTACTGGTATCCCAGCTGTTCAGAGAAAAGTTGGACTGATCTTGTCCAGATCAGACTTTTCAAGATGACCAAGTCTGGATGACGAGCGTAACAAATTAAAACCGACAAGCAGGAGAGCTGCAGGACCACTCAAAGCAGATTCATGTGAAGAAACAGAGAAAATTCATTTCAGCATCTTTTGACAACCGTATCTGCTGCACAAAAACTAAAATAACATTCCAGGTGCTTGAAACATAAACACACGTTCTACATTCTTCTTCTGTGGAAGGACCAACAGTTTGAAGTCTTCCTCTGCACCTCTGCGACGGAGAACAAGGTGAAGATCAGCTCTTCAAACAGCCATCTCTTTCAGTCTTTCTGAGGACCACCACAGAGCTGCTGACACGGCAACACCTTCTTGGCAGGAGTGGATACAGAGGGTGTGTAATGGGCGTAAACACTGGAAGAATGCACCAATCAGGAGCTCGGTTTGGAAAAGCTGATACTAAATACATTGCAGACCTCATGAGACCAGAACCAGGAGTCAGTCCACCTGTGGAAGAACCGACCCTCGTTGTTCTGGCTCGTTTTGCCAAGTTGTTGGTGACAGCATAGGAGTGAACACATCACCTGAGAGTGACGCAGTGAAAACTGTCCGTATGTGGCCAGCCTGGCCCTCAGCGTGTGGGGGTGCACCAACCGGAAGGCAAGGTGTAGCATAAACATCCAACTTGTGAGTGATCCTGGCCTCCTCATCACAAACCGTGTTGTGAAACAGCTCGGGTCAGATCCTGAGGACAGCGCTCTATACGTACAGGAGGCTCCAGGCCAGAACCAGCCATACCTGACAGGTGGGTCCAGACAGGTAAGAAAAAAAAAAAACAAAGTTTCCTAGCTAGAACCTTCAGATTTATTTATTTTAGAAACATCTTCCTCCGGAGGATCTTACAGATGTTCCCCACGTCAGGATGAGCTCTTAGACAGGAAATGATGTAACAGGTTTACCTGTGGAGCCAGGTTTAATCCAAACAGGATGAAGACTTGGCTTCCTGAACATCTAAACTCCTGAAGAGAACGGGGACTCTAAAATACTGGAAAACACAACAGACGTTCAGAAAAAGGTTCTGGATGAACCCGGTCGGACCGAGCGTCAGCGCCTCAGTCGCAGGAAGAAGGCGTGGCGGCACTCAGCGCTGTCCACAGGGTAATATTTGTCGTAGAAGTCCAGGATGTACTCCTCGGCCTTGAAGCCAAACTTCTGGTACAGCAGCATGGCGGGGTTACTGGCCGACACGTGCAGCGTCACGTCTTTCCCCATGCACGTCTGGAAAAACACGGCAGCCGTCAGGCTCCACACAAACATCTGGACCAGGACGGCTCTGCAGGACTCACCTGGATCAGATGGTAGATCATGAAGGTCCCGATGCCGGCCTGCCTCCACTCGGGATGGACCAGCAGGAAGGAGATGTAGGCCTCGTTGTACTTGACGTCTGGAACCATGAAGCCGAAGCCGACCACCACCTTCTTGTAGAGGACGACCACGCTGAAGTCCGGGTACTGCAGGCACTCGGACAGGTCCACACCTGGAGGAACACACCTGCAGGTCTGACCCACACTAGACATGTTCAGATACAGGAGGGGAGCGGCGTCTTACCTGGCCAGAAGGTGTCGTGGCACATGGCATTGACCGAGGGGATGTGGTTGGGACGGACGTAGCAGTAATCGATGGGGGCGTCGGGTTCAGGAGCCCAGTCTGGATCCGTCTTGTGAGGGTACGCTTTGATCTCAGCCAACAACCGGAGCTTCAGAGGGCGGCTCTCGTAATCCCTCCTGAGGGACACACAAGAACCACGTGATGGACCCAACCGGGCTCAGAACACCAGACACAGAACCAGACAACAACTTTTAACATTTAAGGGCAATTAGCCAGCAGATGTCGGCCATGTTTGTTTGTGCCGTGCTGATTAATTGATCTGTTTTAATGGGTGAGAATCAATAAACCAATGAACCGCCTGCACCAGGACCACGCAGGAGCCTGAAGACCTGCAGCTGTGTGGAAGAACTGAACAGTTCCAGAGCCAGCACATGGCTGCAGCTGAGAGACAAGAGGTGTGGGTACACACTACAAGTGCAACTGCTGCTGATCTTACGCTGCTGATTTCATTCGTCCTGATCTGCTCACACACTCATGTTCGTGCTGCTGTTGTTTTGCGTATTGTTTTTATACTACTAGTGCTTAGTGTAGTCTTAGTTATGTCTTAGTTCATATTTTAGATCTTATTACTGTTTTTCTTTACAATATACTTTTGCTGGATGTAACTAGGACCCTGTGTACATAATTACATTTTACCATGCGGTGCAAATGACAAATAAAGAAACCTGAACCTTAATGTATTTACGGGATACAAACTACAAGTACAAAGTACAACAATACATTTACAGAGGTAAACAATAAAATAAAATAAAAACTAGTTTCATGAAAGCTGAAAAACACCAGTCGGACTTGTGTTCTGCAGCTGGAGATGTTTGTCAGGTCAGACCTGCAGAGCGGAGCTCCAAGCTGCTGAACTCACAAGCAGGTCAACTCCCTCCCATCCCTCCTTTTTAAAAAAAAAATAATAATTCACTGGTATTTATTTATTTAACCTTTATTTACACAGGTAGTCTCACTGAAAGAAAGAAAAGTAAGTGCTGTGTGTTGTAATCGTATGTTCCCATTCAAAAACAAAATGAGTTCTCTGCATGTAGCCCATCACACCTGAGATAAGCCCAGGTGCAGCAGCGGGCAGCTACTGTATCTAAGCACCCGGCTGTTACGGAGAAGGCAGCTCCTGAGGCTCATCACGGTCTCCGTTAACTCAGACAGATGTTCTGGTCACCTGATGAAGGTGAGTAGAAGTGAACCCGACCCGGGATCAGGTTTAATGCTGCTTTGTAGGTTTTAGAAAACAGAACTCTGTGAACGGCGGCACAGTGGGTCAGTGGGTAGAGCTGCCACCTCTCAGCGAGAAGGTCGATGAATCAAATCCAGGCCGAGGTTCTTTCTGGGTGGAGTTTGCATGTTCTCTCTGTGCATGCGTGGGTTTTCTCCAGGTACTCCGGTGTCCTCCCACAGACCAAAAAACATGCATGTTAGACTGATGGTAACTCTAAATTGTCCCTAGGTGTCCCTGTGATGGACTGGAGACCTGTCCAGGTGTCCCCCACCTGTCACTCAGTGACTGCTGGATATGGGCATGGGTGACACGTAAAAGAAGGCGTGGGTAAAGATGATGGATGGAACTGTAAGACCATAATGACCCTCTGGAGGGAGGGTAGGGAGCATCTCATGTACCGGTAGCTTAAAGCTCCTTTTCTTTGTAAATGAAAAAAGAGAAATGTTTTCCACTGCAGGACTGAAGTTTGGTTTGAAACAGCTGTGATCCATCGTGTCTCAGCTTTAGCTCCTGTTGAACGGCGTTTTCTCTACATGAAGATCTGTGAAGTTCAAAATGTTACAGCGCCTCAGCTTCAGTGTCTGGACAGCTCAACAAGCCAGTACTCAGCCTGGTGTGTGGCAAGGAGTTGTCCTAAATAACGAGCTTCGATTTATTCACGTCTTATTGTCCCACTTCTGTTTTGGTTCTGGAGGTCTTCAGACTGTCAGCTGGTCTGAAAGAACGGTTCAGAACCTGCAGACTCTTGATGAACCGAGGCCGTACCGAGCCGTGATCCTCACGTCGAGGTCCATACAGAACCGTTCCTGTGTTCTGACCCAGGTTTATGTTCTCCGACGAACAGAACATTTGGTTCTTTATTGAGAACTTTGGGCCCCGACACTGACCTGATGAAGGCTTTCAGGATCCGGGACGTGTACGGACTCTTGATGCTCGGGTCCAAACTGCCCTCAGCTCCCATGAGTCGGTGCCAGAAGGAGACCGAGTTCTGCTGGACACCTCTCCTGACGGTCACGTTGGTCTGTAAACACAAACACACACACACACACACACACACTCAGTATTCAGTCACGACTCGACGATGAAGGACTTGAGAAGGCTGAAGAGTATTTTCGCTCCAACTGAAGGAAGTCAACAAACGAAGTTCAGTTTCGTAAATCTCGTACCTGAAAACGATCCAGAATTCGCTGCTCCTGGCTGTTGGTGCAAAACTTCTCTTTAGCTCCGCCCCGAATGTGTGGCCCCGCCTCCTGAGCACCATAGATCCCTCCCACAAGGCTGAGGGTGGCGCTGACAGCTCGGTCCATGTCCAACAAGGGGAGCCCTCGCTGGCGCTTGGCCTGGCGGACCAGCAGCTTCCTATGGAGGCGTTTAGCCTGCGGCGTGACGGCTAACGCTAACGGGCAGGCTTCCAGCCGCCGCAGCAGCATCCTCTCCTCGTACAGGCTGAGGGAGGTGAAGCACGGACATCGGGGGACTTCGGCGGCGCCATCAGATTTCTCAGGGCGAGTCATTCTTTGGCGCTCGGCCTCTCCGGTACTAACCGCCCTGCGAGAAGACGGGGGCGGACCTTCACTGTGGCCTGCCGCCTCTTCAGCGTTGGCCTGGCGCTCATGGTCATCATCGTCGTCGTCGCTCTCAGCTTCCTGCTTGATGTGGGGCGGCACCGAGCAGAGCTTTTTACGGCCAACATGGCTGGAGCTGGAAGGAGGGATGTACTCCACGCCGGGGTCTATCATCCCCTCCGTCTCCATCTCCTCGTCATCTGTAGACGGCGACAGGAAATGACATCATCTTGCGTCACAACAACAGAACACGTGGACGAGACGGAGGCCCACTCACCGTGGAACAGCGCCTGCGGCGGCATGGCGTCTGGAATGAGGTCGGCCTCTGACAGCAGGCTGGGCGTGGCTGAGTGGGAGGCGGGCGTTCCCGGAGCGGAGAAGTCAGGCGAAGGCGATGGAGACGGGCTGGTGAGCGGCGTTCGGTCCGAGGAGCTGAGGGACGAGAAGTCGATGACCTCACCTTTCTCCAGGACCAGATCAGGGCGACGCCCACCACGGCCGCCTCCCAGTTTGATGGGTGTGGAGGAGGTGCTACGGTCAATGTAGCCTCCCACCGCCTCCTTCTGAGCTCGCCGGATGTCTTTAGCCTCCTGTGTGCGGCAGCGCTTCTCCTTCAGCTGCATGGCGTTCTCCACAGGGTTCCTGGCTCCACGCTTCCTCAGGCCCTCCACCGTGATGATCGGGTCCAGGACCGGCTTGGAGGCTGCAGGTGAACGATATGATCAATAAGGGGGCGGAGCTCCATTACCTGGACGCTGCCATGTCTCTGTAGCTCACCTTTGGTCTTGGAGGCAGACTTGTCCCCCTCAGGTCTCAAGGTGGGAGGTCTGTTCTGGACCAGCTTCCACCATCCGGGTTCTCCGAACTCCTGCGCTCCCGATCGGAAGAAGGTGGGGCTTCCAACCGACAAGCAGCCAGCGACCGTGCTCCACCACGTTGACGTCTTCTTCCTGTGAACGCCCCAAAAGAAACGTCGTCGTCATCATCAGACGGTTTGAGTAAAACTTGAGCGGCCGGCACGGATCACATGACCGACACGAGGTCATCAGGAGACCGCCGGAGGACGTCGTAGAGGCTGTAGACGGACGCTCGAGGTTCCAAAACATCAAAATCCTTCAAATAGACTTTGAACTGGTTCGATGTCTCTGCTCAAAATGTTAAATAATCCAGGTGAGCTGTGACAGCGAGCAAACGACCTCACCTGTTTCCCAGCAGGAAGTTCCAGTGTCGACCAATGAAAGAGCAGATGTCCTCCTTCCACCTGAAGTAGCCCTGTCGTCCCGTCCCCTCCAGAGACAGGTTGTACATGGCCAACATCACCACCTGACGTACAGGAAGCACCTGGTCTTTAAACCTGTGCGTGCATGTGTGTGCGCATGTGCGTGGGGGGTGCGTACCTGCTGCCAGGTGAGCCTCATCCTGTCAAAGCTCTCCTTCCTGTCCTCAGAGCAGTCGAAGCAGGTGAACTTAAAGAAGTTGTCTCCTTTCAGGTAACTGGGCTGGTCTCCGTGGAGCTGAGCTGAAACCAGACCAGACCCGGGTCAGACTGCAGAACCAAAACCCAAACTGTTGATTCAGCAAGGCCGTTTGTGTGTGTGTGTGTGCTGCGCTCTGATTGGCTGACCTGCAGGGATCCACTTGTGGCACCGCTCGCAGTAGAAGGACATGTCCTCGCAGGCCCAGCCGCCGTCCGCCTCCTCGCCCACGTCGCTGGTCAGCGAGTCTCCGCTCTGGTCATGTGACAGGTCCACAGAGCCCTGGTCCTCCGACTCCACGATCAGCAGCGTCTCCCCCTCCACCTCCCCCTCCTCCAGTCCATCTGAGGTCGACGTGCAAGCCGCCTCGTCCTCCGGCACCGCCAGCTGCTCACCGCTGCTGTCCATGGCTGAGCCTCAGGTACACGACTCACCTGAGGTCACATGACAGCCGGACGTCGGACTTTAAAGGCATCACATCATCGATCAGCTGTAAACCGTTCAGACTCATCTGAATCAGGACCGTTCTGCCTCCCTCAGCGTTTACCTGCCTCAGGTGTCCTGTGGGTGGAGCTCCGCCTCTCTTCCTCCAGGTGTTGGGTCAGAAGCCTCTGCTCTTCCAGCAGCCTCAGGTTCTTCTCCTTCCTCTCTGTCCGCTCCAGATCCCGGACCACGCCCTGACGGAGGCGCTGCAGAGGTGTGGAGACCACATCAGAACCAGCCCGCATCAAACACCAACACACCTGGACCGGTCCGATTCAACAGTCAAGATCAACTTCAACATCGTGCTGGGTTTAACAGGTCCTACAGAAGATCCAGGACTCTGACTGAGCCCCGATCCAATCATGAGCCGGTTCCGGGAACTTAAATGAGACCAGTTGTGGTTACTTGACCTTTGACCCGTGTTTACTTTAATTTTAATGTTCTGAAGAGGTCAGAACTTTGGAGTCACGGTGAGGCTCATCCCGTCTGAACAGAACCACTCGGAACCACCTGGTTGAGTTTTAAATGTTATTACTTTACGAGGTTTTGTCATTCTCCATCATTCAACCCTTTCCTCTCAGAATGTCAACCACATCAGAACTGTTAGCTCGGTCTCTATTGGACCGGCTCGGTTCGGACGAGCTTACCTCCCGTTCCCAGGACTGCTTGAAGTGGACCCCTACCACAGTACTCAGAGTCAGAACCACAGAAACTCCCAGGACCACTTTGGAAGCAGTAGACATCACGTTAGCTTTAGCTTCAGCTAACGAGCTCCGGACTGTTTCCGCCTCTCACCGGAAGTTTGTCTTCTTCGCTTTTATTTGGAAGTTGGTTGAACAAATGTTGGATCATTACCGCCACTTGCTGGTTAGAAACGACGTTTAAAAATAAATCAATAAAATAAAGACAAAAAACAGCTCGTATTTTTTTCAAACGGTTTATTTCAGATATCTTATTAAAACCTGAGTGGTGTCAGAGTTTGAGTTCTGCAGTGATGCAATAGGATCAAACCTTACTTTAATTTAATTTAATAGGATCAAACATTAATTTAATTTAATTCAGTAGGATCAAACATTAATTTAATTTAATTCAATAGGATCATACCTTACTTTAATTTAATTCAATAGGATCAAACATTAATTTAATTTAATTCAATAAGATCAAACATTAATTTAATTCACTAGGATCAAACATTACTTTAATGCAATAGGATCAAACCTTACTTTAATTTAATTCAATAGGATCGAACCTTACTTTAATTTAATTCAATAGGATCGAACCTTACTTTAATTTAATAAACAGGATCGAACCTTACTTTAATTTAATTCAGTAGGATCAAACCTTACTTTAATTTAATTCAATAGGATCAAAAATTAATGTAATTTAATTCAATAGGATCAAACCTTACTTTAATTTAATTCAACAGGGTCAAACATTAATTTTACTGAGACTGTTAATCAGCTGAGTTCGTTCATGTCTGTATTTCTGGCAGTAGAATAAAATAAACTCTATAATCTCATCATGTCCACAATAGTCACATTTACCTGTATGTTTCCTTGTTATTACTGTAATAATTTTTGGTTAAATTCCATGTGGTAATTTTGAAATGTCAGTTTTCTGTTTCTTTCAGCTCTCTCTCCTGTTTTTTGTTGAATTCTATACTAAAACATGGACCTTTTCTTTATTCTTCCCACTGTTTTTTTCCATCTTTCTTTTATTTGATGCTTTATGCTTTTTATTTCTGCTCGACTGAGTTTTATATGTGTGTTTCATCCATCCGTCCATCATCTTTCGCTTGTTCTGAAGTCAGGTCACAGGGGAAGCAGGCCCAGACATCTGTTTCCCCAGCCACATTTTCCAGCTCTTCTGGGGTGACTCCAAGGTGTTCCCAGGCCAACCAGATGTAGTCTCTCCAGCTTGTCCTGGGTCTTCCCCGGGGTCTCCTCCCAGTCAGACATGCCCGAAGCACCTCCCTAGGGAGGCATCCAGGATGGAAGCATCCTTTTCAGATGCCAGTACCACCTCAACTGGCTCCTTTCAATGTGGAGAAGCAGCAGTTCTACTGCAAGTCTCTCCCAGATAACTCAAATTTGGAGGTGCTGATTCTCATCCCAGCAGCTGCACACTTGACTGTGAACCGCTCCAGTGAGAGCTGAAGATCACAGCACAGTGATGCCCCCTGATGTCCACGCAATGTTGCAAAGGCGTGTCAGCCAAGACAGCCCCACAACATCCAGAGCCTTAAGCAAATCAGGGCAATTCTCATCCACCCCCACAGCCATGCCTCCGCAGAGCTTTTCAATTACCTCGGCAACCACAGCATTGTTATGGACAGACCAACCCCAAAGTCCCCCGACTCAGCATCCGCCATGGAAGATGTGCTCGAAAAGGTCCGAGAAGTATTCCTTCCACCTCCAGATGACATCACTGGTTGAGGTCCAACAGCACCCTGCCTTCACTGAACACAGTGTTAGTGCTTTCAACCTCCTCAGCCACCTGATGGTTTGCCAGAATCTCCTTGGAGCCGACTGAGAGTTTATCTAAGGCCTCACCAAACTCCTCCCACATCCGAGCTTTTGCCTCAGCAACAGCCAAGGCTGCGGACTACTTGGCCCTCCGGTACTACTCAGCTGCCTCCAGAGTCTCACTAATCAATAGGGTCCAATAGGACTCTTATTTCATCTTGACAGCCTCCCTAACCCGGGGTGTCTACCACCAAGTTCGAGGATGGCCACCATGAGAAGCACTGATAACATTGCGGTCACAGTTCAAGGCAGCTACGTCAACAACTGAGGTGCGGAACATGGCCCACTCGGACTCAGCATAGCCCCCACCTCAGTTGCGATTTGGTTAAAGCTTTCCCAGAGGTGTGAGTTAACGATCTCTCTGATTGTTTCTTGTAGGCATTCCCAGTAAACCCTCTACAGGGTCTGTCCAGGATCTTCCCCTGCTATCTGATCCAACTCACTAACAGGTGGTGATCATTTGACAGCTCAGCTCCTCTCTTACCCCAAATGTCGAAAAACAAACAGCTGCAAATCAAATGACATGACCTCAAAGTCAATCATTGATCTACAACCTAGGGCGTCCTGGTGCCAAATGCACTTATGGACACCCTTATGTCCGAACATGGTGTTACTTGCACAGAAGTCCAACAACAGAACTCCACTCAGATCCAGATCAGAGTCTGTTCCTCCCAGTCACACCACTCCAGGTCACACTGTCATCACCCACATGGGAATTGAAGTCCCCCAGCAGAATAAAGACGTCCCCAGCTGGCGCACCTTCCAGGTCGGATACTCAGAACTGCCGTTTGGCGCATAGACACTAACAACAGTTCAGAGCCAGTATCCCACCTGAAGGCACAGAGAAGCTACCCTCTCATCTACTGGGGAAAACTCCAACACACAGGCACCAAGTCGGGCGGCTAAATGTAGACCCACAGCAACTTGGTGCCTCTCACCATGGGCAACTCCAGGGTGGAATAGGGTCCAGCCCCTCTAAAGAAGATTGGTTCTGGAACACATGCTGAGCCCTGCTACAGTCGGTACCTCTCAACCTCATTCACAAACGCTCCTTCCTCACCAGAGAGGTCACATTCCATGTCCCAAGAGCCAGCTTTGGTAAACCAGAGTCAGAGCACCAAGGCCCTTGCCTTCAACTACTGCCCATGACATCATGCACCTGACTTGCATGGCCCCTCCTGCAGGTGGTGTGGGCCCACAGGAAGTCAAACCCTGACATGTTCATGATCTAATCTTGACATATTCTTGATATAATTCTGATAATAATCCCAACATGTTCTTGATGTAATCCTGATATGTTCCTGATCTAATCCTGAGATGTTCTTCACGTAATCCTGATAAGAATCCTGGCAAGTTCCTGATCTAATCCCTACATGTTTCTGCTATAATCTTTGACATGTTCTTGATGTTATCCTGATAAGCCCAACAAGTTTATTAATCCATTCCCGACATGTTCCTGATGTAATCCTGATAATAATCCCAACATGTTCCTGATCTAATCCTGACATACTTGACCTAGTCTTGATAATTCTGACATATTCCTGCCTGATCTAATTCTAATAATAATCCCAACATGTTCTTGACGTAACCCTGGTAATAATCCCATCTTCCTGATGTAATCCTGAAAATAATCCCAACACATTCCTGATCTAATCTTGATAATCCCAACATGTTCCTGATAATAACCCAGACACGTTCCTGATCTAATCCCGATGACGTTCTTGATGTAATCCTGATAATAATCCCAACATGTTCCTGATGTAATCCTGATAATAATCCCAACATATTCCTGATCTAATCTTGATAATCCCATCATGTTCCTGATAATATCTAAAAAAGCTAAGTCTGGTCCTCTGGACATTCAAAAACCTAAACTAAACAAACGTTTTTTTATTTTTTGCTTTGTTTTGTTTTGTGAATGTCCAGAGGACCAGACTTAACTTTTTCTACCTGGATTATTAAGCATGCATCAGGGTTTCCTGATAATAATCCAGACATGTTCCTGATCTAATCCTGACATGTTCTTGACGTAATCCTGATAATAATCCCAACATATTCTTGATGCGGGAACCCTGCAGGTATGTCTCCTGGTTTCTTCACACACAGACACCCAGCAGATGGGAACCAGTTTTATTGATCATGGAACGTAAACGGAACAAATATTTCACTGAACACGAGTAGAAATAAATAGTGTCACACCAATAAATAATCCTGAACTGAAGCTCAGATTGTCTCCGATGGAGAACTTCAACAACTTATTTACACGTTTGACTCTTTCAGTCCCGCTTTCTTTCACATTTCAGGAACTTCAGAAACTTCAAACGTTTTCGTCACAGCTTTGTCTTCACGTGTTCCGGGTCAAATACTTCAGTCGGTAAGTTACAAAAATATTACGCTGCAGCCCAGCTCCTCAGAACCCGAACCGACTGGACCCACCTGGAAGCTGCTAAACCTGAGCTGTGGTTCCTCGATTCCATTTGCATAAAGAACTGGATCAGGTCTGCTAATCGTTGAACTGGTTAGTGTCAGGTCCAGATGGACCGGGTCCCGACCTGGATGACATTTCGGTTCCCATTAGATTTATTTGACATTTCTGGATCGTTCTTTTACTGATCTTTATCCAAATGTTCCAGTCGGTGAGGCTTGGAGGTGCTGAGCTGAAGGTGGAGGGTCAGACTCGGACCTCAGACCTGCTGCAAGTTCTGCTGCAGATTCATGTGCGTACAATCAGGGCCGAACAACAACAACAACAGGACACACACGCTGCAGGTTCTCCAGCGTGCTGCCGTCCAA
>JAVCKU010000117.1:28276531-28287913 GCA_032273985.1 Hypsolebias coamazonicus | reverse complement strand
TCCATCCATCCATCCATCCATCCATCCATCCATCCATCCATCCATCCATCCATCCATCCATCCATCCATTATCTTCCTCTTGTTCCAAAGTCGGGTCGTGGGAGGCAGCAGTTTGAGCAGGGAGGTCCAGACATCTCTTTCTACAGCCAGCTCTTCTGGGAGGAATCCAAGGTGTTCCCTCCTCCATGGAAGACATGCTGGTGGACTTGAGAAGGTCTGAGAAGTATTCCTTCCACCTCCCGACGACATCACTGGTTGAGGTCAACAGCAGCCCACCTTCACTCAAGACAGTGTTAGTAAAGTGCTGCTTTCCCCTCTTCAGCCATCTGATGGTTTGTCAGAATCTCCTTGGAGCCAACTGAGAGTCTTTATCCAGGGTCTCATCGAGCTCCTCCCACATTCGAGCTTTTGTCTCAGAAACATCCAAGGCTGTGGACCACTTGGCCCTCTGGTACTCCTCAGCTGCTTTCGAAGTCCCACCAGCCAACAAGGCCCAATAGGATTCCTCCTTCAGCTTGACAGCCTCCCTAACCCGGGGTGTCCACCATCGAGTTCGTTGATGGCCACCACAAGAAGCATCGACAACCTTGCGGCCACAGCTCAAGGCAGATACCTCAACAAGTGAGTCATGGAACATGGTCCACTCAGACTCAATGTCCCCACCTCAGCTGGGATGTGGTTAAAGTTCTCTCGGAGGTGTGAGTTGAAGATCTCTCTGACGGGATCTTCTGCCAGGCGTTCCCAGCAAACCCTCACAACACGTTTGGGTCTACCAGGTCTGTCCAGCATCTTCCCCCACCATCTGACCCAACTCACTACCAGGTGGTGATCAGCTGACAGCTCCGCTCTTCTCTTCACCCGAGTGTCCAAAACAAACGACCGCAAATCAGACAACACAACTACAAAGTCAATCGCTGATCTACGACCTATGATGTTCTGGTGCCAAGGTGCCATGTGAACACCTTTATGTCCGAACATGGTGTCTGTGATGGACAAACTTATGACTAGCACAGAAGTCCAACAGGTTCAGATCAGAGAGGCCGTTCCTCCCAATCCTGCCCCTCCAGGTCACACTGTCGTTACCCATGTGAGCATTGAAGTCCCCCAGTAGAATAAAGGAGTCCTCACTGGAGCACCTTCCAGCACCCTGGCTAAAGACTCCAAGAAGGTCAAATACTGCTGTTTGGAGCGTAGGCACAAACAACCATCGGAGCACTTCCCTCACCCAAAGGCACAGGGAAGCTAACCTCTAGCTAACAGAGGCGCCAAGCCAGGGGGTACAAGTAGACCCACACCTGCTCTGCGCCTCTCAGCATGGGCAACTCCAGAGTGGATTAAAGTCCAGCCCCTCTCAAGGAGCTTGGTTCTGGAGCCCATGCTGTGTCAGGGTGAGCCCAACTATCTCTACCTCCACCTCAAACAAAGGAGCCTCGCTGTCTTCATAGGGTGTCATGAAAGACGGGTTGAAGAGCAGTTTTTCCAGTGACCTCATGTCCCTCGCTGACAAAAGTCAGTTTTCATCTTTCACAATGAGTTGTTCTGAGCCTTCAGGCTCATCTACCAACAACCACAGGACTTGTTAAATAAATTTACAGAAATTAAAGCAACAATGCAGAAGGTTCTGCTGGAAATGTGTTCCTGAACACAGTGGTGTTCTGCTGAAACAGACCGAGACTTACCCAGATTTCAGGTTGGCTATCGTGGTGCGACCGAAGCTGTAGGCGTTGTTTTCTGCAAGAAATCAGAGAAACGTGTCAGGACACACAGAACCGGTCCAGGTGCTGTCGGTTCATAAAGTAAATCAGGTCCCGTGGGTGGACTTTCTGTTGGACCAACAGTTGGACAGATGTTCACCTACACAATGCACGGACTGGATCAGATCAGGTTCAACTCACCAGAACCGGGTTTCTACATCCAGTAGCAGCAGCTCAGACTACAGTTCTACTGACCACAGAGACAACTTCAACGGACCGAACCAAACCGAGCTCAGGTCCAGCTAAAACCACATCAGACACCAGCCACAGGTCTACCAGAGTACAGAGCTCCTACAGCCCTGCCACCACTTTTACCTTCTTTGGAAGGAGGTCCAGGAGCTCCTTGGCTCAGGAATGCGTCTTTACTGATAATTCGGACTAAAACCAATCAGACACAGAAGACCGTGAGAGGAATCCTGCAGACCAGAGTCCATCTGCAGGTCTCACGTGGACCTCAGCTGCAGCTCTTACCAAGCAAGTCTCCGGAGAAGTTCACGGGCAGGATGATGCCGACGGACAGAACGCCAACGACAACTAGCAGACCGATGATGTGGCGCTGGAAGGACAGGTAGTGCACGGCGTCCTCGCCACATTTCTCCCGGATCTCCTCGTCCCTGCAGTAGGAAATCAGAGGGTCAGAGCTGTGAAATCACAAGCTCACAAACGTTAACGAGGATTTCTGAAGAGTTCACGCTCTGAGAAAAACAGCAGTCGTCTTCAGTTGTTAGTGAATGGAACAAAGAGGTGAAATAGTTGTGAAAATGATACTCACTTTATTCTGAAAATGGCCGTAAGCCACGAACAGAAGCCCTGAAAGAAGAACAGGAAGTTGTTAAAAACTGGTTCAAACATGGCATTAAACATGAACAGTGCCATGGGTCAGTCTCAGCGCAGCTGGCAGAGCGTGCATGTGAAGGACATCACATGCACGCTGTCACCTGCTGAAGGTGGGGCTTTTAAAATCAATTCGCTGAAACAAAATGAGAAACAGAACTGGACAATTAAACACCAGAAATTCAAAGAAGGCTGGAAAAAGCTCAAATTGTAGTTCAGTCTGTACCAGAAGGGGGCGCCAAAACTGAGATTACATAGAGTCCTGTCAACCACTAGAGGGTGCTCTGGTCATGTGACCTTGTAGAGTCTGGTAAACCGAAGGAGCTTTGGTCACGTGACCTTGTAGAGTCTGGTAAACCGATGAAGCTCTGGTCATGTGACCTCATAGAATCCTGTAAACCACTAGAGGGCACTCTGATTATTTATTTTATCTATCGATCCCTAAAGCATGCACCTTATTTGGTCGTTCATCATTTCAATTTTCTGCTGCTAATGACTGGAACCATCTATAAACTAACTTACTTCTTTTGGTCCATCTGCGCTGTTTAAAAGTCCCATGAAAGTATCAAGTGATGACAGCTGTGCATGCGTTTAGCAATGTCCTCCTCAATCTCTGTCGTTACTCTCTTGTACCATGAAACCTGTCCCAGCTCTCTGTTATCGATTTACATGGTCTGTCCCCTCAGAGGTCAAACACCCAAACTCTCATTGGCTTCCATCGTATCTGAGCTCTGAATCTTCTCAGGACATGAAAGCTCTTTATAACTCATCATACCTCCGCCATAAAACACTGGGTTTTTCATTACCCAGCATGCTTTTCTTCCTGCCCTGTCTCCATCATGGCTGCCCCCACAGATCTTTCATGTCTCTGATCAAATCGCTGATCTCCAGGAGGATTCAGTCAAAGGTGGCAGGAACCAGGTTTAAGGCTAGAAATTATAATTTAAATGTGAAAGTTTGGTTCTGATTGAGTTCTAATTCTGAAGCTGCTCAGATGTCTCTGTAGGAGACAGGAAGTGAGAAGGAGGAAGGAGAGGAGTGATGAAGACGTCCTTACGTTGTCTCTCTGTTCAAAGTCCACTGAGCTGGACACCGAGGTGAGGCGTTCATAGCGGTCAGGCGTCTCTGAGTGCATCGCAGAGGCAACGCTGTGGATACAAACAGAAAGCAGTCAGTTAGCTGTTAGCATCTAGCCACTCTGACCTTTGACCTCTGCATTTGATAGCTGGTTGGACAGCACTGGAGACACAGGTCACAGAGGGGACTAACAGAAAGTGAAATACAACACAAATTAGACAGTCCCAAAAGCTTCGGGCTCCAAACCTTCTCCGGTTCTGGTACCTCCTCATGAATCTGGACCAGGAACAACATGCTAACAAAACCTGAGGAGAACTGAGGAGCTTCTCAGATTGAACTCAATGACAGATTGATTCTTTCTGTGTTTTTAACTGGAGGACAGCACGTAAAGCTTTCAAACAGGAAATGTCCCTTTAAAATGAGCGTTTGGATCAAAGTTCCAGCTGAATAAATTTGATCAATACTGTAATTTAAAGTTCTGTCTCCATGAACGCTGCTGGTTTCATGTGGTTAGTGTAACTAGCTGGTTATTGGGTTCTCTACCACGTCACAGGGCTCACCACGCTGAGCTACGGCCACAAACAGCTGGTTACCTTTTCACCGGCTCATAGTTATCTCTGTCACGTCTTCGGCTGAGTTAAACATGGAGAGAAGCGTTAGCATCCGTTAGCTGCTACCGCTAACACGCTGGGAGGCATGGTGCATGGGGGAGGGGGTTAGTGCCACAACCAACAAGTTAAAAAGCATAAATGCCTACAAACGTTCAAACACAAAGAAAAGCACTGATAGGTTGTTAATGCACCAATCAGAGAGCAGCATCCTGTTAACAGAAACAGAAGAAGAAGAAGGTGTTAGTGAACAAACCAAACATACTATTCGTGCTCCTCCAGGTCTCTGAAACGCTTCTTCAGTCTTCAGGAGGAAAAACAGAAAAAACATTTAAGATTAATGAGGAAGAAACGATGAAAATTTGCAGAGGAAGACAGAGGAAGTGAAGAAAAAGGAAGACAACATTCAGTCCAGTTTACTTTGATCACAACACGTTTGTCTTGAAATCTGCTTGTTACTAAGTACGAAGTCCAACAAGAACAGCTTCTCCTGAATTCTGTCTAACGGTTATGGTTTCAAAAAGTTTAGAGTCCACAAGTTTTCCAGATATAGTGATATTAGCTGAGGCTAATGAAACTTGAGCTATGGCTAAAAAACTGAGCTAAGGCTAAATTAACCTGTGCAAAAAGCTATATAAACATGAACTAAGGCTAAATTAACCTGGGCAAAAGGCTATATAAACATGAACTAAGGCTAAATTAACCTGTGCAAAAAGCTATATAAACATAAACTAAGGCTAAATTAACCTGTACAAAAAGCTATATAAACATGAACTAAGGCTAAATTAACCTGTACAAAAAGCTATATAAACATGAACCAAGGCTAAAGAAATGAGCTAAATAAAAAAAAAAAAAAAAAAAAAAAAAAACACTGAGCTAAGGTTAAAGAAAATTGAGCTACAGCTAAAAAAAACTGAGCTAAGGCTAACATGTGCAAAGGCTACATAAACATGAACTAAGGCTAAAGAAACTTGAGCTAAAGCTAAAAAACTAAGCTATGGCTAAAAAACTGAGCTAAGGCTAAATTAAACTGTGCAAATATAAACATGAAGTAAGGCTAAAGAAACTTGAGTTAAATCACAAAAACTGAGCTAAGGCTAAATAAATTTGAGCTACAGCTAAAAAACTGAGCTAAGGCTAAAGAAACCTGAGCTAAAGCTAAAAAACTGACCTAAGGCCAAAAAACAGAGCTAAGTCTAAAGACATTTGAGCTACAGCTAAAAAAACTGAGCTAAGGCTAAAATTAACCTGTGCAAAAAGCTATATAAACATGAACTAAGGCTAAATTAACCTGTACAAATATAAACATGAAGTAAGGCTAAATAAACTTGAGTTAAATCACAAAAACTGAGCTAATGCTAAAGAAACCTGAGCTAAAGCTAAAAAACTGAGCTAAGGCCAAAAAAACGGAGCTAAGTCTAAAGAAGAAACCGGAACAAATTCCAATGAATCTGACCAAACTGCTGACTTAATCTGACTCAGTTCTCTGTGGCACCAAACAGTTGCGTACCTGTCTGCGTCCGTGACCAGCGCCAGGCGGCCATAATCCCACGCCACTTTCCTCAGGATGGAGAAGACGAACAGCAGCACCTGAAGAAGAAGATGTTTTCTGTTTAACTGTGGGGAAAATATAATGGCTGAGTCTGCAGTTTTAATAAGTGAAACAAAAATAAAGGTCCCCTCAGCTTCAAACAGAAGCTGATTTTTCCAACAGTAAGTGAACATCTCAGCAGAACAAAAAGGCGCAGGAAGTGATAAACATGGGGGGAAAGTAAAAATGAATCAATAAAAAGACTTAACAAACTAACAAGTTTAAAGTCAGGTCCTCTGAATAGATTATTCTTATTATTATTTCAAAGAAGAATTCATCCAGAGGACCTGACTTAACTTTGTTAAGATTTATCTACCTGAATTATAGAGCAGCATCATGACGAACTGTAACAAAACGTTATTAAAACAGAACCGCAGTGCATGTTGGGTGTTAATTAATGAAAACAGAACCGCAGTGCATGTTGGGTGTGGCGTGCTGGCGGCGACTCACCAGGAAACACATGAAGTCGAGAGCGAGCACAGTGGGCACGCCTCCGAACGGCAGCCCCTGCAGCACTGTGCTCCGGATCCGAGCAGAGTAACAGTAGGCTTTGGACTCGTTGTTGGCGGAGCAGTTGTCCTGACCGCTGCACGCCTGGAAGCTACTGAACATCGCCATGGTAACGACGAGCGCTCTGAGCATGCTCACTGCCGCATCCTCACCAAGAATCTGCAGAAGAAGAAGTTGGATGAACTCTCTAGGGAAGTGATGAGAACAGCTGGAAACATTCAGAACTCTGCTGAACTGAACAAGACCGGGATCGTTAGGACTCAAGAGAGTCAACGTTCAGAACCTCAGGACTCAGAACTTTAGGACTTGGGTTGTTGGGACTTAGATCATTAGGACTTGGGCGGGTTACGGCTTTAGTCATCAGAACTGAAATCATTCGGACTCGGATTGTTGGTACTCGGATCACTGGACAAGGACTGAGTGAGTGAGACTGATCTGGACCCATCAGAACTCGGCTGTGTGGAACTTGTCCTGTCAAGTTTGTGCTCGTTAGATTTGAGCTGGTTGAGACTTATTTCAGATTAACTTTATTTTACAGTTAAAAACTGTCAATTGTTGTTTCCTGTCAGTTCTAAAGCATAATTAAAGATATTTTATTTTACAGATAATTCAGAACGAGCAGCTAATAAATGTGACCGTCTGCTGGAGGTGACCTTTGACCCCTCCTGCAGGTAACGGTGTCTGATCAGGATCACTGTTGCTACCAACTGGACTACATTTCCCAGCTTGCCCTGAGCTGATCCCGTTACCACGGCAACGGCTCCTGACCCAGTTTTCCCGCCTTGTCAGCCACAGTGACGGCATTGTGCCTGATGATGTCACAGGACAGACGGCGAAGAGACGACCAGACAGGAGGTGTCTTGTTTCCATGGATACGATCTGAGATGAATTCAATGAAACAGAAACAAAAATAAAAACCTGCTGCCGAGTGTCCATCCGGTTTTTATTTCAGCCAACGGCCCGAAACTGAGCAGGACGAACTCTTTTGTTGTTTTACTTTTAAGACCTGAACCAGAAACCCGGTTCTGGAACAACAAAGTCCACCGGTTTTAGTTCCAAGTTTCAGGACCTGATCTAACCAATCTGGACTTCACAAACTGAACAGAATAAGAACACGTGGCAGGTTCCACCGACTCGTCAACAGAACCAAAAACTTCCAGTCCTGCTGCTTCCACAGAACTTCAAAGGTCCAGCCAGGATCAGGAAATGCTGGTTAACTGATCCTCATCAGGAGGTTCTGCTGCTTCGGACCATCCAGGTGTGTGTTGACACAACGCCAAGGTCGAAAGACATCAGCAATGACCTCAGAAAAGCTGTTGCTGCTGTCTGCCAATCTGTTCAGGGTCGAAGGTCATGCAGAGAAAGATTCTTCACAAGAGGAGAACAGTTCACCCTGAAGGTCAGACCATGCAGTGACTCTACGGGCCTCAGTCAGCAGGTCAAAGGTCATGGCCTTTCCTATCTAAAAACAACATGGCAGCTCAATTTAGGTTCATCTGAAGGAACCACAAGACTTCTGGACCAGAACCAGACCAGAGGACAGGTGCGTACCCAAAATGCACTGCAGCAAACAGCTCCTCCCGGCTGTCAGCACGGTGGTGGAGGCTGATGGTTTGGGCTCCTGTCAGTCAATGAGTGGACCAGAACTCCTCTAGAGACCAAAGGTTTCTGGAGTCCAATAGCTGAAGCTTGGACCAAACTGGGTCCAACAGGAACATGATCCAGAACACAGCAGCTGATCTAAAACAGAACGGGTCAGCAAGAACAGAACCAGTCCAGTCAGAGTCCAGAACCTGAACCTGAGATCCTGTGGTGGACCTTCAGAGAGCTGAACAGAACCCTCGTCCTTCCATCACTGAGTGGACCAGAACTCTTCCAGAACCAGGAGAGAGCCTGATGAAGTCTTACAAAGAACCACTGAGATTCTGCAGCTGAAGGAGGTTCTGGATCAGGACCAGTTCTGTTTAGTGAAAAAAGACCTGGTGAAAACATTTGTTTTTATTGACTTCCGGTCAGATTTGGATCATTTTAGAACCTGATGAAGGCCCGATCCAGTTTATTATGTTCAAGAACCTTGGACGTGAAGGAGATGGACTTGGATCCTCAGGACCGAGTGGTTCTGGACCTGCTCCATGGACAAGTTGTTCAGATCTGTTTGACTGTTGCTCAGCTGCTGCTTCTTCCATCCTTAGTTCCTGTTCTGCGTTAGAACCACCTACAGTCCTGATCCAAACTCCTGACCCGGTTCCCTCCAACAATCCAGACGGTCCTGTGATCTGTTAAGTGATTCTGGACCAACGGTTCTGTGGACCTTCTCTCAGTTTCAGTTCTCCTTCCAGAACATTTGCACAGAAACAGTTTTTTATTAATAGTTTGTAGCATATATAAAACGTTCTGAGGTTCTGAAGAACTTTGGGTTCAGCAGAACCAGAAGTGAGTCCAGCTGCGCCTCAGCTAGATATCAAGATACAGGGCACAGAGCTTGGTTCTGTTTGGATCCCCGCAGGTACAGTACTGGGTTCTGCAGCCTGTAAGGGGTGCTGGTCCGGCTCGTTTCAGTGAAAGATCCGAATTTGCTCTGATTTAACTCCGCTCAGAGCCCCGCCTCCGTCTCTGTTACCACGGCGACACGGCAGCATGACTCATCTGACGCTGCTCATCTCCGAGCTGCAGCCAAACGGGCCGCTCCAGAACCACCGCTCAACGAGAGCTGCTGTCTAACTGCTCCTAAGAGCTGAACCAGAACCTCTTGTGGTTCTGATGACAGGAAGGAAGTGGGTCAACAATGTGATTCCCCTTAATTCAGAGTCAGAACCAAGTTTTACTCCACAAACCCAACCGGACCAGAGTTCTGAACTAGAACCGTCTGCAGTAAGGCTCTGACTGACGGACAAACCAGAGTCCACCTGAGACCCTGAGCCCAACAGAACCTCAAGACTATATGGATATAGTTGTCTTGGTCCGGCTCAGTCCCAGTGGTGTCTGAACCCATCCCGGTCCTGGTGTCTGACCCAGTCCCAGTCCTGGACTCAGTCCAGGTCCTGGTGTCTGACCCAGTCCCAGTCCTGGTATCTGACTCAGTCCTGGTCCTGGTATCTGACTCAGTCCTGGTCCTGGTGTCTGACCCAGTCCTGATATCTCATGCATTCTGGGACCACAAACTGCAGGTTCTACTGGACCACTGGATCATCTGTGGATGCTCCTATTGGCTCAGAGAGCTGTCAATCAAAAGCTGAAGCTGTTGACTGAATGTTTCTATGGAAACCAGAGAAATAAACAAAAACTTAGACCAGCGGGTCATCAGGACGTTTTACAAGCGACTTTGGTTCTGACTGGACCAACTGAGGTTTCTGAATTAGCTCAACCAGCACAGTTTGGTAAACACTTGAACGCAACAGCTGTTGAGATGTTCAGGTGCTGTAAGGCGATGCAGAATCACTCTTTCGTTTTGGTTCTGACCTGGACCTGATGAACCTGAGGTCTGGTCTGGTTCTGAAGCAGTCCAACAGGTATAGAGAAGCCCCGCCTCCGATGACATCACTGTGGTTTCCAAAGCCATTGATGAGTGGCTCCATTCGGCTCTGTGGCCAGTTTCCCCGCTCTGTGGGCAGGCTCACAACAGGTCCTCGTTCGAGCCGCCCCGTCTGTTCTGGTCCTTAATCGGACTTGAATTTAGTTTTATCTCGGCGCCGTCATCATCTCTGATGCCTCATGAGCTCATTCTTGTGGCGCTGTCCGTCAACGGGAAGAGTTCTGATGTAGCTTGCGGGTCATCCAGTGACGGAGCTCTGCTGGCCAATCAGCAGCTGCTGTCCGCTTCTGTCAGAACCGGCCCCTCGGAGCAGCCCGCTTGGAACCACAGTGGTCCCATAAACCGGGCCTGGGGTGGTACCGGCAGTGGGCGGGTCCTTAACTGGAGCATGTGGGGCAGAGCCATGAGAGTCAGCAACGCGCAGAATCTGGATTTGGATTTAGTACTGTGTTTGACACCAGGAGGCGGAGCTAAAGAACAGCTGGGCCTCTGGGTCACGTGACAGGCATGTTCCTGCAGCTGCCTGATAACAGGAGGTTCTGATCTGCTGCAGCTGATTGTCTCAACAGGAACCTCTTCAGAACACTCTGACCCCGTCCAAGGACACTCAGAACATCTGACGGACTCAGAAACATTCATGATAAAACACCAGGCCGGCAGAGGCCCTGTGACAGGAGAAAACCTCCACCAGAACCAGAACCAGGCTCAGGACGGGCGGCCTTCTGCCGGTTGGTTCCGTCACTCACGTCCAACTAAAATCGACTCTTTCGAGAAGGAACTGAAGTTCTGACCCATGTGTTAATTTCCAGATTTTGTCCGTCAGCTGGTTCTGGATCGGTTCTCTGACCCGGTTCTGTTTTCCTGCCGGTTCGGTCGTCTGGTCTGCGCAGATCTGCTGCACCTGCAGCCGGGCCCGAACCTCCCTCCGTCACAAAGCTGCAGAAACAACACGTACAGAGCGCGCACCCGGCGTGCGTGTAAGGGCCGCACTCCACAGACAGAAGCCCTGCGCGCGCGCTGCGCACACATTATATAAGCCCCTCCCCCCCCGGCCCGGATGGATGCTTACCGGCTGAAGCTGCGCCGCGAGGCCGCCGGAGAGGCTCCAGCAGCGGCTTACAGCCGCGGACCGACCCGCTGAGCGCGTCACGGAAGGCCGCAGAACAAAGCCGGTAATCAGCGGTCAGAACAGAGCCGGTACCTGATCATCCGAACCGAACCGCCGCCTCCTCTTCGCAGCTCAGTCCGACGGAGAATATCTCAGGGATAAATCCTCACAAATCCAGCGAGCTGCCGCAGCGCCGCCATCCCGGAGAAAAGCCGCTTCGAGCCGCCAAGACCGCAAACCTCCACCGGGGGACGCTGCTCCTCCACCGGCAGCGCAATCCGCCGCGAGTCGCTACTCCTCCGCCCAGTGACCGAGGTAAAATGGAGGCGGTCTCCCCTGAAAAAGAAGAAGGGGGGGGGGGGGGGGGG
>JAVCKU010000117.1:28218993-28238702 GCA_032273985.1 Hypsolebias coamazonicus | reverse complement strand
GTGTGTGTGTGTGTGTGTGTGTGTGTGTGTGCGTGCGTGCGTGCGTGCGTGCGTGTGTGTGTGTGTGTGTGTGTGTGTTTGGGGGGGTGTTATTTAATAGTTTTATTTATTTTTTTTATTGTTTTTGTTTAATAAGACATAACTGTATGTTTTATTTTATTTATTTATTTTATTTTTTTGTGGGTGGTCTGGAATAAAACCTTAAAGTTAAGTAAAGTGAGAATATGCCACAAAAATAAATTTAGCATGGCAGTTGTTGGAGTGGCGGCAGTGAAACAGATCCAAAGTCTTAAAGTTTTACTAAAGCTTTACAAAAATAAAAATAAAAACAATGACTAAATAATGCAATGGCTGAATTCTATATTTCATTTCCATTGTTAAATAAAAAAAAAAAAAGCAAATTCCTATTCTGGTCAAAGTTTTTCATAAAATACACCGTAGCCATTTTGCTAGTGTTTTATTTGAAACAAGTACACGTTTAAAATAAATAGGAACAAATTGACACTAGACTCAATTATCACATTGTTCAAAGAAAGGAAAGAAGAAAGAGCTTCTTTAAACACTGTTTCAGTCCAAACATTTCTGCCTCCTACTGTTTTGTTTTACGTGCATAAATTGAACTGATGGCTTGCATTATTAAGTCCGTTTTTGTTTGGATTTCATTTTGTAGGCTGTGACTTTTATTGACAATGGAATATTTCGTCCTAAGGACAGATAATATTTAACAAGTGATGCATTATTTGATTTTAATAATGCTTAGATCATGTTGTAATCTATACTGAGAACTCACAGTGTCAGATTGTCATTGTTTATGGATTATTTATTTTTATTTTCCCATTGACTGATACCTCTCACAACTCCTGAGTGACAAGGCAGAGCCATTCTTCTTCAGCTGTTTCCAGTTCTGTTGATGATGAACCTCAGTATATAAGGCTGCCTGGACCATCCAGACCTTTCTGGAACATTATCCCACATTGGTACTTTGTCTGGCCATAGTGAGATCTTGTTTAATAATCAAGACTGAACAATCCTCTGTTTTCCTTGTGCTCCTTGTAGCTCTTGATTCACCATTCCTTGTTTCCAGTGTCTTCCTGTGATTATCCCTTGTTCAGCTCCTTGTTTCCTCCTGGATTCTTCCTCTGGCACAATCTACAACAACAATAAAAGTACCACCAAATATATCACCATCCATTCTGTCACTCTTTCTCTCACCACATCACTTACCTGGCCACCTTGGTCTGCTCCGCCATCCTGGAATTCCTTGGTTCTCTCTCTCCATCCAAAACTATAAGACAAGTAAGCTAACTTTACCTTCTGAGAAACCACAGAATTCTACAGAACTATACTCACCATTAGGGGTGTGAGTCTCTGTGTCTGTTGATTCTATTATGATTTTTCGTGTCACAATTTGATTCAGAAACTATTTTTCTATTGAAATGGTCATACATTTTGTTTAAATTATGTAACTGACAAAATGAACATATTAAACAGCAATGTAAACAAATAGAACATTTATTTGAACTTATAATTTTAACTTCTTTACTGTATCAAATCTTTTTGCATCATTTTATATTTATACCAAAAATAGGAACAAATATAGGAGTGCATAACATTATGCAACTTAAATTACCTGTACTGTATTAGGTTAGCTTAGCTGCCTGGGTTTTTCTAAAATAAAAATCTAGGAAAAGATCATTCATCCATCCATCATCTTTACCCATTTATTCCTTTTCGGTTTGCAGGGGTCGCTGGTGACCATATCCAGCCATCACTGTGCGAGAGGTGGGAGACACCCAGGACAGGTCTCCAGTCCATCACAGACAAATAATTCAAAAACTGTACATACAAAGGTAAACAAAGACTTCAGCCTATCACCTCTCCTGACCCTTCAAAGCAGAAGTGGCTCTACATTAAGCTTTTCCTGGATGACCAAGCTTATTACCATAGCTCTTAAGCTGAGTTAGGTAACTGTACTGTATGAAGAAAACACTTTTCTGCTGCTTGTATGGTTCTCATTCTTTCAGTCATGATAAAAATTTAATGACCACAGATGAGGGTTTGAATGCAGATGAACCAGTACATCAAGAGCTTTGCTCAGCTGCTCAGTTCCCTCTTGGCCAACACAAACTAGGGCTTCACCTTCATCACTGCAAACAAATGTGTTTCTTTGAGCCATATCTTACTCTTTAACATCAAATTATGTCAACTCCTCCACTTGAGGCTGAGACTCACTTCCAACTCAGAGGGAACATTGAACCTTTTTCCAGTTGAGAACCATGACTTCTGACTAAAGTCTGAGCTTTTGTTTTGTCCATACATGGACCAGATAGACCATTAAAGTATCTCATACTCCCACAAAATTTACAACAAAATCTTTCAAGAGTTTGTTGAAGTCAACAAAACTGGTGTACTCCCCACAGAACAAAATGTGGAAATCACAAGTGGAAAATCAAATTTTCATCTGTGAAATGCATAAAATTAAGATGAGGCGTTGTCAAGTGTGGACGCCTTCTCTAACTCTACAGTCTCCTGTCTGATCTGGTCCTCCTGTTCGTTCTAGATTCAAAACAAATCAATATGAGCCACCTTTCTAACATCCTAGAATAAACTGAAGCCAGCATTTCATTGGCTGATGGCTGTTGGAGAATCAAACGTGCAGTAAAGTAGAACATATTTCAACTCCAGATTCACTTAAATGTGACTGTTCGGGACCAATAAGTAGTGTCCATTATTCTGAAAATCATGGCCTTTTAAAACATTTTAAGTGCAATGCTTGCACTGTGTTGCAGATCTCTGCTGGTTTGTTATTGTGCAATATAGCTTTTTAATACTTTTAAAATATTTAGGGTGTTCGTTATTGGTTTAACATATATGAGCATAAGTATGTGTGTAAAGGTGAAAATCTGGAAATAAGATGTCCAAATTTGTACAATGTACATTGTACATTATTTGGTGTCCCACCTCCATCTACATTGCACCCACTTTGGCGCCCACTTTTTGTAGCTGCCCTCATGGTTATAATTTAATCTGCTGGGATACTTTTCAAACTAAATATAGGCAGGTTTGGACCAACAACAAATATCAACAACAGGGTGACATGTCCTGGTGAACAGAGGGAGTAATTTTATTCACTAGCAGGTGCAGTGGCAGGGCCAGGGGGTGGCCAGTGGTGGCCTTGGCATGTGCCAAAAATGGAAACTAGCAAATTGCTTAGTGTATTATTCTTTTCCAGCTCACAAGGTTACATGTATACATACAATGTATGTTGGCAGCCATGTTGTATTTTGACATAACACTTTTTTTTTTATGGTGATCTTTCTTGTGTGCTGTGAGACACTAAAATAGAAGTTGCTACCTCATTGCTTTTCACGTTATCCAGCTCACAAGATGGATGGACAAACAGAGAGCGGCTTTGGATGTTATCAGTTCATTAAATGGCCATTATTAGTTGTTGTCATCCCCATATGTAGCGGTGAAACTGTTCCTTCTACCTTCTAGTAGGTTTAAAGGTATGTTATTATCGCTATTATCGCAGATAATAGGCAGCGTCTCACCGGGGTAAACCAGGAAGTGTCTTTTTTTTCAGCTTATATAACCCTTTTCCTAAACCTAACCTTACACCTGACCCAGAGGACCAAACCTAAACTTAACCCCCTTACCCTTGTGCCTAAACCTAACGCCAGACCCTTTACTCTAAACCTAACCACGTGAAGCTGTTATGAGTGCTAACAAAGCTAAAAACGGAGCCTATTATCATCGCTACCAATGCTAACAATGTACCTTCAAACCTACTAGGAGGTACAGCCTGACCGCTACATATGGGGATGATAAGAACTAATAATGGCCATTTAATGGTTGATAACATTCGAAGTGAGTGGTAGGGCTTGGTCTACCAGATGATTCAAGCAACGTTGTGTAGTTTCTCCAGCAAGTCTTGGAAGGAGGTAGCACCAGATGGGTTGGTTAATCCGCAGAGACTAGAAGGTCCTACCATACATGGATGACTCACCAAACTTATGTGGCTGGTTGGCTGTGTTCACACGGAAATGGTGTTTTAGCCCCAAAGCTATACACAGGGCTTAATTTCTAAGCCGACTGATGCCAACATGCTAATAGCGGGCGAACTGGTGGGGGTGGGGTTGTTGGGGGCGGAAGGTCTGGGGGGTCCTCCCCCCGAAAATTTTGAATAAAGTAGATGCAATGTCCTGTTTTATGGTGTATTTTAATGGGTTGTTGAATATCCACGTTTACCTACATTTGTAAACACTCTCTGCTTCTGTCAAGGATCCTGTCCTTACGTGATGTTTCTGAGCAGACCTTTCTCTGCTGAATGCACTGTCCAACTCAACATACCATACCATACCATACCAACTTTATTCATAAAGCACTTTATGCACCCAACAGGACCAAAGTGCTGTACACAATCATATAATACAGTACAATCATATTATGGAAAGGTCAAGTATAAAAACAGTACTAAAATAATAAAATATAAACACAGTAAAATGCTATGATTACCCACAAGGTGTTACCTCAAAACTGTAAGTTACCTTTAGATATTATGATATTTGTGTTTGTCTTGATAATTATTCTGCCTTCCTTTGCAGGTTACTGATAATGGTAATGATAATGCCCAGCAAATTTTGAAAGCTTAACTCCTTTTTTTTTTTTTTTTTGGTCTCCAAATTCCAAAGCTTACAATAGCAGAATTGTGTTGTGTCTATAAAATAACAAATAGCTTGAATTGCTTGAGCAGCCAAACCATTATGCCAGACTATTGTGTAAATTCATGTATTACAGTGATATTTTCTTATTACTCAGGAGCATAATGCTCATAAAGAAAAAAAAAAATAAAACGGGGTGGGCACCCAACTGGTTATTACTTTTATTGAGGACTCTCGTTTGCTAATGGGTAATTGTCTCTAAATACACATATGGATTAAATGACAAACCACAAAAATCACAACTCATGTGCCACCCAATGCCCTTTTTTTTAAAGCAACAATGTCTCACTATTGCATTCTCTTTAACTGGTGACATATTTAGATTTGACAGACTCTGAATAATTCATCCATGCTGAAAGTACTGTCACATCAAAGCAACTCTGAGTTTTAGTTCTTTAGCAGCCGTTTCATCTGCAAGTGAATGTCTCTGCAGTAAAGTCTTTCATCTGACTCCAAGAACCCACAAGACTCCATAGAAGAAACGTGGCAAATAAAACTATTACTGAATTGACAAATAAATCATAATTTGAGTTTTCCTTTTTTTTAACTTTACTTTTTGATCAAATCATTTCATGGATGACTGTATGGAAGACTTTTGCGTGTTGTCAATTTAAAGGTACTTCTTATTGCAATAATCTCACTTCCTCTCACCCTCTGTGTCTATGTTTCAGTCCTATAGAGTCCTGCCAGAACTTCTACAAAGATTTTACACTACAGATCGATATGGCCTTCAATGTCTTTTTCCTCCTGTACTTTGGCTTGCGGGTAAGCTGGCGCATACAATTGCATGCTTACACCGTCATACGAGCATACTCAAACACGGGCATGTGCATAGCAACGTGCATGTGTCAATGTTGCAAGTACTTGCATGAAATCATCAGCATACATTTTTTTTTTTCAATTGTATACACATAATAACTTGCTTTTATTTAGAAATTGAACCAAAAACGCCTTTCTTTTCAGGACATCTAACAATGAATGTGAACACTTAGCTTGGATCATCTATGATGCACAGAATGCACTGTAATATTGATGTTGCTATCATGGCTGTCATGCCACCAGTGGTGCAAATGCAAGCTTGGCATCTTAAATAGATAAACAAATGAAATCATAAGCTGCTTACGCCACCATTTTCTATCATGAATCAGCAAGTTGGGTGAATCTTGTTGTTTTCGACGGTGTGTCAGCACTGTCAGAGGTAGACACAGCAGTTTAAAGAGGCAATCTCTGATGGGGGTTTTGTGAGGGGAAAAAAACACTTAGTTGACATATTTTGCACCGTTCTTGTCTCTTTTTTTTTTTTTTTTTTTTGACAGTTTATAGCAGCCAATGACAAGCTGTGGTTCTGGCTGGAGGTCAACTCTGTAGTCGACTTCTTCACCGTTCCTCCCGTGTTTGTCTCAGTCTACTTGAACAGGAGCTGGCTCGGTAAGTTTCAGTATCCCATTCCGACGGGTCGCAGTCTTTGCTTCATCAGTCCGTTTCATCGCTCTCTGTTAAACCTTGTCATGTCTCGTACAACACTAACACGTCTGTTCCTTTCCGTTTCTTCTTCACCTTCTATCAATGCACAGCGCTCCTTCTTTTAAAACTCCCCATCTTTCCCCTCTGCCTTCCGGTTTCGCGTCTGTCTCTCCCCTTAGTGGGAGCATGTCTCTGAGGCCCTGTTGCTTGAGGCTGCACTCAACTTTCTCTCATTATTAGACGTGACAGGTCTGGGCTCCTCTGATGTTTCAGGCAACACAGGCTCAGCAGAGTGAATGGACTAATGGGAGTGAAAGAATGGGGCTGTAGCTCCGTGTGTGTATTGTAGATTCATTAGTAATTGCTGTATTGAAGCGCTGCACCTGCAATACCTCACAGCAGTCAATAACAGCCATCTTAAATGAGGCCCATTCACACCCGCGTGCAAAGTAAAATGCACATGCAGAAGCATGTGTGATCCTGGTATACGCTCATGCACTCGCTCATGCTTGAGCAGACTGGAAAACACCCTAACCTGCATTACATAATGACCTACTTTCCCCACTGTGTTCAGAGAACTGTGACCTAAATTATACTGCAGTAAAAAGAGTTTCTTTGTACATGAGCTCTTTGTTCAGGCATTGCCTCTTTTCTGCAAAACACATTGATAAAACTCCTTGCTGCTTATATGTATCTGGTGTTTTAATGTGGCGTTGGAGCTCTAAGCCTTGAGTCAGAAAGAGTATAGCACTGGAACTGATTTAGTTCAGGGATGCTGAAGCACTTTTCTGGGCTAAGATGATTTACCTGCTTTACTATTTGAGCATTTGTCTGCTGTCTCTGTTGCTGCACTTTTGTAAAGCTTACTGGGTCACTTGATCTATGTAAAACCGTCAACATTATTACATCATAGCAGCAACTTCTTGCTCTCCTCATAAGTGTTTTTAGTGCTCACTAGAACCTCTGAGCTTGTGCATTTATACAAAAGTGCAAAAGTCTGATCACTGAGCTGATAAAACTTCTTGAAAGGAGTTTGTTTTTATGCAAATTTAACAAGGAAGTAGCTGTAAAATAAATAAAATTTCTGTTCTGGATTTTTGTATTCCTGATGTAATGAGTGTTAAAGTCTTAATGATGAGGATGAGAGGTTTTGAAATAGTGGATTTGATGCGATCAACTGGTAGACAACTTTTCCTAAATAGGATTTTATATGTGCATGTTTTGTGCCGTGCCCTGGAATGACTTTTGTTGTCACTGTTTCCTTCATGCTTGCTCAAGATGAGCGTCTGCAATGAAGTTAAACTCAAAGCAGTCTGCTCCTCTGATAAATAATGTTAAATTATTGTTTTTATATATGAATGTTTCTGTTCAGTGCCCTGAGATGACTTCTGTTGTGACTTGGCGCTTTATAAATAAACTGAATTGACTTGATATGAATTGTAAAATGAGGTTATATAAATTAACTGAACTTAAATTAACTGAACTGATGAGGCTGTGGAAATGTTGATTTTGGATGTGGTTCACTTGACTTTAATTCAAGAAGTTGAATCAGGACCCGAGTTGAGTTCTGTCTATAAAAAATGACTAACAAAGACATTCCTTTAGTATAAATTTACCATCTTTTTTTGTTGACATGGACTTTGGACCCTTTTATTTGTGTGCCCCATAGCACTGGACCCTCACAACTGTGAACAAGGCGAAGCACAATGACTGAATGAATGAATGAATGTTGTTCAGATCTAATGAGCATCTGCAGAATAGGTCTGATGGGTGCAGTTTTCACAAAATATGTTATACTTTCAGAGTTCAACTCTAGAGTTCCTCATGCTTCCATAATTCCATAATAATGTGTAAATGGTAAATACAACATGTTTTATAAATCATTATATTACTATACGTTGATAATTTGGTTTATGGTTGACTAACTGCATGAATTGCATTGATTGTTTAATTGTTGTAAAATTGGTTTCATGAATGACTATTGCATGAATTGATTGTTTGTACTGATTTTTTTGTTTTAAGAAGGGGCAGATATTATAACATTTTTTCTTCTTCTGCTTCCTTTCATTTTAAATTTGTTCTTTTTTTGTCTTTTTTTAGCCATATGGATTGTAAATTGTTTCTTTTGTATTTTTAATTTGAAATGAATAAAATAAATGAAATGAAAAATGAAGCAAAACTTCAGAAGTATGAAGAATGAAAGGAGTGCAGCCCCACGCCAGCTTCATGGCTGGTGTATGTATTTTTCTATAGTTACTGGTGTATGCACGTTCCTTTGGTTACTGGTGTACGCACATTTTTATGGTTTCTGGTCCATTGGCTGCACTTAGAGGTGATGCCTGGAAACTTAATTATGTGAAAACTATTATTGTACACACCAGACACACACGATGAACAGCTAATACATCCACATGTATGAAATTAGAGGAGTAGTTGTAAAACACCTGTAACAACAATGACTTTAGTCTGATTAGAGGATATAACAAATGGAGCGATGCACAGAGAGCGTGTATTTACTAGAGACCGAGAGGATGTTCTGGACCACGATGACGACTGGATCATCAGACGTTCCAAGGACAATCCTTTTGGAACTGTGCTTGGTGCTGCAGCTGGTCTTGGAGTGCAACAGAGTGAGGAGCCGTGCACTGCCCGTGCACGTACAGCTGCTGACAACACTGGGGTTCCTATAGCAGCAGGGTCATTCCAGAGGGAGCTGGCAGGCTGATCAGGACTGAGCCAGTCCACCCTGAGCTGAGCCATACCAGCTGAGTGGGATGGAATCAGGAATATCAAATTTCCCACAATGCAGCTGAACAGATCAACGTTAAAGCACAGTTTGCAGCGACAGACAGTTTTCCTGATGTAATCAGAGCTATGGACTGAACACACATTGCTACAGGATGAAGATGTTTATGTTAACAGGAAGCGTTTTCATTCAATCAATGTATAAATTATTTGTGATGATCAAAAGAAACTAACCAACATGGTGGCAAAGTGGCCTAGTTCAACACGATTCATTCTTTCTAATGAACAGCATGGTTAGAAGAGACAAAATGCGGGCATGGTGCAGGACGGGGGTCTTCTTCTTATTCTGCAGAAGGTTCTGATGCTTCCACAGGTCCTGGTTGATGTTTCTGCAGGGTTTAATGGAGGAGAAATTAAAACGAGCCTTTACTTCCTGTTTCAAAGCTCAGATTCAGTGGAAGTCAATGGGAGTTTGGGTGTGTGGCCTCCGACCTTTGGGGGGATTAGAGTCCAAAGTCCCGAGTCTGAACCGGTATCAGTAGATGTAAATGCATCCAGTTAGCATCAGTTGACAGAAGAAACACGTCAGTGAGAATTATTTTCACATGTTCAGGTTTGTGTTTTGCTTTTCCTGTGAAAAGACAAAAGTTATGGAAGACTTCCCACCAGCGGTTCTGCCCTGCAGTGTTCATGGCTGACAAATTTAACAATTGAATTAATTAATTTAATGTGAAGAGAAAGATGTTTCTGCGTCCAGCTTCTGAACAGACGATCAGCAAACAGATTATTTTATTGATCAGCTGCAGAGTTCATCTGATAAAACATGCAGCTCAGGATGAAGAAGAACCAAAAGGTCTATTCAGCCTCATACCTTCATCAGTTACTGAGGGTGGGTGATAGGCATTCAGAGCTGGTGTCATCCTTGAACACATGAAAAGGGACAACCAAAGGTGCAACTGCTTAGTTTTTGGAGTGGACTAACTGAAGGACAGCTGCTTAGTTAATGGACACTGGTCCAACTGAAGGACAGCTGCTTAGTTAATGGACACTGGACTAACTGAAGGACAGCTGCTTAGTTTTTGGACTGGACTAACTGAAGGACAGCTGCTTAGTTTTGGACTGGCCTAACTGAAGGACACCTGCTTAGTTTTTGGACTGGACTAACTGAAGGACAGCTGCTTAGTCAATGGACACTGGACGAACTGAAGGACACCTGCTTAGTTACTGGACTGGACTAACTGATGTACACCTGCTTTGTTTTTGGACTGGACCAACTGAAGGACACCTGCTTAGTTACTGGACTGGACTAACTGAAGGACACCTGCTTAGTTTTTGGACTGGACCAACTGAAGGACAGCTGCTTAGTTGGACACTGGACCAACTGAAGGACACCTGCTTAGTTAATGGACACTGGACCAAGTGAAGGACACCTGCCTAGTTTTTGGACTGGACCAACTAAAGGACAGCTGCTTAGATAATGGGCACTGGACCAACTGAAGGACAGCTGCTTAGTTAACGGACACTGGACCAACTGAAGGACAGTTGCTTAGTTAATGGACACTGTACCAACTGAAGGACAGTTGCTTAGTTGATGGACACTGTACCAACTGAAGGACAGTTGCTTAGTTAATGGACACTGTACCAACTGAAGGACAGTTGCTTAGTTAATGGACACTGTACCAACTGAAGGACAGTTGCTTAATTGATGGACACTGTACCAACTGAAGGACAGTTGCTTAGTTTTTGGACTGGACTAACTGATGGACAGCTGTTTAGTTAATGGACACTGGACTAACTGATGGACAGCTGTTTAGTTAATGGACACTGGACTAACTGAAGGACAGCTGCTTAGTTAATGGACACTGGACCAAGTGAAGGACACCTGCTTAGTTAATGGACACTGGACCAACTGAAGGACACCTGCTTAGTTAATGGACACTGGACCAAGTGGAGGACACCTGCTTAGTTTTTGGACTGGACTAACTGAAGGACAGCTGCTTAGTTTTTGAACTGGACTAACTGAAGGACACCTGCTTAGTTACTGGACTGGACCAACTGAAGGACACCTGCTTAGTTACTGGACTGGACCAACTGAAGGACACCTGCTTAGTTTTTGGACTGGACCAACTGAAGGACACGACACCTGCTTAGTTTTTGGACTGGACCGGTTTATGGAGAACCGGAAGTAGTTTTTGTAAAGGTTGTTTCCACGGTAGAATCTGAGCTTATAAAAACTTTTCAATAAAAATGTTAAATTTTAGGTTCTGAAGTCTGAAACCACCTGTTTCACCTGGACTCTCTGGAGCCGCGAGCAGCCGCGGCGCGCTGCATGCTGGGAGGAGCTGAAGCGGGTTAGTAGCAGGAGCGTTGCCGGCGGATTCCAGCTTCACCTCCAACCGTCACGCACGGTCCGGACGGTCGAACCCGACCACCCGAGGACCGCGCTGTCTTTAGCCGAGCCATGGACGTCCGCGGCCGGCGTCTCGCGGTGAGTCAGGCCGGTTCTCCGGGTCAGACGGAGCAGGCTTACGGGGCTAAAGCTGCAGCTAGCTCTGGGTCAGGTTGTTGTCGTTGGGTTAGCTCGTGTCCTGCAGGTGTCTGCTGCCTAACGGGGCTGGACACGTCTCAGTCACCACTGTGTGTTTATTAGGAACACCAGAACCGGGTCAGTAACGTGAGTTTGTTACGTCTTTCGGACAGTTTGTTTTTTCACTCCTCAGGCTAAGCTAAGCTAGCTGTCAGGTACTAGCTAGGTGCCCCGGCCTGTTAGCTTAAGCCTCCTTCAGCTGAAGTTCAGCTTGGTGCCCTGACTCCAACCTAAAACAAACGGTTTGCTTGAAATGACCTCAGCTGATCTGTGTACGCTGTTAGCCTCCTGTTGGACTGTCAGGTGAGGAAGTGGAGTGCTAACTTTCTGTAGCCTCCAGGTGAGCTCGTTTTACTGAAGCTGTTTACTGTCATTTAAAACCTGCCAGGTTCGGCTCAGCTGTGCTCAGAGACGCTGCAGGTGGGTTTCATGTTCGGTCCAGACTCTGATCCCAGGTCAGTTTGGGCTCAGGGATTAACATGACGGATGCTTCCTGTTTGTTAAACTGGTTCATCTGGACCTGCAGGTTTCCAGTCCAGCTCGGCAGGCTCAGTGTACCTGCCCACAGATGTTGTGGCTCCTCCTCCTGTCAGGAGTAGGTTATTTTTTTTGGTCTAATGTTGTGAACAGATCGGTCTCATTAAAAGCATCACGTGAACAGTTTGTTGGGTCAGAACACACTAATGCAGGTTCTGATGTTCTGTTTGCTTATCTCAGCGCGCTGCCTGTAGGTCCACTCACTGGCTCTAATAAGTTCCTGTCTCTGTTTCCCAGGTGTAGCTTGGGCCAGCCAGCACCGAACCATGGAGCCAGACGTGATCCGCATGTACTCCGCCTCGCCTCCACCAATGGAGGACGGTGCTGATGAAGAGGACGATGAGTTTGGAGACTTCGGCACCTTCTCCAGCGTCCCGAACAGCACCAGCCTGTCGGAGTTCGAAACCCCGACAACGTTCAACCAAACCCAGGCTCTGACCGCCACCTCACCCCCCGAGCTGCTCGCCGGCAAGGGGATGGTGGACTTCAGCCGTGGCACCTCCAATGGCATCTGCACCCCTGGGAACGATCTATCCAAGGTTAACGGTGTCAGGCCAGTGAGCCACCCGGACAGCTCAGACAGAACTGAGTCCAGGAAACCGGTCTCCTGCTCACTGGACTCGTCTGTGAGCAGCGAGCCCGCCGAGTGTAACGGTGGAGACACGGAGGTGCTGACAAACGGCTTCGTAACCTTTGACCGTCAGGGAAGCCCCTCCTCACAGAACTCTGTCCATTCTCAAATAGAAGGACTGTCCAGTGAGGAGACGGGTAGCATCCCTGTTGGCAGCTCAGAGGACGAGTTTGCAGATTTTTCGGCTTTTTCCAACACTGAAGGACACCTGACAGCACAGAAGGACGGTCCCACGACATGTCCCCTGCCGCTGGAGACAGCCGTCCACAATCAGAGAACAGAGTACACAGTCAGGGACACAAACAGGACTAGAGTCGAGACGTTGGATGGCTCTGGTACCACCGAATCACTCCAAAGGGATGGAGCCTTCACAGTGGAGCGCTCACAGACTGATAGCACTAAAGACGGTCTGGTTCTGATGGACAAGTCCAAAGAGACAGTACCGGGTGGAGAAACAGACCTTTCATCTGACACGGCTGCAGACGGCGAGGTGGCACAGATGGACGAGAAGAGTTCTGAGACGGAGACTGAGACATCGTTTGGCCGTCCTCTGTCCACCGAAGCTCTGGAGGAATACGGTGACACGAGCCTCACCGGATCGGTGCCGTCTCTACCCCCGCAAGGGGACACGTCCTCCCCAGCAGACGAGGATGAAGACTTTGGAGACTTCGGCGACACCAGCTCGTTCGTGGGTCAAGACTTTTCAGGTTTTGAGGTCCAGCAGGATCAGAACCTTCTGCAGGGTTCCGGTCCTGCACAGGAAGTGATCGACATGGAGCAGGAAGACGACTTCGGAGATTTCAGCTCCCCCAGACTTGACTCCGGTGGAGACGAAGGGGAGGACCGGGGACAGTTTCCTGCCAGTGACAGTTTCGGTAACTTCAGCTCGGCCGCAGGCGGCGAGGACGGCTCCGGGTGGAGCGCCTTTGGGGAGCAGCATGAGACGGAGGGGGAGTCCTGGGCGGCGTTCAGCACAGAGCTGAGTGCTGCTCCTCCTGCAGAGGATGAGAAACAGGAGGAGGAGGAGGAGTGGCATGAAGGAGCAAGTCCTGCAGTCAGCGAGCACATGGACAAGACAGAAGGGCAGACGGTAAGAACCAGAGAACAAACTTTTATTTATCTTCTTGCTCCTCCTCTCAGCTGCTCCTTCAGGGGCTTCACAGTGGATCATCTGTCTCCAAGTCCCTCCTCTGTCCTACCAACCCTGTGCAGATCCACGTGGATCTGATTCCTCCTCGAATCAAATCTCCCTGGATCTGATCCAGAGTTTAGTCACAAGATTCAGCAGAGCAGATGGTTCTGGAGGAGCCCGGTTAATTTTGCGTTGAACAGGAAAAGTTTCAGGTTAAACGCAGCTGAAATTACTTCCTGCTGCTCCTCAGAATCAGGAGCAGAACCTTGTTCTGATGAGCGGTTCAGACAGCTCTTCCTGTGAGTGGATCAGTAGGTCCAGGTTTTAACAGTTTAAATCCCGTTCAGACAAAGAAACAGTTTTACTGCTGAAGATAAATTATTTTAGGTGTTTATAAAAACATCAGTTTGTCTCTTAATGTGACGGAAACTCCAGAGGGACAGGACTGATGGTTTTATTTTGAAAGACAATGATTAAATCACTTCCTGTCTTCTCTTGAGTTTTTATTGATTTTCCTCATTTTTGACATCAAATCACGGCACGGTGAAGCAGTGGTTAGAGCTGTCGCCTCACAGCGAGAAGATCACAGGTTCCCCTCCTGGCCTTTCTGTGTGGAGTTTACATGTTCTCCTCATACCAGGTTCTCCGGGTTCCTCCACAAATCAAAAGCCTCCACGTTGGATTCATCAGTAACTAAAATGTCCTGAGGTGAGGGGGTGAAGGTTGGACTCCAGGTGTCCCTGTGGTGGACTGGGGACAGGTCCAGGAGTCCCTTTCCTCACACACTGCTGGAGACAGATCCCAGCTTCTGGAGAGAAGTAGGTAGAGATGTTAGCTGATCAGGCTACGCCCACTGGAGTTGCCTGATAGAAGCTCCTGAAGGCATTCAGTCAGATAAAGTGTTCTGTGCTGTCATCATTGTGTGTTCCCAGACGATGATGACATGGGTTCTCTGCATTGAACCCATCCACCCACAGGTGGTGCAGTGGGCAGCTGTTGAAAGCTTCCGGGGAACAACTGGGGATACGGTGTCCTGCTCAGAGACACCATGAGATGTGCAGTGACTGGGCATTGAACCTGGGACTTTCGAGTCTCGAGTCAGCTGCATCAGGGGTTCAGACATCAGTCTGACTGCAGGAACTGTTCCTGTCTTTCATCAGAACCAGAACCAGTCCATCTGTGAAAACAGGACCGGCAAAGGGCGCTCTCAGGTGAAGAGGTTTCATCTCTGACGTGTTCTGGAGGCCCAGTTGATGGAGGTGTTTCCTGAATAGATCAGCATTGATTCTGAACGAGTCGTTTCCACAAAACGACCCGGTTGACCCGGTTAACGAGCTGCTGCTGTGGTCTCTGCAGGCGTTGCTGTCCAGCCGTTTGGAGAAGCTGTTCCACTGCAGCTTCCCTCAGAGTTCTGTCCAGAACGAGCTGGCGGAGGACCGAGACCATGTGGTGACCCTGAAGGTTCTGCTGGAGCCTGCAGAGGACGAGGAGGCGAGATCATCATGCAGCCGGTGAGTTTGTGTCAAAACATCAGACTTTATCCAGTGTTCACTCTGGTTCACTTGCCGTGGCAGGGGGCTCATATCTTCTGTGATTTTTGTCAGCGGGGGGTGGAGCTGGAGACACATCGGTGTTGCATGCTGTTTTTGAGTGGAGGGGAATGGCTCAGTGTGAGGGAGATGATCAAAGCGCTACCTCCATGATCATAGCTTTTTAGTTAGCATGTCTTTATTGTGTGCTGCTAGCTTAGCACTACGTCAGTACCGGCAGTTGTCGATGAGGGGGGTGGTCAGTATGCAGGGTGCTCGGTTCTGTTGACAGGGCGGGGCGCCCTGCTTACATAATGGTAGGATAAACACAGCTTTATCCCTCACAAGCTTAGGTTCTGATCTGAGACCGACTGGTCCACGCTTTTGAGCTGAAACGGTTCTGACGGACCACCCGGTCTCCGCCTCTCACTTTGTCTTGGTTCTAATTGGTTGCTACAGGTCGACGCTCGGCTCTGTGTTGCTGCGACTTCAGGAAGTCCACGAGGCGGTGGGTCTCAGGTACCAGTGGGGGGGCTCGCACTGCAACAAAGCACTACTCTGCTGCTTGGGCATTGACACCAGAAACATTGTAAGTCCCAGCTGGACCCAGATTCTGTTCAGACCCGATATCCAACAGCTGGTGTCGACCGAGGGACCAACCTGAGCCTCTTTGTGTTCTCTGTCTTTTAGCTCTTCACGGGTCAGAAGAAGCAGCCGATGATCGTCCCCATGTACGCCGCTGGCCTGGTGAGTTCACGTCCTAACACGGTTCTGATCCGTGCACGGTACAGTCCATGCACGTGATGGTGCTGGCTGAGCCGCTGCAGTAACTGACCCATCGGTTCTTTCAGGGGATGCTGGAGCCGACCAAAGAGCCCGTGATGCCCGTCTCTGCAGCCGAGATGATCGCCTCCATTGCCCAGACGCCTCCTGCAGCACCGGAGAAAAGCTCCTGTCACTCAGACTCTGTCCAGGTGGGACATCAGGCGGTCCACAACCACTCAGAACCTGTCTGAGCTGCGATGAGAGCAAAACTGTTTGACCTCCTCTGTTCTCTCAGCAGGAGGTGCTCCCTCCCGTCCAGTTCGACTGGAGCAGCAGTGGCCTTACCAATCCTTTGGACGGTAAGTGACCTCTGACCCCCTCCTGACCTCTGACCCCTCATTTATTGTACACTAAATGATTTGGTGTGTGGGTAACACGGCGAGCGTTACTCTGGCAGTCTGGTTCTGGTTTTAATAAAGATGAAGTCTGCGTGGACACAAATTACGAAACAGTTTTTAAAATGACTTCATGTTCAGATTTAATCAAGTTTAGAAACATCTTAAAGAAACGCCGGTGCTGGTACCAAACTGGGCCCATCAATCAGTTTAAAGTCCAAATGGACTCTGCCTTTAAACTCTGTCACATAGTGAAGCATGGTGGCGGCAGCATCATGATGTGTGGAAGAACACACTGTTTCCATGTCATTCAAACCTTTACTGCGCCTTAAGGTTCTGTTGGACCCAGCGCATTGTGATTGGACAGCACCTCCTGGTGTTGACTGATCAGATGAGTGTCCTCCCCCATCAGTGGGTGGGGCTAATCTCTGGGAGTTTCAGTTTAAAGTGCTACGGGAAGAAAACATCCAAACATTAGGAAGTTCAGTTTTAGCCACTTAAGTCACAAAACTGGAATACTTTATTTGGAACTTAGTGCAGCCAAAGTGAAACAGGAAGTGACATCAGAGGAGAACTTCTTGGTCTTTGATTGAAACAATCTGATTTGAACTGACTCATCAGATTCTTCTCTGCTGTTATGTAGCAATGCTGTTCCCCTTTGACATCATTTCCTGTTACTGTGCATGCGGAAATCTCAGCAGCGTGCAGCACGTTATGAATGCCATCTTTCTATAAATGCATTCATATTTATACTTACTATTATACTTATATCATATTTATACTTATTATTTTTTTCATGTCTCCTGCACTTCAGAGGCACTAACCGGGCCGTTCATGCAGACGTCTGTTACTAACCTGAACTCTGCTGCATCACCTCTCCTTTCTCTCTTTCTGTTAACCTCGCTCGTCCAGCCAGCGGAGGCTCGGCTCTGTTGAACCTGGACTTCTTTGGTCCTGTGGAAGATTCTGGTTCCGTCAGCTCGGCCTCCATCCCAGGTCAGCAGCGGTCAGCTCGGAGCAGCATGTTTGTGTTACATTTGAAGCTGATGGGTTTTAATGGGCCGTCTGATTATTCGTTCTGATAAGCAGCTCCTGCCTGAAGCGGTTTTCTCTAAAGTCCAATAGCAGAACCAGAACTTTGTTCAAATGTTGTGAAACTGATTTAAACAGTTATTAGAGGTCTGGACTTGGATCAGAACCGGGTTCATACACACAAACGGAGCAGGAAGACGGAGCAGTTCTTCTCCAACAGACCAGCAGCTTCTGGATGAAGCTTCAGTTTGGTTCTGAATCAGGATGGAACATTAAGGTTTGGTTTTGGTTCTGGTTCAGGTGTGGACCCGGAGCTGTTTGAGCTGACCACGGCCAAACTGGACCCAGGAGGCACTGGCAGCCGTGTGGCCGACGCCTTCGCCCGCCTCATGTCCACCATGGACAAGACCAGCACCTCCACCAGGTGGGTGAGTGGGCTGAGTGTCCTGCTGCTGCTGCTGAACGGTTCTGAGATCCGTTTGTCTCTTGTGTCCAACAGGAAGCTGAGGAAGGACGAGAATCTGAGCGAAGAAGCGGCTAAAGTCATCACGGCGCTGCCAGACCTTTCTTTCATGCAGGCCAAGGTTCTGATGTTTCCTGCCACGCTGACGCCGCTCAACTCCCAGGCTGCGGCTGACTGAAGCTCCGCCCCATCCTCACCTGGCCCCTCCCACCTGAACCTTATTTTCCTGACGGCATTAGTTCATAGTTCAGACGTTTTAATTTACCTTTCCAAATAAAATAAGCATTTATAGTGGGAGGGGGAAGCTGAAAAGCTCCTACTTTTATTTTGGCGGGATTGTGAAGGAAACACTGGCTGAAGCTTTTCAGTCAAACTGCAGCGGGTCGTGTATAAATCTATAAAATACGTTTATATTTAGAGTTTATAAATCTTATTTATGGACTGAAACCACACTGCCTGCAAAATCCAGCTGAATGTCCGTCCCCTCGTCTTCTGAGGCCTTAGTTCTCTCTGGGTTCTGTCCACTTCTGTCCGGCTCTGCAGGACTTCCTTTAAACCCACGTCTTCGTCTCTTTATTTCTGTCGTCTCCTTCCTGCCGTTTTCGGGGTAAAAACGGGACATTTGGGTTGAAATCGCTGCAGCGTCTCATCAGAAGGGACTTTAGGGACCAACGGGTGTCTCCTCCTGTCTTGTCCTGCTGTCTCCAGGAGGATTTTGCACATTGTAAAGATGAAATGGATGTAATGGTAGTTCACTGTGGCTTTAGACTGTGTACAGGTCAACTATGGGCTGGAGGCGTTCCCATGGAAACCAGCTGGAGAGCCTCAGGTTTCTGTCCCACTTCAGACCACGAGTGTAAATTTTAGAGTTCACAAGAAAATTAAAATAATTTAAGAGAAAAACTTGTCTCCGTTCTGTTTGTGTCCCCGAGTAAGACTTCAGGTCCAAATGCTGGTTCTGCTCCGAGGTTGAGAGAAAATGAACCACTAAATGTGAAGTGATGTTTTGATCCAGTCCAGAGTTCTGTTTCAGGTTTGTTTTTTCCACATCAATAAAAATATAAATCTTTAAGGAACCATCAAATCCGTCACTTAGACGGATCATCTCCAGTCCGTGAAGAACACACAACTCTTTAAATATTGTTACAGGTAACATCTTACCTGAGAACCCAAGACCCGATTGGCCTGATCCAGTAAAATAAAACTGAGCCTTGCTTCCTTTTCCTGTTGGGCTGACCCCACCCCCGATTACTGCTGCATGTAACAACGTTCAATAAGTCTGTAAAACCTACAGACGATTTTATTAAACTTTTACTAATCTGAACCCAAAATTGCTAAAAATCATCTGTTAGGTCAAGAAGAGACTATTTAAATTAAACAAATTTAGACTTTAAACTTTAAAGTGATTACCAAAAAAAAAAAAAACAGCCGAAGTATTTCAGAAAAACACAAATCAAGCCTCAGACATCAGAAACCAACAACAGAAACACCTGCCCTCACCAGTCTCTCCTCTTTCTGCTCTCACCCGTCTCTCCTCTTCCTGCTCTCACCCGTCTCTCCTCTTCCTGCTCTCACCTGTCTCTCCTCTTCCTGCCCTCACCAGTCTCTCCTCTTCCTGCTCTCACCCGTCTCTCCTCTTCCTGCTCTCACCCGTCTCTCCTCTTCCTGCACTCACCAGACTCTCCTCTTCCAACTCACACCAGAC
>JAVCKU010000117.1:28199419-28210701 GCA_032273985.1 Hypsolebias coamazonicus | reverse complement strand
AGAGGAGGATAGATTATAGAGGTGAGGACAGGACACAGAGGAGATCAGGAGAACGAGAGGATAGAAGGAAGAGGAGGACAGAACAAAGAGGAGATCAGGGGAACGAGAGGATAGAAAGAAGAGGAGGACAGGACAAAGAGGAGATCAGTATGTCGATAGGAGGACAGAAGGAAGAGGAGGACAGGAGGAAAACAGGAGGACGGTCACTGGACAAAGAGGAGAACAGGTGGACGAGAGGAGGATAGAAGGAAGCGGAGGACAGCAGGAAGAGGACTGGATGAATAAGAGAACAAGAGGACAGGAGGAGGACAGGAAAAAATGGAGGCCAGGAGGGAGAGGAGGAATAAGAAAACAAGGGGACAGGAGGAGGACATGGTGAAGAGTTAGCTTCAGGCACTTCTCTTTAACACAGGGACATAATTAACATTTAGCTCATCTCCCTCAAACATGTGGTTCTGATGCGTTTCTGTGGGACGGACCAGCACATGGACCGGGTCGTAACAGAACCAGATCCTGCTGTTCTCTTCCGTTGCTCTTTAAATCTCAGATGATTGGACCTGACCAGGTGGAGCTCTTCTCATTTAGGCTGATTGTTTCACATCTCTGTTGGTTTTGGCAGCTTCACACATGTAAAATACTAAAAACATTCAAACCTGGACAGAATTTCAAACGTTCAATCTGCAGAAAACAAAATTAAACCCGTAGTACAAAACACAAACCAGCAGTTTGAACGCGTTCAGTGAAATATGAGAGCCGTTTAGTTTGACACACAAGATTTTGTTTATGACTTTAAGTTGTCATTTTATGTTTTTGTGGTTTTGTTAAATAAAACAAGGCCAACAGAGCTGAGAACCATTAAACTGAGCTGCTAACATGTAAAAACGTCCAACTTCCAGCGGGTGTGTCAGCCAAACAAGAAGCAATAAACAATCTTTAAAAAATAAAGATGCAACCTAGCATTAGCACTGGAACCTGTTAGCATTATTGATCGTCAGCTAAAATGTATCCAGTTGCTTCAATATTCTGCAAATGAATTAAAGTTTTGGAAGGACATTGTTGCTCTAATATCCAATAATATCCAAACAGGTTTCCTTCTGTATTTTGAAAATGTTCTGTTTGGTATCCTAGATTTCAAGACAAAAGACTCCTCTCACGTATTTATTATAAATTTGATCTTGTTTCTTGCTAAGTTCCACATCCATAAAAGTAAACTAATGCATAGGAAACCTTTTTTTGATCTCTTTGTAATGGATGTAAAAATGTATCTTGACTCAATCTCAGACTCAAATAACAGAAAGGCTATAAAAACAAGAAATATCTGTAATGGATACAACTTAACTCTGTAACTTGCATTTATTTACTTTGTATTTTATTTTATTATTGTTTATTTCCTTTTTTTTCTTATTATTTTTTATATATGTTCAATGTTCTTGTGCGTATATTTTACATTGTTGTATTTGAAGTCATAAATAAAGATGTGGGGGGAAAAAAAATTCTGCAAATGAACAAAGAAAATTAGGAAAGCTACATGCTAACAGGTGCCAGACTAGTTGCTAAGCTAGGCTAACAAATGGCGCAGACTAGCTATATTATTCCTTTTCTTATCTGTTCAGGTTTAAACATTTAGTTTTCATTTGGAGAAACAAACTACACTTTCACGCCAACAAGAAAACACATAGCCTCAAAACACTTGTATAAAAATATACCATAAAGTGCCCATGTGTCAGTTATCAGGTTTAAGATATAGGCCTACAGGAGCTGTCTTTTAAGTTATTGTAAATAATCAATGTTTTGTATCCTGTAAATGTTTTATATGAATGAAAATTATTCAGGAGCTTTAGCCTTTACCTCACTGAGACACAACAGTTGGAGGCAAAATACAAACAATCAAAGAATATCTCCAAATGTCGCATTCAAAGGACTTCTCTAAACAGTGGCATTCAAAGAATGTCTCCAAACTTTTAACATTCAGAGGACGTTTCCAAATGGTCACATTTGAAGGATGTCTCCAAACGTTTGCATTCGGAGGATATCTCCAAATGTTTGCATTTGAAGGATGTCTCCAAATGTTCACATTTGGAGGACGTCTCCAGACTTTTGCATTCAAAGAATGTCTCCAAACTTTAGCATTCAGAGGACGTCTCCAAATGGTCACATTTGAAGGATGTCTCCAAACATTTACATTCAGAGGACGTTTCCAAACATTTGCATTCGGAGAACATCTCCAAATGTTTGTATTTGAAGGATGTCTCCAAATGTTTGCATTCGCAGGACGTCTCCAAATGATCACATTTGAAGGATGTCTCCAAACTTTAGCATTTGGAGGACGTCTCCAAACGTTCGTATTCGCAGGATGTCTCCAAATGTTCGCATTCGCAGGATGTCTCCAAATGCTTGCATTCACGGGACGTCTCCAGGCGTTTGCATTCAAAGAATGTCTCCAAACTTTAGCATTCAGAGGACGTCTCCAAATGATCACATTTGAAGGATGTCTTCAAACGTTTACATTCGCAGGATGTCTCCAAATGCTTGCATTCACGGGACGTCTCCAGACGTTTGCATTCAAAGAATGTCTCCAAACTTTAGCATTCTGAGGACGTCTCCAAATGATCACATTTGAAGGATGTCTCCAAACGTTTGCATTCAGAGGACGTCTCCAAAGGATCACATTTGAAAGATGTCTCCAAACTTTAGCATTCAGAGGACGTCTCCAAATGTTCACATTCGGAGGATGTCTTCAAACGTTTGAAACCAGAGGATGTCTCCAAACATCGCATTCAAATAATGTCTACAAAATTTAGCATTCAGAAGACCTCTCCAAATGGTCACATCTGAAGGATGCCTCCAAATGTTCACATCCGGAGGATGTCTCCAAATATTTGCATTCAAAGGACATCTCTGAACTTTAGCAACCAGAGAACATCTCCAAACTTTAGCATCCAGAGAATGTCTCCAAACATTCCTATTTGGAGGTTGTCTGCAAACGTTTGCAGTTGGAGGTTTTCTCAAAACGTTTGCATTTGGAGGATGTCTCTAAATGTTAGCATTCAGAGGACGTCTCTAAACGTTGGCATTCGGAGGATGTCTCCAAATCGTATCCTTAAGAGGGCGTCTCCAAATGGTTGCATTCAGAAGATGTCTGCAAACATTTGGATTTGGAGGACTTCTCCAAACGTTTGCATTTGGAGGATGTCTCCAAATGTTCACATTCAGAGGACATCTCAAATGTTCACATTTGCAGGATGTCTCCACACGTATGCATTCAGAGGACGTCTCCAAATGTTCACATTCAGAGGACATCTCAAATGTTCACATTTGGAGGATGTCGCCAAACATTTGCATTCGGAGGACATCTGAAACGTTCACATTTGGAGGACATCTACACACGTTCACATTTGCAGGATGTCTCTCAACGCTTACATTCTGAGGACGTATCCAAATGTTCACTTTCGGAAAACATCTCCAAATATTGCATTCTGAGGATGTCCCCAAACTTTAGCATTTGGAAGACATCTCTAAACGTCACATTTGGAGGACATCTCTAAACCTTCTCATTCGGAGGACGTTTCCAAACTTTTTAAGTGTCCTCACAGGTGTCGCAGAGGCTCACTCTCATGTGGCAAGAAATTTAGGCATGTTTAGACAATATTTGCATTCAGGATTTTTTTTCAAAGCATTCTGGGAGAAGTCAGCAAACTCCCTTCTCTATTTTTTTGCCCTTGAAAAATAAAAGTGCAATAATTTATGTTTTCTACAAGGTGTAGTCAAATAGTTATTGGTTACATTTAAAATATTTCATTTTTTTTACTTTTTTACTCTGGTTTTACTTTTACTACATTACCGTCTATGGTTTGAGTCAACACTTGAACTTTGCTGCCTCATTTTGTATTTTAATATGGATCACGTTGATCTTTCACTCAGACACCCATCAGATGAAGGTTCAGGTCTGTTCTGGATTCTAATAATAATGAAATAATCATGTCCAGAATCCAATCTTATGTGGATCAATCAGGAACTGTACCACTTGGGGACAAGGGTAGTTTTCGATAAACATTATCACAATAAACTCAACAGCCCAAACATACATACTTGTACTTTTTATAAACAATGCTGAAATTCTTCTCTCAAAGTCTTTTGGTCCTTGGCTTAAAAACAAAACAAACAAAAAAAAAATGCAAAGATCCACTTCCTTTTGGAAATTAAAACAACAGAAATCACACCAGCCTGTTTCCATATGGTCTCTGTGGAATGGGTGGAGCCAGCAACCTCTCTCCAACTCTCGGTGGAATGGGCGGAGCCTACAACCTCCAGGTATCTATGAAATGGGCAGAACTTGTAATCGTCCAGATCTACCTAGACTGGGCGGAGCCTATAACACCAGTATTTTGAAGACAAATGGCAACCTTCCAGGTTTCTATAATGTGGGCAGAGCCTGCAACCTTAAGTCTCTGTAGACTCAATAAAGCCTGCGATCTCCCAGATCTCTGTAGAGTGGGCGGAGCCAGCCAGCTCTCAGCCCACAGCCTTGTGTTTCCCGCCGCAGCAGTGGCAGGCCACGCCACAGTGGTGGCAAGCTCTCAGGGGAGCGTAGCAGCACATGCAGGGCGCCACCAAGGACAGACCTATGAGCGCCATCCAGCGCAGGCAGAAGCGCTCGTCGCTGGTGTCGCAGGAGCACGGGTCGGTGTAGTCACCCTCTGGGTCCGACATGCAGTGGTACAGCAGGCTGTCAGCGCACCACATGAAGCTGACCCGTCGGATGCAGGTCTTGATGGGGTCAGGCGCCTCCTGGCAGCGCCCCCTCCCATTGTCCTCCTGGCTGAATATGTCCTGACAGTAAACGCAGCGGAAAGGCGCTGGCTCCTCCGCTTCTCGTTTGCATTTGGGTGGAAGCGGTTGTGGCGACAGCGTCACCACTGACCTGTGTCCGCCGCCCAGCTCCAGACAGCTGGTTTTACTGCTGTAGCCCTGTTGCACGTCGCAGCTCAGCGGGTATGGGCATGTGTAGTTGTGTTTTGGCAGCACACTCTTGGTGAAATGCATGCAGGTGTCTGGGTTGTGAACCTGGGCCAAGTGTTCACAGGTTGAGTTGGCATGACGGTAGTCCTCGTAGCCGGTGAGCCAGGTTCGCTCCCGTGGGGTGACATTCACGACTTCCTCTTCCTCCACTGGGAAGCTGACGTGATGAGGAAACATGTGCACCACCTGCAAGGCCCAGAGGACACGATTATCAGAGGTGGGAAAAACCAGCCTGGACACAAAAACATCAAAAAACCTCATCTGTTGGTGCCGAGTCGAAGGCTGACGGAACCCAAACATTCTGTTTTCTGTCTTATTCTAAACAGCGAAGTCTGAGAGTCTGCAGAATCTATGGGGGCAGCCATGACAGCGTTCCCAGCATCTCCTGAAAACAAAACTAGCTGATTTTATGAGTGAATCCTGAAATTCTGCAGGAGATATTTCAGTCACAGAAAATGCTCAGAACTAGCAGAGTCACATTCAAGAATGACAGAATGAATTTCCCTGTTTTTTTTTTTTTACATTTTTCTCAGAGTCTCTGAGTCTTCCCTGTCTGGAAAATGTGAAGTTATTGTCCAGGTTTTCCCTGATTTCCAGAGTCCCTGGGAACCCTGCATGATGGAAACAGAGGAGAAAGCATGCTGGGTAATCTAGATTCTAGAAGACCTACAATCTGCTGAGTCACTGGTTGTCAGTTTGGTGAGGAGGGGCAGCTCTTCAAGCAGAAACACAGAGTAAAAAGTAAACCTCAGACCAACAGTCTCTTTGTGAAAACTAGAAGTCGGATCAAAGAACTTGCTGACCCGTGAGCAGCAGGAGGTTCTGATGGCACCATAGGACGGAGATGTGACAAGTTAAAAATAATCTCCTTTTCTAGTTTGGAAGGGAAAACTCTGAGTTCATCTACAGTGGGTGTCAATGGGGGTTAGGGTGTTTGACCTCTGACCTTCGAGAGGACACCTGTCCTGCAGCAGAGACACACCGAGGCAGGGGTCTGCAAACTGCGGCTCTGGAGCCACATGCGGCTCTTTGGTCCCTCTGCATGGCTCTTTCAAGCTTTGATCAAAATTAACTTTAAACTGAATTTTATTGGTTCTTATAATAACAAAAAGGGCTAGTTTTAGCAGTTTTTCTGTCATTTCCTTTGTGAATATGTAAATACTAGAACAGAAGGAGTAAAACATAATTTAACTTTATTTATTCAAAGTAGGATACGTACTTAATTTTTCCACCAATAAAATAATTTACCTAGACCTGCATAGTTCATTGTTTGTTTTTTTTTTAATTGGGAAAGAACATATTGTTTTTCCTTCTTTACAAGATTCTTGTCTTTTTTTTGTCTTAAAATGTAAAAATATCAACAAAGCAGTAGATATTTTCAGCTTTACAATGGCCAGAAAACTACCCTATCCAACTACCCTACTGGTCAGAAAATTGTCCTCCAACAAACTTAAAGTGGTCCATGAGCCACCAGTTTAGCTCCAAACTCACTGGGTCCAGGAAGTAGGGGTCTGTCGATCGGTGCTGCTCATAGAAATGTCCCAGAATGCAATGGTGCCGGCGGGGTTCGCAGAAGTGGGCCGGAGCCAGAGCGTGCAGGGTGGGTTCCCTCCTCTGAGACGAGTTGGACGAGCTGTCTGTGGCCGTCTGGATGATAAACGAGATGACAGCAGGAGGAATTATGGGTAAAAATTCATCGGTTAACACCCAACCAACCATTAATCTGAGCTGCCAAACTCTCACTTGAAGGATCCAAAACACCTTCATGACATCCCGGAGGGGATAAGACTACTGTATATACTGAAACAGTCATGGACATGTGCTGATATTTGCACTTGATTATTAAAAACTGTCCCTTTGTGACTTCTTGAGGAACATAAAGGAAACGTTCAGGGCACAAAAGTGACTTAATTTCTATTTTTGTGGTAATTTTATGGAAGTCAGTATGAGATTGAAGTCTGTTTCTCTGGGCCTTTCAGTCCTGATACAAGCGGTCCAACAGTTTTGTTCTGACTGAGTCACCCTTCAGGGTGGAAGTTAGACTCTGACCTGGTTAAAGCGGTCCGGAGATGCTGACGCGGCGAAGTTCTGATCAGTCATTATCTTACTTGCAGCTGGACATTAAAACAGAACAGAATTTAGCAACAAAAAGAAAATAATCTTCTCACCATGAAGACATCGTCATCTCCGAGCTCCGCCTCATTTTGCAGTGTGGATGAAGACGTGGTCGAGCCTGGAGACCGAAGAGAGACGCCTGAGCTCAACAACCAGTTAGCTTTCAGTCGGGGTTAATAACGATGAATACGTTCACGCACACACGCTCAACTGTTCATCCAAACATTCTAAAACTGTCTTCCAGGTCCACCTTTTCTAAAACCCAGCAACACCAAACAAAGTGTCCTGATGGTGTCTCCGGTCAGAGCCTGGACCTCCATATTTGTTGGACTTCTCTACAGGTTTGGACACATGAGCTCCAACCATCAATCTTTGGGATGGGTGCCTCAGGTGAAACTTGCCTGGTTTGAATCGTGTCTCACCGGATTGTCTTTAAACGTCTCATGGAAAGCTCCACCTCTTTGGGGCGAATCATCGCCTCATCGCTGTGAGAACAACCTAAAAAGTTACCCATAATTCTGATCAGAGCTAATAACGTTAGCTCCAGAGCTAATCAATTAAACAGCACATTTAACTTTATTGTCACATTATATCTTTTCTCACGACCCAAAAAGGAAGAAGCGGGTAACGATAATGGATGGATGGATGGATGGATGGATGGATGGATGGATGGATGGATGGATGGATGGATGGATGGATGTTATATATTTTCAGCCTTGACTCCTCTTGTTTTAGTCTCCACTACAACCGATGTACGTCATCACCCTAGAATGCATTGCACCGGTAAAATAATGGTAACAACCTGAAATAAAAAATGTAACTAACTTGTTTTTTAAGTAATCAGTGAAATGAGTTTGACGTGTTACAAACAACAACTTTGAGCAGAATGTAGGAATTTTAAGGCCAATATGAGCATGTAAATTTATTATCTGCAATGTTTTTAATGTCTCTATTCTGATTTATCTTAATTTTGTATGTTGCTTTATGCGTTGCCTGTTCTTCTGTTTGTAAAGCACTTTGGTTGGCCTTGTCGCTGTTTTAAGTGCTCTATAAATAAAACGGTACAGTATGGTGTATGGTAGTTGGAGATTCCTTTAATCCACACCTGATGACCACAGGGGAGGGTTGGAAAATAGACGGACCAGTAAATCCAGACCTTTGTATTTTTCACCAGCGTAGACCGGAGCAACACTCTCGTTACTGAGGACGAGATAACGATCGGTCGCTTGACTCTTAAAGGACAATACCACACAAGCTGCTCCTTCAGCTGTTTCGTCAAGAAAGTTATGAGAAACCTGGGTGTCCTGAGGACCGGTTCTTCTCTGACTGTCTCTCAGGCATCTCAGGTAGTACCTCGTCAGGATGGACACCATAGTGATCTACTACAGGGGGTCTCGAACATGCCATGGACCCATGTTCAGCTCAAGTGGCCCAGTGGCTGCCTGATCCAGATCCAAGTCCTTAACTCTGACAACAGCTAAACATGGGCCGCAGAGTTCCTCTCAGGAACAAAGTCTGGTTCTGCATTCCCTTAGGACATGAGAGTCTCAGTCCAGACTGTCCTCTTCTGTGGTTTCATGAAGGTGGGAAGAGATTCCAAAGTCTATCAGAGCAGGGAGTTCCTCTCTACCGTCAGAGGAGACGCCCAACACACCAAACCCCCACTTGGCACTTCTGGACGGTTTTTACTGGTTCCTGACTGAACTGGAGCTTCTTATTTTTGACCCGGACATCTCTGTTAAAGGACAAGATGTAAATGGAAGGTTTATGGGGACGTTACCTTCTGTCAGGTCCTCCAGAGCCTTCCTCACTCCACGGTCAAAGGCTCGGGCGTCCGACGAACTCTGGAAGGTCAAACCATACTTCCTGTTGTCCACCTTCCAGTGGTGGAATGTGGGCGTCGCCTTTGTGTAGACCAGGTCCTTTTTCAAGATGCACTCCAGGATCACCTGAAGGTTCAACCAAACCACATGTTGGACAGAAGATGTAATCAGTCACTGCAGGTCTCACCTGTCAATCTGACCTGTCTGTCTCACTTGTTTGAGTCACCTGTCTGTATAATGCCTCACCTGTAGGTCTGACTTGTTTGTCTGATGCCCCACCTGTCCGACTCACCTGGCAGTCCCTGAGGCGCTCTCCGTGAATCAGAAAGGTGTTGCGTCCCAGCAGGTTGCTAGGCAACAGTCTGCAGACGCCAACTCTGCTCAGGCAGCCGTCCAGCGCCAGCCAGCCGCCACTCGACTCGTCTCGGGTCATGACCACCGCTTTGACTCGCACCATGAAGCTGTCACTGCAGCCGAGACAGAACCCGGTTCTGTTAGCAGCAGGTTCTGGCTCCTGAGTCCTGAACTACACTTCTGGATATTAATGGGTCTCAAAATGTCCACACCCTGGTTCTTGGGTTTTACGATGCATTCAATGACCCTCTGAAATGAAAACTCACATCAGAAGATTAAAGTTCAGTTCAGAGAGAAATGAGTCAATAATCAGAACTTTGATGTTTTAAATCCTGACCCAGAATCCAAACATCCAGTTTTCATTCCAAGCGAAAAAATAAATAAATAAATAAATAAATAAATAACCTTAAGGTCCAGTTTTCCATTTCACATTGAATGTAACAGCTTTACAGATGATGGATGTCTAAAATCAGAACCGGATCTGGTTCTGCTGCAAGGCACTCATCGTAGAGTTGAACCTCCTGTAGGTCAGTAATCAGAACCAAAACTGAGCCCTAGTCAGAATCCAGGACCAAGAGTAGCTCCTGTTGCAGTCTTCCAGCAGTCTGAGCAGTCTGGACCCCAGACCAGCTGAGGGGGGTTCAGAACAAGCCCCCAGCTCACCAGCGACCTGTTCACATTTCAAACTGGTTCTCCTCACTCACCAAGCAGACCCTGGTATTTGGTAGTGTCATAGTCCAAAACTGGGTACTCCTAAACTTGAGTTTCCTGAGCTATCCCTTAGTTCTGCTGCTTTAGACTGCTGGAGGACAAACTGTCCACATGTTCTCAATCTGCTGCTGTCTTTATTCACGCTACTGTTCCTGTTTGTAGTTTTAAAATGTCTATCATGAACATGCTTTTCTTTACACCTGGACCATGTGAGCCATACCTGGACTACAGGAACAACGCCTGGACAATAGAAACTACACCTGGACCACAAACTAAATCTGGACCATATAACTACACCTGGCCCATATGAACTATATCTGGACCATAGTAACATTACATAACCTACACCTGGACAATAGAATCTCCACGTGGACCAAAGGAACTACACCTGGACCATTGAAACTAGACCTGGACTACAGAAACTGCACTTGGACTTTAGAAACAGTATACTGTATCTAGATTATAGGAACTACACCTGGACCATAGGAACTATACCTGACCAAAAGAACTACATCTAGACCACATGATCTAGACCTGGGCTACACCTAGAACACATAACATACACCTGGACTATAGTAACCCCACATGGGCCAAATAAACTACACATGAACCATAGAAACTTGGACCATATTAACTACATAAAAACTACACCTGGACCACAGAAACTGCACCTGGACCTAAGGCACTACACCTGGACCAGGTACTACTTCTGGACCACAGAACCTACAGCTGACCATAGGAACTACAACTGGACCACAGAGAATGCATCTGGAACACAGAACCTCAACCTACACCTATAGAATATGGACAAACAACACCTGGCCCACACTACTCCTGGATGACAGAACATACAGTGGGCCGTACCTAAACAATAGGAACAACTCCTGCATAACAAAACCTGTACCACACAAACTGCACATGGTCCATAGGAACTACACCTGGAAAACAAAATCTACAGCTGGACCACAGAAACCTGGAACAAAGAACCACCTGGACCATAGGAACTGCACCTGAATCAGTGTCTGTGCCTCAGTTCTCTAACCCTAAGGCAGATGGCAGCCCATCCTGGTCCTGGTCCTGGTCCTGGTCCTGGTCCTGGTCCTGGTCCTGGTCCTGGTCCTGGTGGTTCCTCATCTACATGTGTGGATGTTGATTAAATAAACTGAACTGAACCAGCCAGAGTCAGAAACTGAAACGGTTCTCCTGAACCGATCTGGCAGAATCAGCTGGATTCTGATGATGACTCAGACACCCCCCCCC
>JAVCKU010000117.1:28187643-28199319 GCA_032273985.1 Hypsolebias coamazonicus | reverse complement strand
GCTCAGCACATGTTTTCAGCAAACAAATATATATTTTTAGGTGTTCATCTGGTTACATTTTAAATACACATGCATTTTGGCGCGTCAGCGGTGACGCATAATAGGTGCGACTTATACGGAGGTGCGACTTGTTTATGGAGTTTTCCCAGTTATTGGACAAAATTGGATAATGCGACTTATACAGAGGTGCGACTTATACAGCAGAAAATACTGTACTTGACACTATCAGCAAACCCCATATGACGCCATACACATAGTCTTTCATCTGCTCTGAACAATGAAAACCAGGATTCATCCATGAAGAGAACGTCTCTCCAACATGCCATCCACCATCGAATGTGAGCATTTGCCTGCTCAAGTGGCTTACAGGGACAAACTCCAGTCAGATGGAGACCCTGAGCATGCAGATGAGCTTTCTTTTAAGATGGTTTCTGACAGTTTGTGCAGAAACCATTTGGTTATGCAATGCTTTTATTATATATAAAACTTAATAATTAAGTAGTTTTACTTTATTTTTTCTTGTTTAAGGCAGCACAGAGTGACGGATCCTGGCGAGCATTTTATCCATCACCAGGTGCAATGGTGATGCCAGGGGGTGGCCATTGGTGGCCTTAGCCACCATAGATTTTCCTTTGGCCACCCCAGTCATTTGAGAAAAGTATGCTTTTACGCAATATAAAAAAAAAACTAGAAAGCGTAGTTTCCTCAAATGATTGGGGTGGCCACCTTGGATTTTGACATGGCAATCCTACTTTAGAAAGGAACCCTTCTTGATGCATCCACAAACCAAACTGCGAGTCAGTACCTCACTTTTATTTGAAGTTGTCATGCTCAAACTATTTCCTGTTTTTTCTTTCTGTAATGGGTGACAAAAATGGTTAGTTGTTTTTATTGGATAAAAATATCCCCTGTTCGTCTTACTTACTGAAAGAAGCCACACTTGAGGACACGAGAAGATATATCACCTTTTTTTTTTTTACTTGGAAGGGCAGACACAACAGGCTTACATCGATCCACCCAAGTTCTATATTGCGTGGAGCCCAGTCGTGAGAATCTGCACCAGCAGTGTGTGTGAGAATTATTTATATAATACACGCTTATCAGCTATCACAGCAGACAGACAGTCCATGATGACCTCGGCCTCCCAGCTGTACATGCAAGATCAACTCAGCTCCTTTCTGAAAGAAAAGAACTCTCTGAACTCACACACATGGTTCATCATTCATTTAACATTAGTTAGTGATAAACATCCTTGACCTTGACCAAAAATCCTCTGACATTTATCACATCTTTAAAAACCTATTTGACATAGTGGTTAAAGCTGAAATGTGATTGGAAGCTACTGGTGACCGAATGGTTGCACCTACAACCCAAAGGGTCAAAACCCATATCAAGCTGAAAATCACTTGTAAACTGCTTATCTTTGTACCAGTTCTCTCTGTCTATCAAACACTTTAAGGCAATTTGGGATTATTCAAACTGAATTTGATGATGGAAAAGAAAATCCTCTCAGCCATAAGGTTGGAGCGTCTCACTGTTAGCGTGCAGCCTCATTAAAATCTTAAGCCGTGTTTCATTTGCTTCCTTCTGACAATCTTGACCTTCCCACTAATTGAAAAGAAGAGCTGTGGATTAGTGCAACAAATGATTTTTTTTTGTTTATTACTGACTTTAAAACACTGGAGAAAACATTTGACCCACTCTGTGTTCATTTATTGCCATATTGTTTTTAACTTGGATGTCTGCACCCTCTGCCTCCTCCTCTTCTTCTTGTTGAGGTTATGTCTGTTTAACTCATCTCACTCTGGCAGGGTTGGAATTAATTTGCAGACTCTAAACTACGGGCCCCGATTAATTTGTCCACAAACAAATAGATACAGTCACATCTATTTATCGCTGACGCTTCATGCTATTTCTCATATCTTCTAATATTGATTTTATTTTTGTCTGCAACAAGAAACACCATCATTTTAAAGCAATGTATGGGTGCACTTGCTTCCTTTGCAGTGGAGTTAGATAATATATATATATATAATCTAACTCAATGACACCCTATGTTTTTCAAGAATCAGACAATTTTATTTTCTGTTTTTTTTTTTTTTTTTTTCACCTCACTGACTTCAACAGTTGACATTTCCATTTCTTTCACTCTGAATGGGCGCTCAGCTGTGCAGGTCACTGTAGGTCTGCCCTCTTTAAATGTTAACGTGGGAACACACTTATTTATCCTCTTTCTTGTTTGGACAGAATATAAAATCTTTTTTTTTTCTCTTGCTGTCTTGTGTTTTGAATTTAATCACAAAACATGATCAAAAAATTTAAAATATTTTCCATATGGCAAATAAAATCCATAATTAAAGCAGCAGGCACCATAAAAATCAAATAGGAAAGTGCTGTATTTAACAGGAATATTTTTAATCTTTTGAGATCAGGCTTGATAGAATTAGTATTAGCAGTTAATATCTTACCTGTTGTAGATGGCTCTTTGAAGGACATCAGTTTGAAGAAATAAGAAATCAGTTTGAACTTGATGGACTATCTGACAATTATTTGAGCAAAGTGGATTGATCAAAATTTCACAAATGGTTGTATTTACTGGTGCAAATAGTAGCAGCCAGCTGTAGCAGTTCCCCTTTAGCCTCAAGTCACGTCCAGGAGAAAAATTATATTTCTGTGTAAGACAATGTAGACTTTATTCATTTATATTATTGATTTTGCTGCAATATTCATGTGATATGAAAGTGGAACCCATCCAGTGGACCTGATTTAACCTTGTCAGATTTACATGCAAGTTCATCTAAGCAACATCATATTGGATCGGTTGAGGTCCAGGTTAACGACGACTGCCAATGGTGCTGTTGACAAACACTGTCCCAGCAAAAATTGTGCTACTGTTTGTCAAAGAACACAAGGAGGGAAACATATCCAGAGACAGAGGAAGAAAAGGAAAATCAAGAATGTCGCACTGAGCGTGGCAACTTTAAATGAGGGGACAATGACAGGCGAAGATAGAGAGCTGGCTGATATGATGCAGAGAAGGAAGGTAGATGTTTTATGTGTCCAAGAGACCAAGTGGAAGGGCTACAAAGTTTGTAGTATTGGAGCTGGGTTTAAACTGTTTTACCATGGTGTGGAGAAAAAGAGAAATGGAGTAGGGGTGGTCCTGAAGGAGGAGTTGGCAAAGAATGTAGTGGAGGTAAAGAGAGTGTCAGATAGGGTGATGTGCCTGAAGGTAGAAGTAGAAGGTCTGATGCTAAATGTTGTCAGTGGTTATGCTCCACAGGTTGGATGTGATGTGGAGGAGAAAGATACATTTTGGAAAGATCTGGATGAAATGAAAGAGACTACTCTCAGCAGAGAGGAGAAAGTGGTGATTGGAGCAGAACTGAATGGTGGTGAAGGAAACAGAGGGGATGAGTATGCCCATAGATGAGGAAGTGATGATGGGTGGGTTTGGTGTCAAGGAAAGAAAACAGGAAGAACAGATGGTGGTGGATTTTGCCAGGAGAATGGAAATGTCTGTAGTCAACACTTATTTCCAAACAAGAGAGGAATATAAAGTGACAAAAAAGCTAACGTTGAACCTGAATCAATACCAAAGGTCATAGCACCCTTCTCCTGACGTTTGTGATATATGATTTGTTGAAAAAGCACAAAAACTGTGGAATGAGAAGATGCCGAAAATTGTACATAAGTAAAATGGATCACAATTCACAGTTAGGAAGGTACTTGGTGTGTCATCTGGACAGAGAGATGATAAGGAAACCTGGTGGAAATAGTGAAGTGCAGGAAGTTATTCAAAGAAACAGGTTAATGACAAAGATGAGTAAGATTAGGAATGATCATCAGAGGTACAGTACAGTCTGAACAACGTGTCTCATGACATGATTTAACCTTTTTTGTAACTGGGAAATAAAGTTAGAGAGGACAGACTGAGGGTGGACATAGATCTTTCTCTGGTCCAGAGAAGGGACAGTGGTTTGGACATGTCCAGAAGAGGCACAGTGGGTATATTGGTAGAAGGATGTTAGAAATGCAGCTGCCGGAAAAAAGATAAAGAGAACTTTTACTAATTGTCTTTTGTAATGTATGTGAATGTTTTTGTACAAAGCCCTGAGAGGACTTCTATGACTTGGAGCTACAGAAATAAACTGAACTAAATTAAATTAAATATGATTATTTTTGTATCTATTATCTTATTTGTGAAAACATCGCATTTAAATACACTTACCAATGTACTTTCATTTTTAATAATAAAATCTACAATGACAAGATATGAGGTATCAACCTTGTTGTACTTGAACGCACCACCCAAGTGCATTCTGGGAAAGAGAAAAATATGGCGGGTCGGTTCAAAGCTTCTTTCCATCCCTAAGCGGCTAGACCGCAGTCTGGATTAAGTAATGGATCCAGGTCTGCCGAAGTTCGAGCCTCGGGCCGGGGTAGCAGCTACCGGGACGGAACCACAGACAACCAGACCACCGAGAGCGAACCGTTTGAGCCGAAACTTCAGACTGACTCAAGCGGCGGAACTGGGCTCTCCCCCGAGTCCGCGCGTCCCAGGTCAGCAACGGAGGTTCCGATTAATTTACCGTCACGTGTGTTGGACCGAACCGAGCCAAGATAAGGACACGCTCCTAACGGTTCAGATCCAAATGTTCCGCTTCTTTCAGAAACCCGAATAAATCCGAAAAGTTCCGACTCCAGTTCGGCTCAGAACTGACCCGTCAGCCGTGATTCAAGTCAGACCAGACTCCTTTCATTTAACTCCTCCTTTTAGTTTTGCGTAACGAAAATTATAAATACAGATTTTGCTGTAAAGGGAAGAAGTTTTATTTAGATTTCAGTTATTTTGCATAAAAATTCGTCTGGAGAGAAACTTTTTAAATATGTTTATGTTTGAGTGAATTTTGATATTTTAATATACCTTAAACCAAACTAGTAAGAATCTCAAAGTTCGGAGGTCGAGATTTTTTGAGGTCGATCTCTAGAAATCAGGGTTGATCGATTATTTATTATTTCGAACTGTTAAATGGTCCAAATATATATTTCATTTAACAAAATGGAACAAGAATTACATAAAATATATATGAAATACCGTAGAACACTTATCCCCAAATTTATTAAAAAAAAAAAAATAATAATGTAGAATGTTCTGCGTGTAAGGTCTAGGACATGTAGGCACAAAGTGGACGTGTAGAGACAGGAGGGAGGTGTATTTTTGTTTTGTTTAAATGACACCCAGGTGATTCTGACGGATGTTTGTGTTTAAAGTCTGAATCTGTGGTTCTGTGTCTCTTCTGGTCCAGAGTTTAAGACCCCCACCAGGACCCCCAGAACCACACCAGCTTCCTGCAGAGAGTCTCGTCTGAAAGACTCGGACTTCCAGCAGGACATCATCTGGGATGGCACGTCCCCATCGCCCCGCAGACCTAGTGAGTTTGGGTCAGAACCAAACTGGAGGATCAGGTGGGTCCAATCACTTGATGGTCCTAAAGATTCCTTGTGTTGTGTTCAGGAAAACGAGGGAAAAAACAAACCTCCAGAGTTGTGAACATCTCAGAGATCGTCAGCAGGATCGCACCGAAGGTCAGAACCATTCTGTTCAGTTCCAGTCCGGTGATACAAATTGTTACTGATCTGTGGTCTTGGTTCTGTGCAGCACGGCAGGCCGGAGGCTGCAGAACCGAGCCTGCAGCAGTGGGTCGGAGACAGCGCTACCATCCCCTGTACTCCGGACATTAAGGCTCCCAGAACCAAGAGGAAATCCCCCAGGTGGGTCCACTTTTGCTCTTCTTTGAGATGTATGTGGTTCTGAAGCCCCAGATAGATTAAAGTTCTGGTTCTTTTGTAGTTCTGAGCTTCAGAACCTTCAGTAAAATGAGGTTTGTTTTCATAGCAGAGCGAGCAGCGTGGACGACCTGCTGCGGCTCGCCACACGGTTGGATCAGAACCTGCTCCGTCCAACCCAAGAGGACGCTGTGGACCTGCAGAACCTAGACCTGCTGACCCAGAACAACCTGGACTTCCAGAACACTCATCAGAACAAACCTTTAGCCTCGCTTCCTGAGAACTGTCAGACACATTTGAATGCAGCACTCTGGACTGAACTGGACCGGGACCAGAACTGTCAGACACCTGTGAATGCAGCACCCAGGTCTGAACCGGACCAGGAACAGAACTGTCAGACACATTTGAATGCAGCACCCTGGACTGAACCGGACCAGGACCAGAACTGTCAGACACCTGTGAATGCAGCACCCTGGACTGAACTGGACCGGGACCAGAACTGTCAGACACCTGTGAATGCAGCATCCAGGACTGAATTGGACCAAGACCAACAGTTGCAGGATGACCTGGACTTCCTGTTTGATGGACCGACTCAGAACCTTAGTGGGAACCTAAGTCCGGTGCCTTCAGCTCCCTCAGGGAATTGTGGAAACCCGCTTGAGTCAGGTGGGCCTGATTCAGCCCACGGTGCATTTGAGGACGACTGGGAAAATGATGACTTGTTAAATGACTTGTTAGTTCTGGAGATGACCCAGAACCCACTGAGTTTCACCAGCTCAACGTTCTGCTCCACCCAGAAACCGTCCGGTCCAGTCAGGCCAGTGAGTCACGGGGAACCGGCCGCTCTAGTCAGGTTGGCGGATCGGGTCAGTCCATCAGTCAGACCCAGAGTTCAGAAGAACCTGAGACCGAGAGCCACGTTCAGCCTCGAGTCCAACTCTGGGTTTTCTGGGAACGTCATCCAAACGAACCTGAGGACGGACCGGCAGGTGGGCTATAGATCTACAGACGGCCACCTGGGCGGGTCTCCAAGTGGGTCCGGACCGCACCGAACCGAGCTAACAAGTCAGTCAAACCATTTAAAACCAGAACCACAAATTTCACTGAACGATGTGAGGAGTTCTGCTGAGACCTTCAAACCGGATGCGGTGGACTTTGTGGACCTGGACTCTCTGTTTTCATCAGATCCGGTCTGGGACGGTCTGGCTGATGATGACCTGCTGTGGGAAACGTGTGAAGATCTGGAGAACCAGAACTTAAACACCAAACAAACTCTTGTTCTGCCCAGTCAGAGAGCAGCTCTCCAGCCGACCCAGAGTACTTGTACGAACCGGACCCAAGCAAGTGCCGGTGGTTCCTCAGATCCAGGTGGAGCAGCCAAAGTCTATAGCCGGGCAGCGCCGCGATCCAACAGCAACCAATGCGTCAACTTCAGGAAGCAGAACGACCCAGTAACCATGGCAACCAGTAAAGGTACAGGTCAGAACTTGAGTCAGACCTGCAGTAGGTCCAAACGGGTCACCTGAGTTTAAACCAAACTTTATCCTCCTGAGAAACAACTTCAGTTCAAGTGGAAATAAAAAAAAATCTGATTTAAAACTAAAACTTGCTGATGTCATTTCCTGTTTCTCCTCCATAGGTAAATGTTCCGCGGCCGAGATCGAGCTGAAGAAGCAGCAGGCGTTGGAGAGAAGGTACCAGAGACTGCAGGCCCAACAGAACAAAACCGGGATCACATGAGTGGATGTGTCAGGCTGCAGCCGATTGGTGGATCCAGACGTGTCAGGCTGCAGCTGATTGGTGGATCCAGACGTGTCAGGCTGCAGCTGATTGGACCTTGATGCGTCAGGCTGCAGCTGATTGGTGGATCCAGATGTGTCAGGCTGCAGCTGATTGGACCTTGATGTGTCAGGCTGCAGCTGATTGGTGGATCCAGATGTGTCAGGCTGCATTTGATTGGTGGACACTGTACTCACAGACATGGTCCTGTTAGTTTAAACTGATTTGGTTCTGGTTGATGTTTCTGTGAATAGATGAGCTGCCGTGGGACTACGGACAAACCCAGCTGTGCCTGAACCAGGGCTCCTTAACGTTTATTTGAAACTAAATTATTTCTGTTCTATGGAAATCACAAAGGGCCAAAATTACAACTTTAAACCAGAACAACAAAAAATTAAATTGAATATGTTACAAAGTTATGACAAAGTTTGTGAAATGTCAAATTCTGCTAAACGAGTCAGATCTTCATCCTGATGCTCCTCCTCTTTTGAACAGAACCTTTGGTGTTAGGATCCAAATAAAAAAAAATGTCAACACTAAGAATTCAATGAGCAGCATTTATTTTTACAATCTGTAAAAAATAAATAAATAATGCCACTGTCACGTCTTAAGCTATTTTTCCTTTTAGACAGATTTTATTTGAAGTTTCTGCCCGTCCAAATAAGAGGGTGCTACAAGCTCCTCCCTCTGCTCCCTAAAATAGGCGTGAATCACCACGGCAACCAGCGACTCAGCAGATTCCGAGTCGGTTGATCTTTGTTGAGTTTTTACGTCACGGTCGCCTCTTGGGTCAGTTTTAGTTCTGATAAGAACTTTTTAACTTCAGAACTGAACTAAAAGGGGCAAATGAGAAGAGGGTTTAACCTGGAGTTTCAAAATAAAGCTCAAACACTTCAAAATAAAAGTGGGTCGCTGCTGAAAGACAATGTTCTGTCTCTTTTGAGGACGGTTCTGGTCACGACCCACTGCAGCCGCATGTCTTTCAGGTTGGACCGTCGTCTTCAGAACCTGGAAAAGTCCTTTGATGGAGACGAGGACGTCTTTGTCCACACTGTAGCTCCTGAAGACAACAAGCTCAGAAATGAACACAAACGTATCTATGGTTGTTGGTTAAAGTCCACGTCTGTACAATCTGCAGGACTCAAAGTGTCCAAAGAGCTGAAAGAGAAAAGCTGTTTGTTTTACAACCTGCCAGAAAAATAAAATGTTCCTTCATCAACTGTGCTCCCTGCTGGATCAAACCAGCATATGAACTCAGATCTTCTCCTGGTTGCTTCCTGAGGACAAACATTAACTCATCTGAACCAGGAAGGATCAAAGGCTGCACAGGTTCAACAGATTACAGATTAGTAATCTGTGTGGCAGCATCTTGGATTAACATATTTAAAAAGTAAATGAATAAATCTGAACCAGCTCAGATTCTTGATCTACGCTGACCCTTCCGAACTTTATGGACATACTGTCCTCACTCCCATCAGACCGATGACTCTGCAGACCAGAGGTTCTGTTTGAGTCCTAACAGACATGGGAACCTGTCCAGGCTCACAGAACCTGACTCATCCGGGTCAGGTTTCTTTAAATCCTGCTCTGATTGGTCCAAACCTCTGCAGAACCCAGAGGCTCACCTTCTGGTCCCCTTGGACTCATCCATACTTTGTCCACAGAACCTTGACTCCATTGGCTCCGCCTCAGCCTGATCTCTGACCGTGGGTCATGTGACAATTGTTAATTATCTGCTGCTGAGTCATCGAGAAACTGGAACGAGTCACAGCAGTCAGACGGTTCAGTAGAACGAGCTGCAGGTGGGACCTCCAACTCGCCTTCTGCTGTAAAGATAAAGTTTACAAATAAAGACCAAAGTTGACAAATGCTTAATCCTCAGATTTATTCACAAACGCACGTCAAGCTCAACTTTACAACAAAACAATTCAAGACTTCATTTGGCAAAAAGAAACTCCACAAACAGAACGTGAAGGTTTAAAAAGCACCAAGAGCAGGAAGCGTCCCAACAATGGATTCCTCCGCTGCAGAAAGTAGTCCCAAACAAAAATTAAATTTAATAAATTTATGAAACTACTTGAAGAAAAACTAAAGTTTCTTTTTAAATAACACAAAGACAAAGGACATGCAGACACAGTCTTCCTCACAGACGTTCAGTTCTGATACAAAGTTCTGATCCAAACCTCTCATCAACTTTTATTCCTAAAGAGCTTATTTAAACTTTGTTCAGCCATCTGTTGACACGACTCAAGGTTACAAAGCTGAAAGAGGTCAAAGGTCAGAGTTAAGTGTCTTTAGGTTTCTTCGCACCAGATGAAGACGCTCTGAGACACCAAAAAAACCTACCAGAACCTGCAGGACTTTGGCAGGATTTTGGAGAGATCCATGGGTGAGGGGAGGTTCAGTATTCAGAATTCTGTGGGATTATATGGGATTGAACGTGAAGAGTCCATCATAGACCCATCATGAGTCTGTTATGGGTCCATGACGAGTTTATTATGGGCCTATGATGGGTCAAATATGGGTCCATTGTGGACCCATGATGCGTCTATTATGGGCCCATGATGGGTCTATTATGGATCCATGATGGGTCTATGATGGGTCTATTATGGGCCCATGATGGGTCTATCATGGATCCATGATGGGTCTATTATGGACCCATGATGGGTCTATTATGGATCCATGATGGGTCTATGATGGGTCTACTATGGGTCTATTATGGGCCCATGATGGGTCTATTATGGACCCATGATGGGTCTATTATGGCCCGATGATGGGTCCATTATAGACCCATCATGGGTCTGTTATGGGTCCATGATGAGTTTATTATGGGCCTATGATGGGTCTAATATGGGTCTATTATGGACCCATGATGGGTCTATTATGGGCCCATGATGGGTCCATAATAGACCCATCATGGGTCTGTTATGGGCCCATTATGGGTCTATTATGGGCCCATGATGGGTCTATTATGGGCCCATGATGGGTCTATTATGGGCCCATGATGGTCTATTAAGGGCCAGTGATGGGTCTATTATGGATCCATGATTGGTCCACATTCGCCTTCCTCTTCTCTTTGTAGTAATAAAACTAAACAGGAATAGTGACAAGACACTTTCAGGAAGACACCACCTGTTGAATTCATGTCCTGAAGTTGGACGCTCAGATGTCCTGGATCAGTTGAACACCTCCTTGTTGATCCACATCAGGCTCCGGGTCTCGTTTGGTTTGCACTCGTACTCGATGTTGCTAAATTTGTTGCCGAACTGGCAGTGCTCCCTCTTGTAGTAGTTGTAGTACTTGGCCTGCCAGACGGTCTCAAAGGTGCCGGCCTTGTTGAACTGAACACAGAGACAAAGAACACAGGGTCAAGTGCTTCACTTCAGGGTCATCTTCACAATCTGCTCTGACTGGACCAACAGACTCGATGCTGGATCACATGTTCTCTGTAACAGGAAGTCAGTGCTGTCACCTGCTGGACGCTCTGAACATTAGGTAAAACTAAAAACTTTTTGGTTCCTGAACCTGTCAATCTTTTTAATTCTGGTTTTGCATGGAGTTTAAATCTTTAATTCATAGGAACAAAACTTTTACACTGTGCTTGGTTGACTGCCCTCAGATCCCCAACATCTATTTGTCTGACTCCTGAGTCGTTGTTATCGTCCAACTGCTGAGTCAGCATTATCGGCCGACTGCTGATTCAGCATTCTCGTCCGACTGCTGATTCAACATTATCGGCCGACTGCTGATTCAGCATTCTCGTCCGACTGCTGAGTCAACATTATCGTCTGACTGCTGATTCAGCTTTCTTATCTGAATGCTGAGTCAGCATTCTTGTCTGATTGCTGAGTCAGCTTTATCGTCTGACTGCTGAATCAGCGTTCTTGTCTGACTGCTGAGTCAGCGTTCTCGTCTGATTGCTGAGTCAGCTTTTTTATCCAACTGCTGAGTAAGTGTTCTGTCTGACTGCTGAGTCAGCATTCTCGTCTGATTGGTGAGTCAGCATTTTCATCCGACTGCTGAATTTTTAATTCATCCTTTATTTAGGCAGGTTAATCTCATTGAGCCTTGGGGACTCATTTACAAGAGAGACCTGGCTACAAACTA
>JAVCKU010000117.1:28162692-28175142 GCA_032273985.1 Hypsolebias coamazonicus | reverse complement strand
TTTCCTTTAAAATGTTACATTTACTCAGATTAAACTTTTGATCTGTCATCTATGTTCTATTACGAATAAAATATTGAAATTTGCCATCTCCACATCATATCATTCAGTTTTTATTCACAATTTGTTTAGTGTCCCAATTTTTTTGGAATCCGGTTTGTATTTTTGTTCAGATTTATGACGTTTGAGGTTATCTGAGCTTTTACTTTGAAGATCACACAACTTCCTGTGGTTCTGCAGGTGAGACTCAGGTTGTTTTCTTGTTTCGCTCTTTGTTTGTCCAGTTCAGACAGCTGTGAAGAGAAGTAAACAATCTGCTGACTCATCAACCACTCAGGCCATGCCCATTCCCACTTCCTTGCCAGGGAAGGCGGAGCTTAGTGAGGAAGAGGAGGAGAGGCCAAGAAAGAAGAGAAGGAAGAGCAACCATGAAGAAGAAGAACAGAAAACAGAAACAGTTAAGTTCTAAAGAGATTCTGTTCAGATTCAGAACCCCTGATGCAGAGCTCATAAATCAAACAGGTTCCTTAACCGCACATAATGAACCTGAACTGTTTGAACTCCAAACAAAAAATCAAACTAACTTTAAATCTTTGTCTTTGGATCTCAGAAACAGAACCTGTTCCTGGTTCTGATCCAAACTAAAGATCCACAGTTGATCACTAAAATCGATAAAACCTTTGACCAGGATGATTTATTAGAATCAGAATTGTAGAAGCTGGATGAGACCTTCTAACCAAACCCAAGGTTCTGTTGTCAGCTGCTGATGTAAAGGAGCAGAACCCACTCCACTCCGGTTCCTCATGAAACGATAAAAAGAACTAACAAGAAATCTTAAATTTGATGTTTCTCAGTGGAGTTCTGAGACGTTCTCACAGTTTCAAACTGATTGATGGACGTTCCTCTGAGGGTGTCAGCAGTAGAAATGTAAAGGTTCTGTTTTTAATCCAGACTAACATTAAAGAAACAATTAGAACCTCAGGGATCATCTTCTCTAGTCATACGGAACCAGAACATTCCTCTCTGAGGACATTTTGACCATCTTCTCCCACGTCACCTGTTCTTTGTTTCATTCGTATTCTTTAGTAGAATGGACTGAAAATGTCATCAGAACGATGTTCTCCATCTTTCAGGACGTTCCTCCAGCAGAACTCACAGGCGGGCCTCAGAGTGAAGCCAGCAGGTCAGAGGTCAGCAGGGACGAAGACGCTTCGTCTCAAACGTCTGAGCCCGAGGACGAGAAGAGGTCTGAACGGGTCAGAACCCCCTGTCCATATGGCAAGGACTGCTACAGGTGAGACCATCCTCTCACCTGTGTAGGAGGTGTTTGTTTGATTTTACTCATGCAGTTAAGGAGAAACTAAAACAGAAAGTTAGTGATGGAGGCTGACTCATCAGATTATGAAAGCAGGAAGTTAGCACTAGAGGCTGACTCAGCAGATTATAAAAACAGAAAGTGAATATGGAGGCTGACTCAGCAGATTATAAAAACAGAAAGTGAATATGGAGGCTGACTCAGCAGATTATAAAAACAGGAAGTTAGCCATGGAGGCTGACTCAGCAGATTATAAAAACAAAGTGAATGATGGAGGCTGACTCAGCAAATTATAAAAACAGAAAGTGAATATGGAGGCTGACTCAGCAGATTATAAAAACAGGAAGTTAATTGGAAGCTGACTCAGCAGATTATAAAAACAGGAAGTTAGCAGTGGAGGCTAGACTCAGCAGATTATAAAAACAGAAAGTGAATGATGGAGGCTGACTCAGCAGATTATAAAAACAGAAAGTGAATGATGGAGGCTGACTCAGCAGATTATAAAAACAGGAAGTGAATTGGAGGCTGACTCAGCAGATTATAAAAACAGGAAGTTAGTGATGGAGGCTGACTCAGCAGATTATAAAAACAGGACGTTAACGATGGAGGCTGACTCAGCAGATTATAAAAACAGGAAGTTGGAAGTTAACGATAGAGGCTGACTCTGCAGATTATAAAAACAGGAAATTAGCGATGGAGGCTGACCATGTATTATGAAGACAGGAAGTCAGCAATGGAGGCTGACTCAGCAGATTATTGTGTCAGTTTGATTAAACAGAAATATTTCTGTTAATCTAATAAAACCAGTTTTTACTTGGTTTTTAAAGTTCTGGGTAAAAACCCAAATAGCAGCAGGTCTTCAGGTAAAGGATGGTGGATCTCTGAGATGTTCTGGTTCTGTGACGGTCTTCTCCTCATTGAAAACCTGATCTGGACCTGGTTCTGGACAAGATACAGCGTAGGAAAACCATTTTTGTCGAGTCTCCAAACAAAACCCAGCAGTCTTTAAACGTAAACCTTTTTGGCCTATGTTTTTATTTCATCAGTTTTTTTTTCGTCTGATGGGATTAGATCAGATTATCCACCTGGCTGTAATCTGACATGTTGAAATCTAAATATTCTGTTTTATGGACTGGCTCCTCACTGTTTGCTCTTCAGGAAGAACCCGCTGCACTTCCAGGAGTGCAGTCACCCTGGGGACACCGATTACCAGGAGGACCAAGACCAGGACCAACCAGAGTGTCCATACGGAACCGACTGCTACAGGTCAGAGGGCTGAAGTTGTGTTGAGTCCCTGTTTCGATCATGTCTGTTTAGTTGATAAAGTTTGGTGTTTTTCTTGTTCGGTTTTAGTCGTCCAGATTCTCTCTGAGGTTTTTCATCAAATCACACAGAAACAGTTTTTAGTTAAACCATTTTCTTTGATGCTCAGATACTGTATTTTAATCTGCTGCCTTGCTTTTATTTACGTCCTGGTTTTGTTGTTCTCTGTTATGTTTGTGATTTTATCTGGGATTGTTTGTGTTAAATATTTCTCCAGTTTCAGTTTGTTGTTCTGATGATGATTTTAATCTGTCTCTGCAGGAAGAACCCGCTTCACAGGAAACAATTCAAACACACAAAGAGACCTGGTATGTTTCAGCACAAATCTGCCTGGATCTTACTGAAACCTGCTTCTCTTCTCCTCTATTGTTTTATTTCCTTTCATCAGCTTCTCATTGTAGAACAGCGCCGCCCTGGTGGCCCAACACTGCAGCTGTTCCTAGAATAAATCAAGTTTTACTGAATAATTCATTTTACATAATCTTATTCTGAATCTTAAGGTAAACCAGTCTGAATTGATATATATATATTTTTTTATCTTCACTGGATTTGAACCTTTGTGAGTGGATGTATAAATAAATCAAAATGTGTTATTAGGCTGCAGTGAGATGAAACGAGACAAACAGCAAGTTCTTGGGCTTGACAGTAAACATGTCGATCTTTGCAGCTCGTTCAACCCGAGCCAAACGCCAAAACCCTGATGAAGATGAAGACGAAGATGAGTCCGAAGACGATGACAGCTTCATTAACGACGACAGCGAGGACGTTGGTGAGGACTCGGACTACGTTCCTCCCGACTCAGAGGACAGTGAACAGGAAGACATCCAAAGACTGCAGAAGGAGGCCTCGGCCTTCCTGAAGAAGAGGAAGTAGAAGAGGAAGATCCAGTGCTGTGATGTTCATTTTAAATTTTCTAACTATAAAAACATTAAAGATGGTTGTACTCAGGGCTTAACTTGTAAACATATCAATGCTAGAACACAAATTGTGGGCGGACCCCCCCCCCCCGAAAATTTTGAATAAAGTAGACGTGATTTCCTACATTTTGGTGTATTTTAATGGGTTGTTAAACATCTACGTTTACCTACATTTATAAACACTCTGCTTCTGTCGAGCATCGACACCCCCGACACTGTCCCTGCTCATTGTTGTCCGACTCCACATGTGAACCCCCAGGCCCCTGCCTGTGCGCTGCCTGCATACGACAGCCTGGTTAGCTCAGCTCCACTACTCTTGTTGGGGCAGAGATTTTTTAAGTGTAGACATGAAAATGCTACTTGAAGAGGCAGCTCGTATGTGATATGTGGAAATCATGAGTGGCTGTTGTGTTTAAAATGAGTGTTTATGTCATTCTCAGTTTACATAGCCAATATAAGTTATTTGTTCAAAACTTTATTATTAGTAAGTTTGAGAGTTACTGGATCCAAGCAGTTACCAGAACGTACCGGACCGATTCAGGGACAGCGTTTGGCTTTTTGTCAGACCTAAACTTTGTTCTCGGTCTCAGACTCCTTCAGAAACATCTCAAATATTCAGATTTACAACCTGGTCGTTTCTGTTGCAACTCACTTTCTCTGATCCTGGATCAGTTTGTTTCAGTTTCAGTAAAACTCCCAAGGATATTTGTAAATTTTTACTCCCACAATCAAACCCGAGAGAATGAATAAAGAAGCTGCAGTTTTCAGGTAAGTCCTGACAGAAAACTGGACTGACATGGAATAAAACGACCAGAGTCCAAACTGAAATGTGAATAAATGATTGTTACACCAACATGAAGCTGCTGACTGAACATGTGATGATAACACTTAACAGCAGGACAAGACTCTGAGCGTCAGTTTAAAAAAAAAAAAAGCTCAAATCTGATGATTAGAAAATAAATCTGACTTTCAGTCAACAACCTGAATTAAATGTTTACATCGTTACTAAATCAAATCTTTGGAGTTGAAAGAAAAATAATTTCATGCTTTTGTTCCGTTCAGCTCTGCAGAGGAGCTGGAAGCTTTAAATGTTCTGCTGCTGAACTCACAGGCAGATCAACTCACTCCCCTCCCTCCTCAGGGGCTCTGCTCACAGGGAACATACTCAAAAGAAGTTCTACAGGCAGATCCATCAGAATCACCCAGAACCTGGAGGTTTAACAATGTTGTGGACTCTGTGGTTCTTCCTGAACGAAGGAAGAAATGTTTCAATTGGTCTAAATATCAAAGAACCGTGACCACTTCAACATTAAATCACAGTTTAAAACTAAATAGAAAATTTATAATATAAATAATATAAATAATGGAGCTCTTATGATTCATGATTTTGGCCGTGCTGTTTCTTGATGCAGGTTGAGGAGCTGTAGATCAGTAACAGGTGTCAGTCCTGTCCATGAGCTGCAGCAGAAGTTCTGGACAGTCACCTGCTGCCAGGCATGGTCAGAGCTTCAAATCAACTCGTCTGCATGTTTTGCTTCTTACGTGATTTTCCATCAGAAGTATTTGGCGGTGCTCTCTTTAGTCTCAAACGTTCATAAATGAATTGGAGCAACAGATGACTGAGGTGCGCTTCCTGCTGGGGGTGATGTTAACTTCCACTTGTTGAGGCGAAGCCGTTTGTAAACTGCACGTTTAGAAATGGCTGCCGCTGTGATCTGCCTCCATGTTTCATCTCTGCAGATGCGTCCAGGATTATCTGTTGCTATGCTGTTTAATGACATCTGTGATCCACTGAGTGGGTCTGACTCATGCCAGATGAAGAACCTGAGGAGCCGCTGAACCAGAGGGAACAGATTCATCCGCCCCAGAAAGTAGTCCCTCAGCCCGCCTCTGTTTGACACAAACTGCTGGTTTAGATTTATGAACCTTTAACATGCAACCGGTCCTAAAGTTGCTTCAGGACCAGAACCATCTGATCTCACCGGACTCTTGTTGTCCTCAAAAAGATTTTATTTTACAAAATGAAATCAGACGGAAACAAAAAGAACAAAAACTAAAAAAACATTCCCCCCCCCCCACCCCCCAGAGTCTGTCCACCCACGGACCGGACTACTTCTTGGCGTAGGTGATCTTCATGGCGCAGGTGGCCGTGATCCGGAAGCCCTGCAGCGCGTCTTTGGCCACGCCCGCTTGAGTCTCGCCCTCGAACTCCACGAAGGAGATGTCGTGTTTGCCCGGAACCAATCGGACCTCCTTGAAACCCGGGAACCTGAGAAGCACAGAAAGAATCAGCTGCGGTGCACCTGCAGCAGAACCGCGCTCAGATTCTGGTTCTGGAGGGACTCACTGGTTGAAGAGCATGGACAGCATCATCTCGTTGGTCTCCTCGGGGAGGTTGGTCAGGAACAGGATGTGGTTCGGCGGATTGTCCGGAACCTGAGGATGAAGCAGAACCTCTGATCACATCCAAACGCTCCAGAACTTCCGTCTGTTTGGACCATTACAGAACCACAAATACGTAGACCAGAACACGTTCACAGAAGAAGCTACGATCCTTCATCCTTAACTTCTCCTTTTAACACAGCCTCTGATGAGCTGAAGTCTTGCTGTGACTCCGTTAATCTTACACACTTCATGAACTCTCCTGGTCCAAACAGTAAACCCTGAGGTCCACCTCAATAGATTTCATTTGACTAAAGCTCCTCAGAGTTTACACCTCTGGGTGTCTTGCACTGATTTGAGGGACTGCTGTGTTTTTGCAGCAGTGGTCCTCAAATCAAAGCTTCACATCATTTCAAAGAGACATCTTTAACATTTTAATGCTTTTCATGACGATTAGTCAAATTATGACTGGGACAAAACAGACCTGACCCCTGATGTGGTTTAATGCACATTTTAAATAAACATGCTCCACAGAAAAGCTGTGGTTCTCCCCAGAGCTGGCAGATTAATCAAATTCATATTTGAAACCTGGCATGGGCCACGGCACGGAAATCAGATTTAATTAATGACTGGCTTTATTTAGACAACTATGAAATAAATGCACTTCTCTTATTAAAGCCAAATTACATTATTATTTAGCCGTTTCCACTGAAAATCTTAACACACGCAAGCTTTGATATGTTATGAAATCTGTTGGTAAATAAAAGCTCTCAGGTTCTAAATGATTCTGTTCCCGTTTCTGACAGAACAGAGGGATTTAACTGTTTTAACATTTTAGATCTTTGTTTGAGTCTGTGGTTTCTGTAAAACCTGTACAGATCTTACAATATATTGAACTTTAGACCTTCTCTGTCCAGGAAGTTCAAAAGCCTTAAAAAGTTTAGATCATAGAAAATCTTCCGGTTCTGATGTAATTGTACTTTAAAAATAAAAATAAAACTGGCAGCTGATTTATTTTTTTTTGCTGAGCCTCTTGCAAACCTTTTTAATCTTACAGTAGAAAAAGAATGGAAGTCAGCTTTTATTCTGACCTTATTTATTAAAGGACGGTGACCCAACAATGTTAAACTAACTTTAGACCAATATCCAGTCGATCAGCTTAAAAGCTCTTGAGTGAGCAACTAAGTGTTTTTAACATTTTAATATTTTAGCACAATATCAAACAATCAGCTCAATTACAGCTGCAATGAAGGTGGTAAAGGATTTGACAACATTATGCATCACTCTTTATAGTTTTGTCTAAAACCTTTGAAACTGTTGATCATGAGATTTTAAAACTTACACTTCAGTTTTCAGAGGAAAAAAAAACTGATTGGTTCACAAATGACCTCAGTGCATCAAATGTGATCTGTGTTCTGAATGTGTTGTTGTCCTAAAGGGGGCGCCACAGGGGTCAGTTCTTGGTCCCATCTTATTTATACAAATGATCTGGGTCTGAATGTGTCAAATGTGCATTTACATCTTTTTATGCAGATGACAGTTATTTACTGTTGCTCATCAACTCTTGCTCAGGCAATTGATTCTAGAACTCATTACAACTGAAGCTTGTTCTTAATACAGCTAAGACTAAACTTATGCCGTTTTCTTAATCCACAAATCAAGTGCAAACAACCCACTCAGTGATCACCTTGGAGGGAAACGTAATTGAAATGGTCCACGAGCATGAATACCTTGGCGTCTTGACTGATGACTCCCCTCACTTTTAACCCCCAGGGAGAGAAACTTGTGTGGAACCTGAGGCTAAAGCTGGATTTTATTTTTAAAATACGGTTTGTTTCTCTTGTAGCTGCAACAGTTTCAGCTGTGTTGGATTATGGAGCTCTTTTCTAGAGGAATTCCTCTGCTCTCCATCTTCATATGGATGAAGCTGCTCTCAGGTTCATCACCAAGTGTAAATTGGACACATCAGAGTTTTACTCATGTAAGATGGCCGCTCTGGCCACCAGAACCACCAGTCATCAGCTTGTTTTATATACAGTGCAAGGCAGTACTTGTACTACTAGTAATACTTTTGACTACAACCTTCATGCATATATGGCGTAAATGTACAGAAAAGTGCTGTTCCCAAACGGGTCTCACCTGAGCTGCAGGAGTCTGAAGAGGAGCAGCAGCAACCTGCAGAGAAACACAGGCACATTAACAGAACCAGAACCAGGAGGACGGGTCCAGTTAACCGTCATGCTGACCGAATCAGAACCATCAGCAGAAAAATCCTTCCAGCTGACCCAGAAGAGTTGTCTAACAGAACCAGAGGACTGGACTTCACTCACCGCTGATGGTTTCTTGGTGGCGTTCGCCGCCGCCGCTGCCGCCTCCTGAGCCTTCTTCTTCTTCTCCTTCTTCTTCTCCTTGTCTCCGTACGTGCCCTTCATCTTGGAGATGACCTCCGAGTCGGTCTTGGCGTACTGGATCCTCTGAAATACAAACGGGTTGGAGTTCAGTGTGCGGCTGACAGCGGTGCGGAGTTCGGCGCCGCCGCCGGCGTACCATGGGCTTGTTGTAGAAGGGGAAGCCCTGCAGCTGCCGCAGGGCGTTGGTGGCGGCGGTGAGCTCTTTGAAGATGACGAAGGCCTGGCCCCTCATCTTCGGCGTCTTCATGGCCACGATGTCGATGATTTGCCCGAACTGAGAGAGGAGCGCGTAGAGCGAGCGCTTCAGCTCTGCGGGACAAACAGAACCTCAGCAGAACCCGACCAGACAAAGACTCTCAGACAGGTTCAGGTAAAACGGTCCATGGAACCAGAACCTGGCTCGTTCCTGCTCACCTTCCTTCTTGACTTTATCGTTGACGTTGTTGATGTAGATCGTGTGATTGGGTCGGATGTCCATCCTGCAGTCTGGCAAACGACCCGGCAGAATCGTGGCAGAACCAAGTCGAACGCTCAGGTGTAAACTTCGTCAAAGTGAACAGCACAGTCAGAAAAACTACACTTCTGTCTTACATCAAGTTCTGATCCGAATAAGAGCTTCAAGTTCCCTCAGAGCAGAGAACATAACAGGATCCAACTCATCAAGGACCAAGCAATAAAATCAGAACCATTATTAATACTCCTCTTCATGACTTTAAATATTCTATTTTTATCGTTTCATCTTTGGACTTGTGTCGCTCCCGAATCTTTGCTCAAACAATAAAGAGACATTTTCATTAAATTAACCTCCAAAGTTTCAAATTGAGAGAAATGACTGAACGACCTTTGAACTCTGAACTCATTTCAGTCTGGAAACCTGCGAGCAGAAAAATGTTTAAACCGAAACTTCCAGAAAGTATTCACAGCCTTTGCTTATTACTTTGTTGATCCATCTTTGGCAGTAACCACAGCTGCAGTCTTTTTGAATTTGATGCTTCAAGCTGAGCACACCTCTCTTAGGGCAGCTTGTCCCGTTCTTCCTCGCAGGACTTCTCCAGCTCCATTAGGTTGGATGGGAGACGTCTGTGTAGCCATTTCCAGCTATCTCCAGAGATGTTGATTCATGCCTGGACACTGGCTTGGCCCCTCCAGGACATTCACGGAGTGGTCCTGAAGCCACTCCTCTGAGATCTTGGCCATGTGCTTTGGGTCGTTGTCCTGATGAAAAATGAAACTTTGCCTCATTTTGAGGTTGAGTGCTCTGGAGCAGGTTTTCATCCAGGTTGTCTCTGTGCGTTGGTCCATTCATCTTTCCCTTTATCCTGACTAATCTTCCAGCTCCTGCTGCTGAAACACATCTTCATAGCATGATGCTGCCACCACCATGCTCTGGTGATGAGCTGGTTTCCTCCAAACATGATGTCTGGCATTCACACCAAAGAATTCAATCTTTGTCACATCAGACCAGAGAAGATTGTCTCTCATGGTCCTCCAGACGGACTGCTGAGGGCCTTATGAAGATGTGGCTTTTGTCTAGTCACTGAACCAGACAGCCTGATTGGTGGATTGTTGCAGAGATGGTTGTCTTCTGGAAGGTTTTCCTCTCTCCACAGAGGAATACTGGAGCTCTGACAAACTGAACATCAGGTTCTTGGTCAGGCCCGTCTCCTCCAATTGCTCAGTTTAGACACCGGCCAGCTCTAGGAAGAATCCTGGTGGTTCCAAACTTCTTCCAGTTATGAACGATGGAGGCCACTGGTCTCACTGGGACCTTCAAAGCAGCAGAAATGTTTCTTTCTGTGTATCCTTCTACAGATTTGTGCCTCAACACAATCCTGTCTCAGAGGTCTACAGACAATTTCTTTGACTTCTTGTGTTTGTGCTCTGACATGAACTGTGGGACCTTCTACAGACAGGTGTGTCTCTTTCCAAATCCAAGTCCAATCAGCTGATACTACCACAGGTGGACTCCATTTAAGTTGTAGAAACATCTCAAGGATGATCAGTGGAAACAGCATCTGAGCTCATTTTGCGCTTCAAAGGCTGTGAATATTTACGCATTTGTGATTTCTTACTTTTCTGTTTTTAATAAGTTTGCAAAAATCTCAAAAAGTATTTTTTTTTCACAATGTCATAATGGGGTATTGTATGTAGAAGTTTGACCAAAAAAAAAAAAAAAAAAGATTAATTTAATACAATTTGGAATAAGGCTGTAACATAAAATGTGGAAAAAGTGAAGTGCTGGTTACTTTTTGGATGAACAGTAAGTTACAAAGTTTGTTTCCAAATTACCACTGAATTCTGTGAAGCAAACCACGTAATATGAAGATGATGGTGATGTAAATGTTTATAGGACAGGATATGTGTGAACTGCTTAAAACTGGAGTTGTTTTGAGACAAGAATCCCCTTTCCCTGCTCGGACCGGGCCTTCGTTTGTCATTCTGGTCAAAACTCAACTTTATCTCTTCAAACTGAGCCTCAGAAGCTTATTAACAACCGCTAAGATACAATATATCCATAACCTTTTTACAAAGTCTTAATCTTCCACTTTTAGTCAGGCAAAACAAGCAGAGCATGTTTAATCAAACCTCCACTTCACTGCATCGATTTAAAAAGAGGAAAAAAGAAAGAATCACTCTCGTCATCAGAGAAGTTGTAGAAACGGCTGTGTTTGTGACAGAAAGACCAAATTAAAACAGTTTATTTCAGATACAAAGTGCATTCAGATGCAAGTTAAAAGTGTTAACATTTATACATAACGGTGATGATTTTGTTGCATTGGGATGCACAAACGCTGCTTTTTCTTTAGTTGGTGATTTCCACGTCGGTATCGATGAGAGACTGAGGTGATGATGAACTTCGAAATTCAACGCATCTGCTTTTCAGAAGCGACTGACAAACGTATGTTAATGTGTTGGCAGGATTGAAAACGTGAAACGAGGCAGCCCATCCTTTCAGATCAGTCATGTGTCACAAAGCACCGGGCCCTGGCTCTTTTCCTCTCTCCTCCACGGGGCCGGGATGACCTCAATAATTAAAGGACAATTTTAAAATGCATTTCTAATTTTCTACCAGACTGAGAAGCTTTATCACGGAGTAGCTGACAAAAAAACCCTCCCCTTGAATGGGAGGGTGACTCCTGGGCTTCCACTGAACTGGTCATGAATGCACTAACCATCTGTTTTTCTGGCCGTTTGTCAGTGTGAGCGTGGCGGAGGCAGCTGTCGGAGCGGCCCCGGTTTGAATGATGGAGCACACAACCTTTGTTTCTCTCGGCAGAAGCTTTGTGAGCTCTGGATTCGTCCCGCGCACGCCACCCTGCAACAAAACAAGGCGAAAAGACGCCGCTGTCGCTCCACCGGTCACCACCAGGCTGCCAGGAAGACACAATAAAAGCAGGAGAAATGGACTTGGAGAAATCAACTGAACGGATAAAAGGAGTGAGGGAATGGACAGAGGTGAGGCAGTGGAGAGGAAGGAAAGGTGTGTGGCCAGGAGTGCATTGTGCCAGTGAAGGAGGATCTGGGGCATTGTGTGCTGGCCAATCTGTAGCTCAGTGGGTGAGGTTGTCAGGAACCAGAGCCAAGGATGAGAGCCAGAGGGCCACGAGAGAGAGGTGAGAGCAACCAGCAGGACGGAGTGGAACAAATGCATAAAAAGAGAGGAGACGGGAGTCTGCTGGAGAGAGAGGCACCAAAGAAAATGTTGCAAACACCGTTCAAAGAAACCAGACACATAATTTCAACAACATTTTACTGAAAGAGACCAGGTTCATTCTGTGTTTAGTTTCTTAAAGATCTTTTTATTGCAACTTCATCGTACTTTGTGCCATGTAGCATTAAAATGTCAAACAATTCAGCTCCGTCAGGATCAAACCACTTTGACTTTTGGTATGTGGAACGTTTGCTTTTCAACATACAGGAAGTCCTCGACTTGCGTTCGAGTTCCGTTCCTACGCACCGATCGTAACCCGATTTTAACGTAAGTCGGAACTCATTACACGTGGCGGTCGTAAGTCCGGATTTTTGCCGTAAGTCGGAAAAAGAACGGTAAACGGCGTTTTAAACACGTTTTTTTCAACGTAACACAACACCAGCGTACATTCTG
>JAVCKU010000117.1:28106778-28117592 GCA_032273985.1 Hypsolebias coamazonicus | reverse complement strand
GACTGCAGGCACAGTTTCAAAAGTTGACACAGTTGTTCTGTGGAAAGCGTGGTCCTGCTGCTCAGAGTGGTGTCTGAGCAGGCTTCCTGCGACTCAAACATCTCGTCCAGCTGTTCCAGCTAATAATTACCTCATCATTGTCTTTATCTTGATGTAAATTAATTTTCACTAAAAACACAAGTCTCTTCTGTCTGAAACATTCTTACTAAAATAAATAAACACAAGTTGTTTTTAATGTTTGGGGTCGCAGCAGTTTTCAGGATCTAACCCCACCAGGTTCTTAAGCCCCGCCCCCTCCATGTAAACATCTCTTCCTGTTTTCTGGGTCACTGGAGCTCATGTCCAGCAGTCCAGGTGAGACTGGACACCCAGGTCTCCAGTCCATCACCTGGACAGGTCTCCAGTCCATCACATGGACACCTGGACAGGTCTCCAGTCCATCTGAGGGACACCTGGGGACAGTAAGAACCTCACATGCTGCTCTTTGGCGTATTGTTTTTACGGATGATGAAGGCTCAGTGGTTAGCACCGTTGCCTCACAGCAAGAAGGTCCTGGGTTCAATCCCCGGCTGGACCAGGGGTCTTCGTGTGGAGTTTGCATGTTCTTGTCGTGCTGCGTGGGTTTCCCCCCACAGACTAAAAACATGGCTGTTAGTCTGTGTCCAGGTCCAGGGCCTGCAGTGGGATCTGCCTGGTTAAATAAAGCTTAATAATAATTTGGTGCTTAGTGTAGTTTCAGTTCAATGTTTTTCTTTGTTCATATCTTGGATCTTGTTACTGTTTTGATTTTACGTTTTATTGTTGGATGAACTGTGACATAATTTGTTCCACCTCATGTACCACATGTGATGTGAATGACAAAGAGCCTTGAATGTTTTAAGTCTGTGCATGGGAGAAGAGTGGAGGAACCCACGCAGCACGGGGAGAACACGTAACCTCCACACTGAAGGCCGGGAGACGAACCTGCGACCTGGAAACATGAACTCCATTTGAAATCAAATAAAACATGAGCTCCTGTTTGTGTTCAAATATTCATGTTTGTGACACAGATAATTATATTTAGTTATGCTCCAAAGAGGTCATGTGATGCTGTGTTTGCGTGTGAAGGATGTGGGCGGGGCTTAAAGCTTCTCAGCTTTAGTGCACTGACTCTGGTTCCAAAAATCCAACATGGCAGCCGGGTCGTGCTGGTTCCAGTTCCCAACAACTGGAGCAGGCGGGAAGTCTGGTGCTGACACATGTCGATGGTTCAGACCCTCCTCTTCATCGTTTACGACCCACCATCATCATCATCCCTCCATAAAGTGAAGCTTTACAGCCGGCAGCAGGTTAATGGTTCACCTGTGGACAGGTGACAGGAAACAGATCAGAGGTCACATGATCTACATGATGTCATCATATGATTTTTAAACTGCCCAAAACCTTCAGTTCTTTTGTTTCCATGTTTTATTGTGACAGACAAATGATTTAAAGCGTCTTTATTTAAATCATCGCTGAGATTTTCCTCCTGGTTCAGACTTTGTTCTGGTGAGATGCTGTGGATCAGTTGATCCTGAAGGATCATCAACAGAACCCACACTGTGGGAGCGACGCTCTTTTTAACAGAGCTTCCTTAAACGCACCATTTAATAAAACTGCTGATATTTTGCACAAATGAAAAGTGTTGGACAAGGAACCACGATCTCCTGTGGTCCAGATGGTTTGGATCCTACAGCCTCCTCATGTTCTGGACCTCGATCTGCAGGATCTCAGGTCTCCTGGTTCTTCAGGATCAAGAAGGTTCTGGATTGACCTGCTGCAGAACCCGGAGCCTCTGAACAGTTATCTCTTTTTATTTCCAGACTCCAAACTGATCAGTTTCTCATTTTTACAACCAGCCTCCGTGAAAACGCTTCACATTTAACGTGAAACATTATTTTCACGTGAATAAATTGATTTTCCTCCATTTTTCTTTGTCCAGTGCAACAATTTCAGCAGTGCAACAATTTCAGCAGTTCTTTCCAAGTGTTTTTATTTCGTGTTTGTCCAGATATTTGTCAGCAGCCACTAAAACAGGAGTTCAAATATCAATAAAACAAAAATCAAACACTTGAAAGAAACTGAAGCTGAGAATTATTGAGGCTTTTATGTGATTTTACTGCAGCAACACATAAATACTCATCAGTGTAAAACAATAAATGTCCCATAAATCCATAAAGACTCAGATAATTCCTCTGCAGGAGACAGAAGGAGGTTGACGGTTTGAATCCCTGCAGAGGAACGACACGATCAAACAGGAGGTTTTAATATTTAAATTGAAATATGATAGAGGGATGGATGAAGGATGGAGGATGAATGGCTTATGAATGAAAAGATGGATGATAGAGGGATGGATGGGTGGATTATTAATGGATGGATGGATGATGGAGATGTTAGATGGATGATTCATTCAACCTTTATTTCTACAGTTAATCCCATCGAGCTTCGAGGACTCGTTTACAAGAGAGAATGACGACGACAACAACGATGGACAGTTATAAAAGAGGCACAGATTTATTTAAACAAGTTAAAATAAAGATGTCAAAATAGCAAAACAGACAGATTATAAGGCAGATGTAGAAAATCAAGAACAGGAACATGTCTGCATTGGTTTTTGCCAGGATTCCAACAGATTCTTAAAGCCATTTAGAGAAGTCAAGGTCGAGAGCTTCAGATCTTTACTAAATAAAGTAATCTCAGTAAAATTACCCCTTGTTGTTTATAAAATTTTTCATATAATACTGCAAAGCAACATGTTAATTTTGTCAAATAAATATGATTTCTATTTTTTTATTTTATTTATTTATTGTCGTTATCGTCAGAATGCTCTGAAATACACAATATAATATTTGAGCCATATCGCCCACCCCTAGGTGGGGGCACCACCACCCGCTGCGTTAAACTACAATACATTTATTACGACAAACGACGACGCAGGAACTGTGTACAGTAGTCCCTCGTTTATCACGGGGGATCAGTACCTGAAGCTGTGAGAAACTGCGAAGTAGGGATAGTACAAGTAGTAGTTTATTTTTTAATTTATATATATATATATATAACTTATAAATAAAGGAATTTTAAACACTTCCCGCACTCTTGCAATATTCTAAACAATGTTTCTAAACTTTAAACGCCCTAAAAGAGCACAGAATTTCATGGATTTCAGCCACCTGCAAGCGCTCTTGGCCACGCCCACTTCCCCACTCTGCATGGAGAGCAGGTGATCAGCTGCAGTAAGGGCTGCACAAAGGTGCTAAATAATTTAAAATTATTTATTTTGAATTTTAAAAAAATCCACTCCGATTGTGCAGCTCATCCATCGATCAGCCAACTGAGTGTCATGTACAATCTTATTTTGAAAAACCATGATAGAATGAGTCCGTGACAAACGAACGGCAAAGTAGCGAGGGACTGTAGTGACTGTAAAACATTAACCGCAGCCAGAACCCATAAACTACGGAGCGCCGTGAGGGCCATGTCGGTGGGGAAGCAAACTGAACTGCTGCAAGTCTTCTGGTTTGTGTCCTGCTCTGAAGCAGCGCAGCAAACAGGGCGTGGTAGGACACGTGTGGGACACGTGTGAGACACACGGGCCCATCACTTCCTGTTGATGGACATCATGAGGTAACAGAAAAGCTCGTGACGTCTTCTGTAAAACAAAACGTCGTTTGGTCACAGCTCGTTGTGCTTTAAGTTGGCGTCTGTGCGTCTTCCAGGCTCAGATGGTTCTGCTGATGGAGGACGACGACGGCGCCGACGCCAAACACAAACACTTCAACTACGACCGGATCGTGGAGCACCAGAACCTGAGCAAGAAGAAGAGGAAGAAGCTGCTGAAGAAGGGCAAGGAGCTGCTGGAGGACGACCACTTCCAGGTGAGACTCTGGGCCTCCACCTCCCGAGGACGCCTGCGGGGTGCAGAAGCCCTGACCCTGTCTCTGTCTGTCCATCAGGTGGACGTCAAGGACCCTCGCTTCCAGGCCATGTTCACCTCCCACCTCTTCAACCTGGACCCCTCCCACCCCAGCTTCAAGAAGACCAGAGCCACGCAGAGCTTCCTGGAGGAGAAGCAGCGCCGCCACGCTCAGGAGGCCACGCCCACACAGGAAGAGCCCACCAGCAAACAGGAAGCAGCAGAGACGAGGCGGGAAAGTGACTCCGAGACGCAGAAGAAGGGGATGGACCCGAGTCTGTCGCTGCTCGTCAAGTCGATCAGAAGCAAGACGGAGCAGTTCCAGGCCCGGAAGAAGCAGAAACTGGTTTAACTCGGAACCGCCTGTCGGGTCGGGTCGAGTCCTCCTGATGGAGCAGAACCCGCTTCCTGTTGACTGGACTTTAAAGAACATGACGAGACAGAAGAACACGTTGGAATGTTTTATTATCACGTTTTATTACAGAACCTCCACCAGAACCACGTCAGGTTCTGGTGTCAGTCCACAGCTTGAAGGCACTTTAATCACAAACTAAAAGGATTAGTTCAGATCAAACTATTAATTATTGATTGATAATTAATAATGGTTACTTCTGACGTTTGAAAGGAAAATCTGCTGACTCATCTAATCCAACAGGAACAGGAAGTAGAACCTGTTTCCTGTTTCTCAGCCTCTGGACAGAAAATGTTCTCAGTCTGAACTCAGGTGGTTCTGTTCAATCTGTGCGCTGGTTGTAGTGAGCAGAACCGACCCGGTTCTGAACTGATCTGAAGCCGGTCTGCAGCAAAGTGTTCAATTTGGACCAGAACCTTTCGATCCAAGCTGGATTTATCTCATCTGATGAAGAGGTTTGTTTTGGGTCACCTGGTTTAGAGGGAACAGAACCAGCAGGTTCTGCTCCAGTCCATGTGCCACTTGATTAAAATAAAGATGAACTGGAGGATTCTGGGTCGTTTAAGAAGTTCTGTGGTTCTGGTTCTTCAGATTGTTCAGGTACCCGAGACAAAGATCTCTGAAACGGTCCAGATGTTGGTTCTGGAAGCTGTGGACCTGCAGGATGTTAACCTTGATCTCACGGGTCCGGTTCTGCAGCTACGGCCCTGGGTACTCGAACACGGCGGCAGCTCCCATGCCGGTTCCGATGCACATGGACACGACTCCGAAGGCCCTGCAGACGACAGTCAGAACTCAAGACACGACCCGGACGGGTTTCTGTGACTGACCGGCGCCACACTGACCTCCGACCTCGGCGCCGGAGCTCGTTCAGCAGCGTCACCACCTGCCGGACCCCGGTGCAGCCCAGAGGGTGGCCCAGAGCGATGGCGCCGCCGTTCGGGTTCACCTTCTCCGGCGGGATGCCCAGCTTCTCCACGCAGAACACAACCTGGACCAGGGAGACCACAGGAAGACCGGGTCAAAGGTCAGCTGGACCCAGAGCAGCTTCCTGAACCTGGAAGAAGAGCTTAACTGGTTCTGTCTCGGTAATCCAGAACCTCGGACCAGAATCACATCTGTTCTAAAAACCTCTGCTGGATCAACAGACCCGGGTTAACTCCTGACCCAGCGGGTCTTCTGATCCTGGATCTGGAGAATCTGAACCTTTCTGCTGTGCCCAAGAAGGAACGTCAACTGAAACTGATCCAGAACCAGACCTCAGCCTACTTATGAAGGTCCAACAGAACCGGTTCAGCGAGACAAAACCAGAGGACAGGTCTCTGTCCAGGTCCCAGATTTGTCTTTCTGTCTCAACCGGTTTCCAAGAGTCTGATTGGCCGGAGCCTTTAACCCGAGTTCACCTCTGCTCTGGAACCAGAACCTGATCCAGAGCTCTGAGGGTTTACAGTATCTGTTGCCGTGGAGACGAACCAAACCCAGTTTATGGTCTGGTTTGGACCCACCTGGCTGGCGAAGGCCTCGTTGATTTCGAACACGTCGATGTCGTCCAGAGTGAGACCTGAGGAGCAGAAGCAAAAATAAACATTTTTATTTACAATTATCAAAATGTTATTAGTTATAAATATCTAAATGTTTTAATTTACAAACATTAAATCAAAATGTTGTTAACAAATATCTAAATCTAAATGTTTTTGTTAATTACATTAAATCTAAATGTTTTTATTTACAAACAAATGTTTTTATTTACCATTGAATAATCCAAATGTTTTTATTTGCATTAAATAATCTACCAGTAAATGTTTTTATTTACAAATATCTAAATGTTAATTTACAAACATTAAATCAAAATGTTATTTACAAATATCTAATACTAAATGTTTTTATTTACAATTAAATAAATCTAAATGTTTGTTTACAATAATTACATTTTTTATTACATTAAATCTAAATGTTTTCATTTACAAACATTAAATCAAAATGTTGCTTACAAATATCTAAATCTAAATGTTTTTATTTACAATTAAATAAATCTAAATGTTTGTTTACAATAATTAAATTTATTATTTTAATTACATTAAATCTCAATGTTTTCATTTACAAACAAATGTTTTTAGTTACCATTAAATAATCCAAATGTTTTTATTTGCGTTAAATAATCTTTTATTTACAATAATTAAATACCAGTAATCTCATGTTGAGATTCTTTAAATTCAAATGTTTTATTTAAAATCCCTCCCAAAATGTTTCATAAATTTAAATTTAATCTAAAATCTTTTTTGTTTATAATAATCTGATCACAGCAGAAAGTGTGGGTTTACAGGTTCTGGTTCCCCTTGGATCAAAGTTACCCAAGTTACAGTAATCTGATTACTTGTCAGGCTCACCGGCCTGCCGCAGCGCCGCGGGGATGGCCAGCGCCGGTCCGATCCCCATCACGTCTGGGGGGACCCCCACCACGGCGCTGGCCCGCAAGATCCCCAGAACCGGCAGGCCCAGAGCCTCCACGGCCGACCTGCGGCCCAGCAGGACCGCCGCCGCCCCGTCGCTCACCTGGCTGGAGTTACCTGGAACACAGGTGGGAGTGAGCACTGGCAGACCAGCACTGGTTCTGAAGTCTGGCCCAGGTTCTGACCTGCTGTGGTGCTGCCGTCAGGCTTGAAGGCGGGTCGGAGTTTGGAGAGTCCGGCCAGGGTGGTTCCGGGCCTGACGCCCTCGTCTTTGCTCACGGTCACCTGACGCTCAGCGCCGCCATCGTCCAAGAACCTGACGGTGACCGGAACTATTTCCGGGTCGAACCGTCCCGAGTTCTGGGCCTGGGCTGCCCTGTGTAAAGACAGAGGAACGTCAGAGAACCATCTGATGAATGGGGTTCTACTGGGTTCTGCCGGTGTGGATCAGAGGAACAGAAAGGGTTCAAATAATAATCTGATGGACTCGACAGATTAATAATCCTGAAGTTAAAAACTTTCAGCGAAGAACAAAAACAAAGAGAAACAGAGACTGACTTCATCTGGGAGCTGAGGGCGAAGGAGTCCTGTTTATCTCTGGAGACCCCGAATCGTTCCGCCACGTTCTCCGACGTGATTCTGCCACAAGAACACGAACATGTTCTGAACACGGGAACATGAAAAGGTTCTGCTTCTCAACAGAAACATGGTTTTATTACAGATCTGATTAAAAAAGAACTTCCCGTTTTCAGTTTGGAGGATTGTTCAAATTGACAAAAGATAAATGAACTTTGGTGAATGAAACAAAATTATTTATAAACAAAACATTATGTAGTAAACATGTTAGAAGTAAAAAAAAAAACAAACAAACAGCTGATTAATTCAGTTTGTGCAGCCGATGTTGAAAAATCAAAAACAATGAAAAGTTAACGAGATTAAACTTTTTGTTTTGTACAGAGAGTCTGATGATCGGATCAGCTCAGATTAATTTGATCAGATTAAATGTAAACAGAAATAATCTGTATCCTGAAACTAAAGCTGAGATTTTGTTTGAAAATATAAATTTACATTTAAAAAGTCACATTTACAGCAGGAAAAATAATCTTAACATTTTGATATTTTGCTAACAGCGATGATGAGGAGGAGGAGACGGGTTCTGGATCTGAGTCCAGCTCCGTGAACTGAACTCTGGGTGGAGCTCGTCGCGCAGCTGCAGAGACTCACCCCATCGGGACGATGCAGTCCCGGGCCTTCTGGTTCTCTGTCAGGCCGGGGCTCAGGTCCCCCGGGTCGTTCATGGCCCGCAGCGACATGCTCTCCACCCTGAAACACAGAACCCATCGGATCGAACCGGTCCATCCTCTGAGGTCAAGACTCGGGTCTCGCGTGTCGGCTCTGGGATCAGGAGCTGTTTAAAAACAGGTCAGCTTCTCCTCACCTGTCAGATGTTCTGTTGAAGAACCGAGGAGATCCAGTTTTTACTGCTGCTCCTCGTTTCCTTTAAAACTCAGCTGGAGGCCCGGTTCGATCTCAGCCTGAGTTCAACATTTTTATTCTCCTTTCTCAGCCTGACGTTTTATTTCATATTTATTATTGTTCAAAAAAGTAAAATGTTTATTTCTGCCAATAAATACTGCAGTAAAATATTTATTTGCATCTTGCTGGAACTGATTTTAACGTTCTTACACGTTCTTACATTTGACAAAGAAAACCTTCACCAAGTCTGGAGAACTGAACCTCCTCCTACCCCAGAGACCACACCAGAACCAGGTTTAGAGTCAGGTTCTGGTCAGAGGACCAATGGGACTGTTTCAACATGCAGCTGTGTGTTGGTCCTCACCCGCAAGCCAGGCCTAGGTCGATGGTTCCACTCCGGATGGTTCCTGCACACAGGTAGAACCAGGTGACTTTACAACAGTCCTCAAACTCATCACAGATCTGTTTAGTTAACCTCTGACCCCACCCCCTCCCCTGCAGACACACATCTGGACTGAGCCCCACCTTCAGACCGACTTCTTGAACCAGATGTTGGCTGATGGCTGCAGATGTCACCTCCATCACCCTGACCTTTGACCCCTCTCACCCTGACATCACTCTGACCTTTGACGTCTCACTTTGACATCACCCTAACCTTTGACCCCTCTCGCAACATCACTGACCTTTGACCCCTCACCTGGCCCAGGTCAGGACTTACCTGCGATGTTGAGGAGCGCCTGCAGTCCAGAGGAACACTGACGGTTCACGGTGTAAACAGGAACCGTCTCAGGGAACCCACTAGAACCAGGAGCGAACAGAAAGGGACACTCTGATGACAACTTCCTGTTTCCTGTCCACAGGGGCTCTGAGCTTTAAATGCTCCCACTTTTTTTTTATGCTTTCAGCTTTCAGCCAGTAAAACTTTAGTTTATTTTTGTTAAAAGAGTCCGACTGACCTGAGGAAGTGAGCCACTCGGGCCATCAGAGCCCCCGCTCCGGGCTGCAGAACGTTTCCTGTAAACAAAAACAACAAATAAAAACACGACCATTAAAGTCAGACCAGAAGCCAAGTCTGACGGTTTGAAACCTTTAATCTGAAACCTAAAAACTAAATAAACTACAACCTTCTGCTCCTCATTGATCACTTGATTATTCGGTCGTCGGGTCATTTCTGTTACAACGTTCTGACACTTCACATTCTGCCCATTTGTAACATTTTAATTTATAAATAAAATTATTTTACAATCTCTACGGGAAGCAGCCTCTGCACTACACCCTGCTGGACAAAACTCTGGATTGACAGAGGTCAAAGGTCTCACCCACACAGATGTCCCCCAGTCTGTCTGGGTCCAGTCCAACGTCTCTGAGGACGGCGGTCATCACGGCGCTCAGCAGCTCGTCGGGTGTGGCGTCCTGCAGGTGGGCAGACGTTTTGCCTTCATTAAACGTTCCAACTAAACCACAAAAACTCATTTTCTGATACAAATCTCTCCCCAAAGTTAAATTAAGTGCAGAAATAAAGTCCTGTCAGCGCGATCCGCATCAGGAACATTCCCTTTAAAGGATTAGTTCAGCTACTCTGAAGTGGGTTTTGAGTAAAACTCACAAGTGATCATCATCTTACCTGCTGTGCATAAGTCTTTGAAAATCAAAATATATTTTTTATTAGAAACAGAACTGGAAGCCTGAAGATGAAGCCACAAAGGATGTGCGCCTCCTGGTGGTGGGCTGCAGGGCAGTTTTTAAGCTCCGCCCCTCATGTAAACCAACAGGACAAAAAAAAAACAATTCAGTTTGGTAAGGTGGGAGCATGTGGAGGCGGGGCTATCCAGTGTGCCGCCCCTTGTCCCAAGTTCTCAGACTCTGGCTCTAAAAATACACGAAGAGAAAATTTCTAAGGTTTGTAACAGAAATGTTTTTCACTTGGAGTTTCTCTTTGGTACCAAAACTATGACGAGCAGCTTGAATCTACCCGACCTCATGATGACCCAGTGTTTGTGTGATCAGAACGTGACGGTCCCGTGTGATATTGGGCCATGTGGTGCTTTAAACACCGGCTAGTCTTAACGCAGCAGAGTCCAAAGTGGATCACTGCGTCTGAATTTATTATTTATTTAATTATTTATCCAGAATCTGTGTGTTTTATCAGAACAAACCGCCGCAGCAGCATCGTTTTAAAAAAACATCCAGGTTTCACGTCTGTCAGAGATTCTTAATATTTCAACTTGAAAACTTGTTTAATTTGACAGTGATGATTTAAATAACTGTATTCACAAAATCTACTAAAAAAAACTTACAACAAACATCTTAGCTGTTATTTAGCCATTAGCTTGTCAGAAACCAAACGTGCCCACAGAGTATTCAAGTTCAAGTTTCTCTATTGACATTTGCATCACATGTGGTACATGAGGTGGAACGAAATTGTGTACTCAAGGTCCCAGCTACACCCTAAAATAGCAAAAATATAAAGTACAGGTAGTCCTCGAGTTACGGCGGTCTCTAGTTACGGCGCTCCGGACTTACGAACGGCACCCAATGACGTCAT
>JAVCKU010000117.1:28089818-28106678 GCA_032273985.1 Hypsolebias coamazonicus | reverse complement strand
GTTTCGAATTACGGCGGTATCGACCTACGAACGGTTCTTAGGTCCGGAACCCGTTCGTAACTCGAGGACTACCTGTATTAAAAAAAACAGTAGATAAGGATCTAAGATATTTGCCAAACACCAACAATATAAAATAATATGGTAAACAGTAGCCCGAACACAGTGCGGAAAGCTACAGCATGTAAGATGTTACTTTTTTTTTAACAGACTTCAAAATGACCGAGGAAAACTAGACACAAATACGCATTTATTTTTGAGGAAAACAACTTTTGGCCCTTCCTGCTTTCTGTATCGTGTTAGTGGGCGGGGCTGTTTCAACATCGGGTTTCCTCGGTAAACTTCGTTTCAGCTCGTGCAGTGTGTTTTTGTTACCTTAAAGCTGCCCCTCTTGGCTTTCCCGATGGCGGTCCTCCGTCCGTGAACCACCACCACCTCCTCCCCGGAACCTCCCACCGCGGAGCCGGTCTCTGAGCTCCGCAAATCCCGCCGGAGCTCCGAGGAGCCGCCGCCGGGACATAAATGTCCAGAAATGATCTTCAGCCTGTTCATGACGGAGGAAAAAAAACAGCCGAAGCTGTCGGAACCACACGGACTAAAAGATCCGGACCTGTCGGAACCACACGGACTAAAAGATCCGGACCTGTCGGAACCACACGGACTAAAAGATCCGGACTAGTCTGCAGCTCCGTGGACTTTAAACAGAGTTTTTCTCCTGGTTCAAAGGTCTCCGTCAAACAGTGCGTGTGGTCGGTGGCGCCCCCTGCTGGCTTGGTGAACAAACTACACAATAAGAACTGTACCAGAAAACCTAATGATCTAAAAACCAATGGTATAAAAACATTATTATCGTTATCATTGACCTGTAAACGGCACATGATGCTGACATATGGGTGTTTTCTCTGAGCGTATGTCTATGATGAGTTCATAAACTTTTTTTTTTTAATCAACGGCCTGAAAGTCCAGCATGGACCATCGGCTGTAAACCCAGCAGGACTCTTGAGATTTTAGTAAAAGTTAAAAAGAGTCTCACATTTCCCCTCCATGAAATGATTAAAAATAACTTTTAATAACATTTTTGACATCTTGAGTGAAAACACAGAACCTGGATCTAATCATCTGAATTTTATTATTTTATTAACAACCGGACGTGATAAGGCCACAACAGGCAACAAAAAATCAGATCAAAAACAGTTTGTCCTCGGGCTGTGAAAGCAAAAGAAATTAATGTGCACATTTATGACAGAACCGAGGGGTTCTTCAGGTCCAAACGTGACGGTTCAGAGTAATAACAAAAATTAAAAAAAAAACAACAGGAATAAATAAAATGACTAAAAGAAACGACCCAGAACTCTGCAGGCAGAGATTCAAACGTTAAAACACAAAGACTGAGCACCAAATGAACTTCACAGTTTGGTCACGGTGGCCTGGACTCCAAACGGGTCAGAACCAGCTATCTGAGAGCTGCAGAACAATCCTTCAGTCTGCAGCAGGACAGGTTCTGATGGTCCTGGCCTCCCTGGAAGTCCTGCTTTAAGGCATCAAACTGAAAACCTGCTGAGGAGGTACAGAACCACAGGATCCAAACAAACCTCACGGCTGGAACCGGTCCAGATTAACCCTTGCAGTCGGAGTTCTACTGAGTTCTGACGGTAAAACTTTAGGTCTTGAAGATAAAACTTTGAGTACTGACTGTAAAACCATGTCCTGAAGGTAAAACTGTGGGTTCTGACTGTAAAACACTAAACATCAGCTGTAAAACTAGCAGAGTCTGCCATTTTGTGTTTGCGAAGGCCGATTAGCAGTGGCGGCCATTTTGAATCAACAGCCGAAAATAATGAACTTAATCAATTAGCTCCTGGTTTCGGCTCCGGTTCTTCTCCAATTGTTTGACCTGTTTTTATCGTTCAGAGCCAGACGGTTCTGTTAGTTCGGGCTGTGAGGATGATGAACTCGTCAGTAAACCTGCAGACGACGTATTTACAAACGTCTGCTTCCTTCATTTAAATTGAACCACACCAGGTGAATCCGTTTGTATTCATCCGCCACAGAAAATAGGCCCCGTTTGGACCAGAGGTTCTGATCAATTCAGGTTTCTCGTGACAAGATTAAGACGTAAGACTTGTAGTGCCAAACATTTGGACCAGCGAGGAGGAGGAACCTCACATTCATTCCATCTCCTCTTTACAGTTCCTGCCGAATCCAACTAGAACCAGAACCATCAGAAAATCTAGGTTCTGTTCTGTCAGACACCAGAACCATCAGAGTCCAGGTTCTGTTCTGGTGAAACCAGGAGTTTGTTGCTCATCTCGCAGCTCCATGTTTTCCCAGGTCCAACTCACCTCAGAGCAGAACCTATGCAGCGGCCCGGTCCAATCAGGCGTAAAAGATGAGCTCTGGGATCTGACCTCCTTGCACTCCGGTGCCGTTGGTGCTGTCCGAGGAGCACTGGAACTGGAAGGTTACCTTCCCACACTGGACCTCCGTCATGCCCTCCTGACCAAAGTAGCTGAGCTCGTTCCCGTCCAGAACCACGCTGGCCGTGTAGAAGGTGTCGGGTTCTATCTGAACCGGGTAGTCGAACCAGACGGGGAAGGTGCTGCTGGACCCGTCAGAGAAGTACTTGATGATCCTCTGGGCCATGGGCACACCCTGACGCTTCAGCTCAATCTTGGCGCTGTACTCGGCAGAACCGCAGCTGGACCCGTACAGGCCGAAGCCGGCGATGAAGACCCGTTTGTCTACGGCGAACTGGATGCTGTCGCAGCGGCCGCGGTACCGCCACTGGTTGCTGCGGTAGGCGCAGGACTGGAAGCGGTGGCAGCGCTGCGGCGACAGGCCCTTCCGGGGTTTGGTGCAGAACAGGAGGTCCGGTTTCTTGGAGGCCGTGTACCACAAGAAGATGTCGTTGGTTTCGTTGAGTGTCAGAACGCCGGACTGCGCCGCTCCGTTGGCAAAGTCCTCCAGTGCCATGGTGGGGATGCGGATCAGGTAGATGGCTTTCCCCAGAACCAGCCGCTTGTTCTCGATGGTCGGCGCCAGATCCTGCCTCTGGCACTCGACCTCGGCCCAGTTCAGCGCCGCCTCAAACACCACCATCTCCTTGGCGTTGAGCGTCTCTCGCCGCAGGATGCTCTCCAGCGTCTGGACGTCGATGTCACAGAACCCTTCGGATCGCAGCGCCAGCTCGGCCTGGGCGTCGATGACCTCCCAGCAGCGCTGGGTCAGGTCCGGCTCCTCGAACAGGCAGCTCTGGGACAGCAGAACACAAGCGTTCTTGGCACTCAGGCTCGTCTCCAGGAAGTTGACGCAGGCCCGGGCCAGATGAGGAACAATGTATTTCTTGGCGGCGTAGAGAGTGGCGAGCACCGTGTCGGCGCACAGGTCGATCTCGTCGCAGTAGATGTACCTGCGGGGGAAAGAAACCCGGTTCACGCAGATCCCTTAAGAGTTCAACCAAACAGAACCAAAGCTCTACGTACTTCAACATGGCCAGGAAGGACGGCGGCTCCACATCAGGGATCCGGATCTCCTCCTGATCCTCAGCCAGTTCTCCGTAGAACATGGCGTGGAACACGGAGCTGCCGACAGCCAGGACGTACTGTCGGGTCGGACGGACAAAAACTTAGGACCCGTCAATCACAGGAGCTTCATGAGTGAAGAGGAGGGCTTACCTTGTGACCCGGGACTCGCTGGGTCCCTCCCGGCGGTCCGACCACAAAGTGAACATCTGCCATCATCTCATTGTTGAACATGACTGAATTCCTTCAAACGCAGAAACAGAACTTTGAGTATGGAGGAGCGCTGGTCCTTTAAAATATTTACATTTCCCTCCGTGGATCCAGAGCTTCACAGATTCTGTTAAAGCGGTTCTGGATCAGCAGTTCTCGATGAATGGGTCAGGACTTTTCAACACGTCAACATTTAGTTTTAATAGTTAATGATATAGATCAGGGGTTCCCAACCGTAGTCCTTGAGGAACACCATCCTGCGTGTTTTAGTTGGTTCTCTGCCACAACACACCCGAGACAGTGGTTTAATTACTTCCTTAAGTTGGGCAGAAACCTGTTAATCACACTTTCATTCAAATCAGGCATGTTGGAGAAGAGGAACAACTAAAACACGCAGGATGGTGTTCCTCAGGGACCAGTGTTGGGAACCACTGATATAGATGATAGTTAATGGAGTACATTCAACAACAGAAAACTGCACCAGTCTGTGGATAAACTCCTGTAGACCTGGTCCTAGCGGTCCCCCCTCTGTCCAGGACTCACCTCTCCCGGATGGTCGGGTACAGGCCCTGCCAGCTGCAGCAGCCCTGCGCGGTGTTGTTGTTGCTGACGTTCTGCTGCTGGTTCTGGATGGAGGTGGACACCAGATTCTTGGTGGGGAACAGCTCTGCAGCCATCCTCAGCCAGTCAGACCGCAGGACGGATCATGGCAGTACCGAGACCCGAACCGAACCGGTCAGACACAAGAAGCCGCCGAACTCCATAAATCTGACGGCTTTTAGCTTCAGGCTAACGTTAGCCTCCCGAACCCAGCAGCTTGATCCTCCGCCGCTTTAAACCAAACATCGGCTGAAGTTTCCGACAGTGACGCTCGTGAGCAGCAGCTCAAACACACAAAAAACACATTTAAGGTCAAATTAAACGATATTTTTTTAACAGAACCGAGAAAAACGAATACGTTTTGTTTACCGTCTGAAAAACTACAAACTCGACAACCAATCAGATTAAAAAGCCCCGCCCATTTTTCTTCTTCTACTTTTAATTTAATGCTGGAGCTGTCAAACACGAGATCACCGCGCCCCCTGCTGGACGAAAGAACAGAACTTCACACAAACCGTAGGGAAGGAAGAAGGAACCCGGAGAAACGTGGAGAACAAGAACCATGACATTCTCACTGTGAGGCGGCAGCTAACCGCTTCACCACTGTGTCTTTACACCAGCTTTTAAATAAACTAAGAGTTTCATTTCCTACTAAAATACAATGCAAACAATGAGCGCTGAAATTTGCCGAGGAGGCTGAAACAGAGCAGTTAAAGCTAAAAAAGCAGAGCAGTAGCTAAATGAGCAAAATAGTATGCAAACCAGCTAAAGCTAAACATATCAGGTTAGCAAGATGCTAAATTTGGTAAAATGGAGGCTTAAATACTGTTAAGTCTCTTGTAAATGAGTCCTCGAGGCTCAGTGAGGGTAACCAAATAAAGGTTCAATGAATGAAAAGTAGCAAAAGGCCAGCTAAAAATAGCAGAACAGTAGCTAAAAGTAGCAGAAGACGACACAGAGCAAGTTGCCAAATATGTTTTTAAGTTACCAAATAGATCTAAATACATTTCTATAAGGAAAGTGTTTTAAAATAGCAAAAATAGTTTTGTTTTTTGAATGTCCAGAGGACCAGACAACTTTTTTAGATTTTTCTTCCTGGATTATTGAGCATGCATCAGGATAGGTTTAAAAATAGCATTCAATATATTCAAAAGTGAGTCACAAAAAACAAATGCAACCATTTACTTGAGGAGCTGAACGTCTTATGTCCAAACAGCTAAAATAAAATACTCAGAAGTGCATCCACTTCTGAAAAAGCTTTAATTTTAGAGTTTTCTCAGCCTTGTAAACCTCTGCCCAGCTTTACTTCTGACAGATTCAGCCTCTCTTTTCACACCCAGTCTGTCGATAATTAACTGGATGAGTTATGCTCCAGCTCTGTTTTTTATATTTTATCCTTCAGTAAAATGTGAACCACCTCCCCAGCAGGATCAGATCAGGGATTGAAAAAAATATATATAAATAAATAAATAAAGTTTCTTTTAAAAACATAAAACTTTGTAGAAACAATTGATCTTAAAATAGTCTTTGATTTTTTTTTTTTTTTTTTTTGGTCAGTGAATAAACCCGAACATCCCTGAGGTGATAAAATATAAATCATTCTCAAATGCAGACATAAGATCCACAAGTGCATCACACGACCCACAAACGGTTTGACTAACTGCTCATCTCTATTCTGCACAGTCAGATACATTTGTACAAACCACCTGCTGCTTTGTAGAAGAAATTGCCAACCCTGAACGCAGCATCACCTTTGTGCACAGGGAGGTTAAGAAAGTCTCTCGTCACTTTCACAGGCAGTTGATACGACCGCAGCAGGTGAGGAACAGCTTCTACCCTGAAGCTGTTAGACTCATGAACATCTAGCCAGAATAATCACTGTGAAATATCACATCATGCTGCTGCTGATCTGTTCATGTTGATGTGTCATCTGCTAATACAGACTCATGTTCATGCTGCTGTTTGGAGTAATGTTATTCTATGATATTAGTGCTTAGTGTATTTTAGTTGTTTTTCTTAGTTCACATCTAAGATCTTAGTAATGTTTTCTTTTGCATTTTATTGTTGGATGTAACTGGAACCCTATGTACATAATTTCGTTTCATCACATGTACCACATGTGGTGCAAATGACAATAAAGACTCTCTGACTCTGATTCGCGCACATGTATTTGAGTTTGTGCAGAATATTGACATGTGTCCATTAGTAAACTTGTGGAACTTACTCGCACCTCGTTGTTCGCTTGAGACTCGTTTCGAGACCGATGCATGTTCACAGATAAAAGGAGCTCCGTGTTCAGAACAGAAACCTGCCAGCGTCACATTTTCTTTTATTGTTCCCATAAATGAGCCACGCTCGCATGTGGAAGAAACAAAACTGAACAAGAAGTGAAGCTTCTGTACAGCAGCAGCAGCTTTACATTTGAAATTTACTAAAAGATTTAACAGATGAGCAGAACCTGGATCAGTTCTCCGTCTGATGGTTCAGACATCGTCATCCAGCTCAGGTTCCTGTTTCTGTCTGTAAAGGTGCAAGTGTTATCAGGCAAATGTCAGTTTACAGAACGCTGCTGAAATAAATCCTGGTGGGAGAGCAGCTCCATCAGCTGAACACGTCTCAGGTGAGAGCAACGTGGAGACCCTTCAGCAGAAATAATTCATCACAAAAACAACAAAGACATCCAAAAATCTGAACAGATTCAATTCTTTAAACAGCTTTCATTAAAAACCTCAGTCTTGTTTTAACTTTGCTATTTTCTTTCTTTAGAACATGTAAAGTTTATGAAGTTTATTTAAAACAAGCAGATCCGCTGTGGGTAACCTCACAAAGAAACCATCTTTAAAGTTTTGTTTATTTGGTTCAAATCTGTTCAGAATCATCGAGACAGAAACAGAATATTGTTCTAATTTCACCTGAAGCTAAAACGGTTCACTTTGGATCTATAAATTCAACATTTTCTGGATCAAACCAGACCAGAACCCTAACTGTCACCGCATGAAGCAAAAACAGCAACAACAACCAAAAAAAAAAAAAATCAGATTTAGATAGTTTTTTTAACAGTTAGAAATTAAAAAAAAGTTTAAATATGCCCATCATTTCCCCTTTTCCACCTGGTTAATAAATATTCATTAGTTTCTTCTTTTTTACAAGATTCAGACAAAATAAAATCTCTGAGATTAACATTTCAAAATAAAAGCATATTGTAGTGTTGAGAGGTGAAGTCGTGAACTTTTCAAGTATAACAGAATAAAAAACATCTTTACCTGCATCTGGAACATCAAACATTTAGAAAACTACTTAAGTCTGAATATTTACACTAAATCCATTGTTTCCAGGACGTTTCCAGGACATTTCCAGGACGTTTCCTGACGGAAGCTGGGCAGCACATGTGAGCAGCTGTTGATGAGTTTGTTTTACATCCATCAGTTGATTTGTCTCTCCTGGATTATTTTGGCCCCTTAATAAAAAAAAATAAAACTCAAATCTTGGCAGCAGGAGTTCCTCTGCAGCTACTTTACCACAGAGCACTAAATCCAGAACCGACTCCAGAACTCGTCAAAGACCCAAAGAGGATGAAAACTGGTTCTGTTCGAGTCAGGTTTGAAAAACAATAAACCCGAAGGTTTGGGTTCAGGAGGAGAAACTCGATGGCTGACTCTGTTCCAGAAGAGTCCTGGTTCATTTCAGCTCAGGTTTGTTGTGTGTCTGACTGTACTTCTGGAACCAAGAAGTCACAGAAATCCAGTCAAACTTTATTGATTCAGTCTGCTTCTTGTCTGTAAGCAAACTGTGAAATCTCGTTTTGTGAAAATCTGGAGGAATTATTATTATTATAATATAAATATATATATTTTTTGTAGACTTTTGTCTGGACGTGAATCAGAATGAACCTTCAGAAACACACCCAACATGTCAGCAGCTGAATCCAACCGGATCAAAGCTTTAAACCGTTTGAAGCTCAGAGCGGCTCTAAAGTTTGACCTCTGTCCGCCTGTATGGGGGTGTCGGCTAAAGACTGGACTGATTTATTTCCAAACTGCAGGAAGAACTTCGGACAATAAATCATCAAACTGAGGTCAGGTGCACCGTCTGGTCTCATCTGAGCATCACCACAAAAAACGATATAAAGAAAAAAAGGCACATTTAAAATCAAAAGTTATTTAGAGACAATGCGACCTCTGAAAAGACACCCACCACAAAGATGCCAACAATTAGGGATGCTACAAACTAGAGACGCCACGACCTCCGAGACGCCGCCGAACTCTGAGATGCCACAAACGTCTGAGACGTGACCGACCTCTGAGATGACAAAACCTCTGAGATGCCACCAACCTCTGAGACGCCAGTGACTAGAGACGCCACCAACCTCTGAGATGCTATTGACAAGAGACATCATCAACCTCTGAGATGCCACCAACCTCTGAGACGCCAGTGACTAGAGACGTCACCAACCTCTGAGATGCTATTGACAAGAGACATCATCAACCTCTGAGACGCCACCAACCTCTGAGACGCCAGTGACTAGAGACGCCACCACCTCTGAGATGCTATTGACAAGAGACGTCATCAACCTCTGAGACACCAGCGACTAGAAATGCCACCAACCTCTGAGACACACTTCCCACCTCTGAGACTATAAAACCTCTGAGATGCCACCAACCTCTGAGATGCTACTGACAAGAGATATCATCAACCTCTGAGATGCCACTAACCTCTGAAACACCAGCGACAAGAAATGCCACCAACCTCCGAGACACACTACCCACCTCTGAGACTACAAAACCTCTGAAATGCCACCAACCTCTTGAGGCACCACTAACCTGAAACATCAGCAACTGGAGACACCACCAACCTCTGAGATGACGAAACCTCTGAGATGCCACCAAATTCTGAGACGACGCAACCTTTGAGATGCCACCAAAAAGAAACACCACCAACCTCCGAGATGCCACCAACTTCTGAGACAACGCCAACCTCTGATATGCCAGTGACAAGACACCATGCCAACATATGAGACACCGCCAACCTCTGAAATGCCACTAATCTCTGAGACGCCACTAACCTTTGAGATGCCACAGACCTCAAATGACAAAATCTCAGATGCCACCAACTGCTGGGATGCAAGCAAGTTCTAAAGATACCACCAACCTCTGAGACAGCAAATCATCTGAGACAGTAAATCCTCTGAGATGACCAAACGTCTGACATGGCAAAACCTCTGAAACGCCACCAACCTCTGAGACGCCACAGACCTCTGAAACAACAACAACCTCTGAGATGCCACTAACCACCGAGAAGCTGACAATGTCAGTGTGTTTGGATTTAGGTTTTGGGTTGAGATACGTTTATACAGAAAAACTTCAGATTCCAGTTTGTCCCCGTTTTAATGCTGTGCCTTGTTTCATTCATTCCTTTAGAGTTTGCTGGTTCTGGGACTTGGGCCAGCCCGAGTCCAGAGGGGTAGAGTTCTGAGGGGTTCTAAAGGAGAAGTCTAGATGATCTGAGGTTACATCGTCTGTCTCCAACCCCTCTCCACCATCTCCACTCATCCTCCTAGCTCCAGGTCATACAAAGACCTTGGCGAGAGCGTCGGCACCAGCACTGCCGATGTAACACTTAGTGGGGTGGAACGCCACGTCATGGATGGACTCCTCAAACTTTTTGCGGTGGGCGGTGAACTCCTGGATGCAGGTCTTACTTTCCATGTTCCACAGACGAATGGAGCAGTCGTGACCTGCGAAGATAACCCAGTCAGATCGTACAACAGACACTTCCTGTCACCAAACAAAAGACATTCTGACGAGAACAGCTGAATGTTAAACAATGTTAACAGAAATGATCATAAACTTATGACTCACTATTTTACATAAAAAAGTATCTGTAAACACCTAAATACAAACATCAGTTTGGACAAAGACTTACTGCCTGACATCAGGTACAGCCCGTTTGGATCCACAGCAAGACACGTGACAGAGTCCAAATGGGCGACCATGGAGTGGATCAGTTTACCTTCAGTCAGGAACACAACAAAAACAAACTAATCTTTAACCTCAAACAACAAAATAAAGAACCAGAAAACAGAGACTGCCAGTAAGAAGACAAAAAAACCTCTCAGAAATTTGTTTAAATTCCAACAGAACTGAGTCCCACCTGTGTTGTTATCGAAGAACTGGATGCAGCGGTCCTCCTGAGCTGTGATGGTGATTGGCAGTGTGGGATGACTCAACACTTTGTTGATCTTACATGGAGTTTCTGTAAAGGCATGAAAAAAAAAATTAATGTGAAACATATTGACATGGCCGTCCATCCATGCATCCTCTTGTTCTGGACTCCAGTCTCAGGGGCAGCATCTTGATAAGTAAGATCCAGACCTCTTGCTACACATCCACCACATTTAGCTCTCCTGGAAAAACTCCAAGATGTTCACAGACAAGCTGAGCGACGTGGTCTATCCAGTGTGTCCTGGGTCTTCCTTCAGGTCTCCTTTCAGTTGGACATGTCCAGAACACCTCCCTGGGGAGGCATCCAGGGTCTATCCTCACCAGATGTCTGAACCACCTTAACAGTCTCCTCTTGATGTAGAAGAGCAGCGGCTGTACTCCGAGTCTCTCCAGGAGACCTGAACTTCTTACCCTATCCCTAAAGAGGGTCCGGTTACCCTGTAGTGGAAACTCAAATAGACCTCCTAGATCTAAGAACATAAACCGACCAGTAAACGGAAAGTTTCTCATTGTAGCTCAACTCCCTCTTCACCACAAAGAACCAGTGAATAGTCCACAATACGTACTGATGAAGCAGCAATGATTTATCTTTTGCATCTCGTTATTCCTTTACTCATAAACTAAACCAAGATACCTAAACTTGAGGCAGAACTTCACTCCCAACCTGGAAAGGATAGTGTATCCTTTTCAACTGAGGACCATAGCCTCAGATCTGGAGAGGGTGATCCTCATCCCAGCTGTGAACCGCTCTAGTGTGAGCTGGATATCACGGTACAGTGATGCCAACAGGACCACAAATGGCAGAGATGGAATCATGAGGCCACCAAACTGGACTCAATCCATCCCATGGCTGCACTGACAAATTCTGTCCATGAAAGTTATGAACAGAATTGGTGACGATGAACAGCCCTAGTGGAGTCCAACATCCACCTGAAGGGGTCCAACTTACTGCTGGCAACAAAGAACAAACTTTTTCATCACCGCTTGCATAGAGACTGAATGGCCAGTAGTAACAGACACCAATCCCATATTCACAGAGCACCCCCCAATGTACCTTGAGGAACATGGTCAAACACCTTTTCCAAGTCTACAAAATACATGTAGACTGGATGGGCAAACTCCCATGACCCAAGGGCACAAAGGCCCTAGTGAGAATAAAGAGCTGATCCAGTTTTCCATGGCCAGGTTGGAACTCACATTGTTCCTCCAGGATCTGAGGTTCTACCAACGATTGGACTTGCTTATCCAACACCCCTGAATAGACCTGTGGGGTGGCTGTGGCTGAGTGGTCAGAGCAGTCATCCTCCAATGCCTGAGTTGGGGTTTGATTCCACCAGCAGTTACATGCCGAATTGTCCATGGGCAAGACACTGAACCCCTCACTGCCTGTGACGTGTGTCCCGTCGGTGTATGAATGTGACAAAGCACTGATTATGCTTTGTATAGATATAGAAGAGTGCTATATGAATGGGTAAATGAGTGCAAAGATTGTAATGCAAAGCAGCATTTTTGAGTAACTTGATTAGATAGAAAGGCGCTATGTAAGTACAGCCCATTTGCCATTTACCTTACCAGGGAGACTAAGGAGAGTAATGCCCCCATCATTGGAATACAACTTACGACCCCACTTTGTGAAGAGGGTCCACCACCCAAGACTGCCAATCCAGTGGCACTGCCCCTGAAGTCCACGCAATGTTGAAATGACATGGCAAGCAAACCCTGCAACTTTCAGAGCCTTGAGGAGTCCAGGGCAGATCTCGTATAACCCCGGAGCCCTGCTGCTATGGTACTTTTTAACTACCTTGGTGACCTTAGCCCCAGTTATGGACAGACCAACCCCAATGTTCCTGACTCAGCTTCCTCCATGAAAGACATGTTGGAGGGCTTGAGATGGTCCGAGAAGTATTCTTTCCGACTCCTGACGACATCGCTAGTTGAGGTCAACATCACCCCACCTTCAGTGAACACAGTGTTAGTAGAGTGCTGCTTTCCCCTCCTCAGCTGCCTGAAAGTGTGCCAGAATCTCCTCGGAGCCAAAACCAAACCAAACTCCTCCCACATCTGAACGTTTGCCTCAGCAACAATGAGGGCTGCAGCCCACTTGGCTCACAGATACCCCTCAGCTGCCTCCAGAGTCCTACCAGCCAACAAGGCCCAACAGGACTCTTTCTTCAGCTTGACAGCCTCCCTAACCCGGGGTGTCCACCACAGAGTTTGAGGATGGCTGCTGCAAGAGGCACTCACAACATTGTGGCCACAGCTCAGAGCAGCTGCCTCGACAACAGAGGTGAGGAACATGGCCTACTCAGACTCAATGTGTCTATCAGGTCTGTCTGGCATCTTCCTCCACCATCTGATCCAACTCACTACTAGGTGCTGATCAGTTGACAGCTCAGCTCCTCTCGTCACCCGAGTGTCTCAAACATACCTGGTGGTCCAGAAGAGTCGAGCTTCAGGAGGAGCTGCTGCGTCTCCATGTTGAAGAGTCCAATGTGTCCGCTGTTGAAGGACGTCACCATGTACGCCGGCTCACATCTCACCAGGTCTAATGAAGTAGGGACGCCCAAATCTGAACCAGAATCACACACACACAGAGTTTTTGCTATTGAAGAAGGTTCTGGCTGAGAAACAGACATTTTGGTTCTGGACACAGATGTTTTCTCACCTCCGTCCTTGTTAAAAACTGCCAGAGATGGTGAGACGTCGGCAGCGCTCCAAAGTCGGACTGTTCCATCAGCCGAGCAGGAGAGGAGGCGGTGGTGGGCGGCGCTGTAGACCAGATCCCAGACTGAGTCTGTGTGTCCGCAGAGCGCCCCCCGCAGGACAGAGCACTCTGCAAAGAGACATTTGACCTTTCAATAAACCGTCCGACCCTGAATCTTTTACCAGAGTGACGGAGACAAATGAGTACCATAGGAGTCGTACGGGTCCACATTCGGGTTGGGGGTGTTCCAGCTCTGGACGGTCCCATCTACCCCCCCACTGAAGCACTGATCACCGCTGGAGCTCATAGTGACGCAGAGAACAGCACCGCTGCACAGAACAGTTTCTACTCAGACTTTTATTCTCTAAACGTGACAGTAAAGCCTCTGAACGAAGTTTTCTGTCTGCAGAGCTGAGACAACCCTCCAGAACTCAGAACATTATCTCACCTGTGAGCTCTGAACGTGTAGATGGGTTCTACGTCTAACGCCGCACACCTGGAAGATCCAAGCAGAACCAAACATCAGAACTCTGGGAATGGTCCTGCGCTTACCAGACAGAACCCTCTGAGGTTCTGACTCTCCTCCTCATCGTCAGGTTCAGAACTTCAACGAGAACTAAACCAGAACTTTGATCAGAACAGGAAAAGAGCAGCTGTTCATCAGTTGGACAACAGCGCCCCCATTAGGTCAGACTGAGAACAGCTTCTGCTGAAGTTTGATCAGTTTGACAGAAAACAACAAAAACAACAACAAACATTTTGTACGAACTAACAGAAGGGTTCAACTAAGATTTTAACTTTAAATTAAACCTTTACAGGTATTTGTATTAATTTATTTTAGTTGAAACTCACTTCTTGGCTGGTGCCGTCTTCTGGAGGTTCCACAGTTTCAGGGTGTGATCCTCGGATGCCGTGACCAGAACCGGTTCCACTGGGTGGAAGGCCAGACTCCGGACCGAGTCGAAGTGGCTCCGCAGGGTGAACTTTGGGTTCCAGGTCTTCCTCAGGGCATCCGTGTTGTTGGTGATCTGAGGAAGACGCGATTCAGAGGGATTAAAACAAAATATAATTACCGTAGATGTAATAATATTAAACATAATTATTGTTGTTTAGATTGTGTTAACTCTTCTGCCAGATCCCAGAGGGTTTATTTTCTTATCTTAACCAAGGGCTTTAAATCAGAATAATGTTATACAGGGTGGCTCAGTTGGTAGAGCTGTCGCCTCTCAGTGAGAAGGTCCTCGGTTCAAATCCCAGTTCGGAACCTTTCTGGGCGGAGTTTGCATGTTCTCTTCGTGCAGTGTGGGTTTTCTCCGGGTACTCCGATTTCCGCCCACAGACCAAAAACATGCACGTTAGACTGGTTGGTAACTCTAAATTGTCCCTAGGTGAGAGTGAGAGAATGAATTGTTGTTTGTCCCTTTTGTCTCTAAGTGTCCCTGTGATGGACTGGAGACTTGTCCATGGTGTATCACGTCTCTCGCACAGTGACTGCTGGACATGGGCACCAGTGACCCCCGCAACCCAAAAAAGAAGAAGCGGGCAAAGATAATGGAAGGATAAATGAATGGATGGATGAATGGATGGATGGATGAATGGATGTTGTGCATGAAAGTGAAAACACATTATGGGAATAAAAATCAAACATTTAAAAGATGATTTTTAAACATCTACAGTTTCCTCTGACAGATCATTGACTTCATGAGTTCATTTTTCATTTGTTTCTGTTCAGACAAACATAATTAAATATGAAATGTAAATTTATGTTTAAACACTGAACAAAAATATTAACGTACTACAATAAGCCATCTCCAAAGGCATTTCAGCAAATTTGGCAGTACAGTACATCCAACCGGCCTCACAGCCACAGACCACGTGTAACTACACCAGCCCTGTGTTCGTTATCCATGACATACGCCTGCTCCTACCATGACCCCACCGCCACCATGGGCCACTCGATTCACAACGTTGCCACCAGCAAACCGCTCACCCACACGACGCCATACACAGTCTGCCATTTGCCTTGTTCAGTGAAAACCGGGATAATCTGTGAAGAGAACGTCTCTCCAACGTGCCATACGCCATCAAATTTACGTATTTGTGCACTCAAGTTCAGTTACAATGACAAACTGCAGTCAGGTGGCGACCCTGATGAAGATGACGAGCATGCAGAAAAGCTTCCCGAGACGGTTTCTGACTCTCTGTGCAGAAATTCTTTGGTTATGCAAATCGATTGTTGCAGCACATGTCTAAGTGGCTGGTCTCAGACGATCTTGGAGGTGAAGATGCTGGATGTGGAGGTCCTGGGCTGGTGGAGTTACACGTGGTCTGCTGTTGTGAGGCCAGTTGGATTAACTGCCAAATTCTCTGAAATGTCCCTTATGGTAGAGAAATGAACATTCAATTCATGGGCAACAACTCTGGTGGACGTTCCTGCAGTCAGCATGCCAATTGCTGTTCCCTCAAAACTTGACGTCTGTGACATTGTGCTGTGATAAAACTTTACGTTTTAGAGTAGCCTTTTATTGTGGTCAGCCTAATGTACACCTGTGCAATAATCATGCTGTCCAATCAGCACCTTAGTATGCCGCACCTGTGAGGTGGAGGGATTGTCTTGATATAGAAGAAATCTTCAGTAACACAGATTGACACAAATTTGTGAACATCTGAGAGAAAAAGGCCAGGAAACTGGAGGACCTGGAGAAAGCCCACGCAAACATGAGGAGCACATGCAAACTCCACACAGAAAGACCCAAGTCCAAACAGGGAATTGAACCCCAGACCTTCTTGCTGTGAGACAACAATGCTAACCACTAATACACTGTGCTGGCCTGTTTGCTAGGTCAGTTAATTGTGGTGGCCATATTGAATCGTGTCTACTCCAAAAGGTAATCAGCTGTAGATAATCACTTCCTGCTTGCTCTCGACAAAGACGGACACATTTCCTCCAGCTCTGCCTCCCTCCTCCTTCTGCGCTTGTCCTGTGAATCTTTTTCAGAATGTCTCTTTACATAATTTCCGCATTGTAAATTATGGATCTGGTCAGCTGGTCTCTACGCAATTGATAACATTTTCTTGATGAGAAGACAGGGTGCAGGAGAGCCCTCATGCCCTGAAGGGACACACAGCTGGACACACTATATATTCCTGGGGGCAGTCTGACCATATTGTCCATTGAGGACGTAGAAGATGTGTTCATTTTTGAACGCATGATAACAGGATTTCTGTTTTTTGGAGTCGGCAGGTGTCTGACATATTTACAAATTTGGAAGACGTCAACAGCAGTTCTGGCAATTGTGAGGCTGCCTGCCTTGTGTTAAGCAATGTGCTGTGCTTTGAGCACTCAGACTCAGATGCATTGTGAGCTAAGCTGTAAGCTGGACATGATTTTTGAGAATCGCAGGCCACTTGCGGCTCCTGGAACGCGCTGACAGGAAGGAATCGACCTTGGAGAAGGCTACAAGCATAACCCGACAAAGTGACCACAAAATTTGGCTGTTTGGAGTCACCATTGAGATGTATCAGCAGAAATACGAAGGCAGACCAAAAAAAAAAAAAAAAATCAAGCCGAGTCGGCCTGTCCCAAAATAAACATTATCTGAATCTG
>JAVCKU010000117.1:28044210-28055521 GCA_032273985.1 Hypsolebias coamazonicus | reverse complement strand
GTTTTCGGCCGCACCGGGAGCCGCTCCCGGTAACCGGCTTTTTCGGTATCCGGCCGGGCCGGTAGAACGGAACTCGGTCGGATACCGAGGGAAACCTGTATATATATAATATGAACAGGCAGCAAAAGTAAGCCTGCAGAAGAAAATCATGCCTTTAATTTATTTTAATTCACAATTACATTGGATATTTTTAGACATAGAAAATATTGTAATGTTAACATTATAACATTTGTTTAATGGAAACAATACTTGACAAGAGATGTAATGAATGTAAAGGTTAAGTTCAAACATGGTTGTTGTGGTTTGGCCCCGTTATTATTAAATAAAGAGTACTTTACTCAAGAAGTGCAATTGCCCAAGCACTGAACCCTGAGGGACTCCACATTTTCATTTTATGTTTATAGGTCACGGTCTTTTTTGTTTGTTTGATTTTTGTTCCAAAAAGCTCAGCTTCAATGTCGGTGCTTTTAATATAACAAACGGTGGACGTCAACAGGGTGGATGGAAATCAATTCTTCCAAAAGGTTTTCCTTCTTTCATGTTTTGAGAGTTTTATCATTTAAAACATTTATCTGAATTTTTGGTGGCTATAAAGACCAACGCATATGATTTATGTAATTATTGTCTGTATCGGACAAATAATTCACTTTTCATATGAATTAAAGCACCTTTCAAGAGCTAATATTCAAGTTGTGTCTTTTTGTTTGTTTGGGTTTAGTTTTCAAGACTTATTTGTGGCTTCTAATCAAACAAAAACTTTTTAACCAAATTACCTTTTGTTTATCTCTCAAGGTAGAAATGGATCTGTTTTGAAAATATTTGTATTATTTTGGGGCTCATATCCGTTGCGTTCCCTGCAGTTGACTTTATCTGTGTAAATCTGCTTAATCAGTCTGAAACAACGGCCCTGCCCAAACTTTGTATGAAACCCTGCGATCACTTCATGGGAAAGTTGTTTTTTTCCACTTCAACTAATTACCTGAGAGCACGCCCTGTGTCTCCTTCTCACCAGCTGCGACATGTAAAAAGACCTAAAGCGTTAGTTTACAAGTTCCAGTCGACACTCACCAGAGCAGCGAGCGTGTGGAAACTTGCTCAGAAATATAAGCTCTGCTGCTACCTTGAATCTTGTCACTTTGATAGCCCCTACTTCAGGCTGTGTCGAGCACATTACGTGCAAGGTTATAGGCAGGAAATTTACGAAACCTTACAAGGAAAGAGTGTTTGAACTGACCGCTCTCTTCGGTCGTCACGAACATCTAAAAACAGCTTGTTTTCGCAGCAATAAATCCTTGTGCTTTTGCAAAATGAACTTCATGCACACATTTGTGCATATTCGTTTGGTATCTTGTTCCTGACCTAATAGAAATGTTCCATTTCATATCTACTGTATTGCTTTTTACACCTCGTTTTTCCCTGAATTAGCTCTTGAGCCGATAATGCTTTCTCCTCTTTTGTGCCTAGATGACTTATTCCTTACGTCGTGTGTTTGTTTTATCATTTGTAGATAAGTTTTATGTTTGTTTGAGTTTCTTCAGTGATAGTGCCTTGTATGCATTCACATATAAACTTATATCATGGATTTTTCTAATGCACATGGTATGTTTGGATGCTCAGCGTTTTTTCGAATAAAATTATTACCGGTAGTTACATTCAGAGTACCGGTAAGTAATTACCGTACACTCTTTGACATGTTCTTTCCTAAGATGCACTTCAGTAGCTTGTTCTGCTGAGGTTTGTATAGCATTTTGAGGTTCACAATAATCTTGCCAGCTGCTTTGTGGTACATGAAAGTCCATTGCGATCATTAGTAATTGGTCGTGGGTAAGACCAAAGAACACACCAGACAGGTGGAAGACATGGTCGTTCAGGCGCTTAAAGCAGTTTTGTTAGTTATGAAACGTCTCAAAGAGTTCTGTTCAGTTCATAATCCTGTAAGGTTTCTGGGTTTTGTCTTGTCTTAGTCTGTTTCCTCATGTTCTCAGCCACCTCTCGGTGTTTTCCCTCCTTGTGTTCAGCCCCTGTCTCACCTGTGTGCAATGTCAGTCACTGCAGGTGTCTGCCGTTTGTTCTGATCAGTGTGTGCGCATATTCAGTTCCTCTGCGTCTCGTCTTTGTCTCGGGATTGTCCTTCAGTGGTGTTGTGGTCTGCCGTCTGTAAAGTAAGCTGCCCCGCCAGCGTTTTTGATTTTGCTCTTAAAAAAAAAATCATTAAACCTTTTACGTCGAGCCTCCTATTATCCTCCTGCGCTTGGGTTCAAACACCCCTGATGGTCGAACGCGACAAATCCAAAAAATATAAAGAATACAACACAACTGAAAACTTAACAAGACATGGCGTCCACCTACACTGACAGGTCAGGCAAGGAGAGGTTGTCCAAATAAAAAATGGCCTTTATGGAAGAACGAAAGTTTCAGGAGTGATTTGTGACAACAACAAAAAAAAGTATCAGCAAAGGTCAAAGGAGAAGTTTACAAGACAGTGGTGAGACCAGCTGTGTTGTATGGTCTGGAGACAGAGACATGGACAAAAAGACAGAAGAACTGGAAGTGGCAGAAATAAAGATGTTGAGGTTCTCCTTAGGAATGAAGGATGGATAAGATGAGGAATGAGATCATCAGAGGTACAGCACATGTTGAACAAGTGGAAGATAAAGTTAGGGAGGCCGGACTGAGATGGTTTGGACATGTCCAGAGGTGGGACAGTGGGTATGTATATTGGTAGAAGGATGTTAGAAATGCAGCTGCCTGGGAAAAGACCAATAGGAGATATATGGATGCAGTTAGAGAGGACATGGAGGTAGCTGGAGTGAGGACAGAGGATGCGGAGGACAGAGCTGGAGGAGGATGACTCGCTGTGGAGACCCTGAAGAGGGAAAAGCTGAAAGAAGAAGATGGAAGAATTAAATCCATAAGAAGTGTTTGCTACAAGCCATGCAGGAAACGCAGAAAACAACTTGAAGTAGGTGCTTTGCTCAAATTAGACCAAATTCAACTTTTTGACTTAAATGTAAAACACCCAGCACATCGCCCTCAACTCACCATCCTCACTGTGAAACATGGTGGTGGCAGCATCATGCTGTGGGGATGCTTTTCTCCAGGAGGGACAAGGAAGCTGGTCGGAGTTGTTGGGGAGATTGATGGAGTTCAATTCAGGACAGTTAAAGAAAACCTGTCAAGAGTGTACAGAAGACTGGGGACTAGACCGGGGCAGATGTTCACCTTCCATCAGGGCAACCATGAAACATCCAGCCCAAGCTGCAGTGGAACAGTTTAGATCAAAACACGTTCATGTCCTGGAATTAATTTAGATTTAGGTTACTTTAGACCAGACCTAAAGCCAAATAAGAATCTGGCAGGACTTAAAACCTGCTGTTCACAGATGTTCTCCATCCAATCTGACTGAGCTTGGACTCTATTTTATTTTGTTTTATTTTATTGCAAATAAAAACAAGACAATACAGTGTCTCAGTTTCTAGTTGTTAGAGGCAAATAAGCTGGAACTGCAGTGACTCAGGTCACACTTTTCAAAAATGTATTTGTAAAAATACAACAAAAACAACTCATTAGCTTTACTTTACGTGGCTGAGTGGTTAGAGCAGTCGTCCTCAAGAGTTGGGGGTTTGATTCCACCGGCAATCACATGTCAATGTGTCCCTGGGCAAGACATTGAACCCCTCATTGCCTCTGATGTGTGTCCTATCAGTGTATGAATGTGATAAAGCATTGATTATTCTTTGTATAGAGCTTTGATGTCTTGATAAGACAGAACGGTGATATATAAGTACAGTCCATTTACCCTAAATTGCATTATAGTCATCCATCTGGTGTATTGTTTTATAAATTGAAATTACTAAAATTTTATGATTTGGTGGAATTTTTTTTTTTGTTAATGTACAAAGCACAAAATAACATTCTACCTTCAAATATTCAAAAGCTCTTTGTAAAGAGGAAAAGTTGTTATAATTTAAAGGGTAAAAATATTTTTGTTAAACCACAATACAGGACAAGTTTAAAGGGTTGTTCTACTTTAATACCAGTACTGTACATGTAATTGGTATACAGAATGGATTAGGAAATGATGTTAAAGTTGCAAAGTCAATGTTTATATTTAAGAAAAATGATAAAGAAAAGATTGTTGAAAAGTTGTGTGAATGTTACATATTCAAAATATCTATAAATTAGTTATATTATTATAAGTTAAAAATATAACGTGGATAAATTTTGCTTGAACTGATTTAGTTGGAATTCTGTTTTGTTTTTTGTTTTTTTAAAGGGGCAGATATTATAAGATTGTTTTCTTCTTCTGCTTCCTTTCATTTTAAATTGGTTTTGATTCTCTATATAGTTTTGTATATTTTTTGTTCTTTGTATTTTAAATTTGAAATGAATAAACAAATAAACAAAAAAATTGTTTTTTTAACTGGATTAAATTATCTGTAAACTCAAATTAATCATCTTTAAACTGGATTAAATCATCTTTAAACCCTATTTAATCATATCAAAACTAGATTAAAACATCTTTAAACTGGATTAAACAACCTTTAAACCTAATTTAATTGTTTTTTTTTAAACTGGATTAAATTATCTGTAAACTCAAATTAATCATCTTTAAACTGGATTAAATCATTTTTAAACCCAATTTACTCATCTTTAAACTGGATTAAAACCTTTTTTACACTGGATTAAATCACATTTAAACCCCAATTTAATAATCTTTGAATTGGATTAAATCATATTTAAACCCAATTTAATCATCTTTAAACTGGATTAAATCATATTTAAACCCAATTTACTCATCTTTAAAATGGATTAAAACATTTTATACTGAATTAAATTGCATTTTAACCCAATTTAATCATCTTTAAACTGGATTAAATCATCTTTATACTGGATTAAAACATTAAAACATAGTAATCTGGAAACATTTGAATCGTAAACTATATTTAAATATTGTTCTACTCTATCAAGTCTGTAAGAATGATTTTATTTATGATCTAAATCATATGCATCAAACTCAAGGCCCGGGGGCCAAATGTGGCCCTTGTTGACATCTTATCTGGCTCCCACGGTGTTATTTTAGACGTAAAATACTTCAATCTCTTCAATTTTTTTCAGTAATCTTTGATTATGATGTTGAAAGCACAACAGAGAACATCAAATGAGACCAATCAAACTATTGTTGAGGAACTTAACCAAGATGTTGGGTATCTGATTCAAGTTAAATGTAATTTCTGAAATTGGCCCTTAGTTTGAAAAAGGTTTTAATTTTGGCCCCATTTTGTAAGTGAGTTTGACACCCCTGATCTAAATACGTATTTTAGTTCTGTCTAGTCTGACTGGCAGAAGAGTTAAAACCAGACACAGGAAACTGAAGCCTCAGAGCTCGAGTGCTTTCTGGTGGTCAGCTCCAAGACCATTTTAAGCCCCGCCCCCATCATGTGAACCAATAGGGCATTTTCCTCATTAAAAGACAAAACTTCAGATATTTTTGCAGGTGTTCGTTTTCATAACTCTTACCTCACTACTGTTGGCTCAAATATGAATTTGAGAAAACTATAAGTTTAGTTTTATTTGCTTATTTAGGTAATACTTGTCATGTTACCTTGTGATTGACAGCTTGTTAATGATTAGGGAGGATGTGGAGGCGGGACTCTCGAGCAGCAGAGAAAAGCTTCAAGTTCTGTTGAAGGTACCACTGGTATTTACCTTCCAGAAGCTTTTAGTGATGATCTTTTCATCTGTAATGATTGTAAACGTTCAGCGAGCGCACGGATCGATGTCGCTCTGACACAAACGTGAACTTTATTTATTCATGAAGGCAGAAGCACAATGACCTCAGAGGTCAATGGACCACTGGAGCCGGAACTTCTCTGATTAATTAATGGAAAGGAAGTGATCATTATGGGATGTATGGAGAGAGGGAGGAGTTTGTGGATGATTGGCAGCTGGAAGAAACATCAAGAGGGGAAACCAGCAGAGAGCGCAGCCATGGGAGAAAAAAGTCTTTAAATCTGAAGGAGACTGGGTTCAGATGGGATTCTTGTGGGTTTTGCTCCTCTCTGGTCTCAACCATGTCCTGATGGTGTAGAGGGGCTGAGCCTTCAGGTACCATCCGACCAGGACTCCTGAGGGGATCCTGTCTCTGTGTTTGGTCTCAAGTTAACAAGCTCCTCAGCTTCAGTCAGAACCAGTCAGGAATAATTACTAATAAGACCACGCCCACAACACGGCCACACCCACTTTACTGCAGACGTTTAAAAACGGATCAGACGGTGTCTCAGTGTGGACAGGGACAAGCTGACAACTGCCGGTGGACACAGTCTGTCCTCTTCTGTTTTTGGAATGTGAACATGTGGTTCATGGGCGCCGCCATGTTGTAGTCCAACATTTGATCGTGCAATAAACTCAACACAAAACCTCACACGGCAAAAACAGATGGAAATATGTAAGTGATGAAATGTTGCTGCTCGTCAGAAAAACAAAGAAAACGTTGAATCTGGCCAGTTTTTAGAAAAAGCCAAAGCGCAGTTTAACTTTAAGTCTTCGATAACGACAAGAGAAGTTTGAAAACTTCCAGTGAGAATCAGTGAGCTGTCCAGTTTCACCGTTTATCTGAACAGAACCAGACTGTTGTGTTTTGAACAAGGTCCATTGGCTGTGGCGGCGGCCATCTTTAAATGGGTAGACTCCAAAAGTCAATCAGTCGTAGACATTTTTTTTTAAAAACTAAATCTAATTTTCAAAGAGTTCCTGATGTTTTCCGACCCTTTTCTCAGAATTATTCCGTTTTGGTAAAACTCTCCGGCTCAGAATCTGCTGCGAGGTTTTCTGATGTCACGCCGTGGAGGTGAGGTCATCAGATGATCGAATACGAGATTTACTTGTTTCACTTAACTGAAACTTTTTAGAAACAACAAAATGATTGGACTAAAATGGGATCAGTGGTTCCAAAGGTGGTCCTCACTGTGGGTCAGGAGACACCAAGTGGGGGTCTTGAGATGATCTCCAGAGATCAAATGATATTTAGGAGTCTCTGAAAAAAGGGGAAACACATTTAGTTATTTTAAGAACACAGTGAACACTCATAAATAAACAGGATGTGTCTTCATTATCCTCTCATGTAAAGTGTTATTCGCAGAGTATTAAACAAATATTATGCTGCCATGGTGTGGGTCAGAGGCTGAAAAGTTCAGAACCAGTGGATCATACTGGAGTGCTGGACCAAACAACTGGTCTGTTTCACACAGGAAACGCTTCAGTCCAATAAAAGCTTCAATAATCTGAATTTAATCCAACTCAACAGTTCTGATACATTTATTAAATAAATGACCACCAGCCTTAAATTTATCTGCTGAAACAAAGAAAATATCCAGAGACTCGGAGCTCCGCGGCCCTGGTCCGACCTGACCCAGTTCTTATCGGGTCACTGGGTCCTTCCTGCCCTCAGCCATCAAACGTGGAAATAAGACAATCCTGCAGGAATGCACAATTTAAATTCTTTACTTGCTGTAACTGAATGTTCTGCAGAGCCTCCCTCCCTCCCCCACCACACCCACATGCACACACACACACACACACACACATACAGTTAGCATCAGACTCCTCCTGTCGCCCATCTGCCTCAGACTGACTCATAGTATGTGCGCTAGGAGCCGCTGATTAAATGGAGTCAGTCGACCCAAAATGGTACCTTCCTGCGGCGGCCATCTTTGTTCCTCCTTCCCGCCTCACTGTTTGTTAGGAAAGACGATTCGCACAAAAACCAGGAGTGCTGCGAGGAAAATGGATGGTGCGTGCGGTGTGCACATGCGCGTGTGAAAAGTGCAGTGAGGCTGTAGCTCTCGAAGAGACGAGCTGTTGCCATGACGACACTACAGGCAAAGTGGGTCAGCAGGCTCCTGCTGTTGGCATGGCAACAAGGCTGGTCAATTAAAGCCGAGCGCCACACGTACACACGGGCATGCACATGTACAAACATGCATGCGCATGTGTGCACGCTCACTGCAACAGGGAGACGAAGGAGCGGAGAGAGGAGCAGCTCTGCATGAAGGATTCTCTGTGTGTGTGTGTGTGTGTGTGTGCACGTGTGTGTGAGTGTGTGCGTGTGTTATGATCAGGCTGGTCAGGCTCGTAAACCAAACAGCAGATGATGTTTGTTGTTCGTTTGTTGGGCGGGGTCACAAATGTGGCGGAAAAACTGAACTGTGCTGTGGTTGGCTGAGACATCTGTCAATCCAACAACAATTCAAAACAGGCCCCGCCCTTAAAAAGAAACAACGGACCTTTTGACCTTTAGCTGTTTGATTTTAGCTGATGTCCGAGTGTAATGTCGGACTGAAAACACAAAGTGCACAGATAGAAGCCGCCGGATACAGTGACCTGAACACTTCCTGGATCGGACCTGATCGCTTCCTGGATCGGACCTGATCACTTCCTGGATCGGACCTGATTGCTTCCTGGTCCTGGGGAGTGGTGGTGCAGAGGTTAGAGAAGGTGGGCCTGTGATTGGAAGGTTACCGGTTCCACTTCCAGATCGACAACATCAAACATCATTGGAGAAAGGCCCTCAACCCCCACCATCTGATCCCAAACATGTCTCTTTTGAAAATGAGTCTTTGTGACTCAATGAAACTACCTGTATGAATAAAGGTTAAATAAATAAATAAATAAAATCTGATCTGATCACTTCCTGGATCCTGGGTACTGAATGATCCATCCTCCATTTTCTTTTCCCTCCTCTCTGCTCGGAGTCACGGCAAGCTGGTGTCTGTCCCCGGCAGTCACCGAGGCACCTGGACAGGTCTCAGGTCCATCATGGGACATGAAGGTCTGCTGCTGTTCACTGAGAAGCTGAAACTGAAGTTGAAACTGAGTCGTTTAAGCTAAAGGAAATAGAACGCCAGCTAAAAGCAAAAAGAAAACTTGTTGGTCGCCATGCACCCTCTCAGTCTATGGTGACATTAAACTGGCTTTGATGTGGACTGGGACTTTGTTGATCCAGCAGGTTCTGGTTCCTGGCAGGCTGCAGTCTTTGTGGCTCCTGGGTTGTTCTCCTTCCATCTGAGGGGGACAGATGAGTGTTGGTTGATCCAGTGAGTTCTGTCAATCAAATCCTAGAGAAACCACCAGCTGCAGTCGATCATGATCACTAACAGGAAGTCGACAGACCTTGTCAAATTAAAAGCTCCTCTAGAACCTTCAGCAGCACTGACAGATTCACTCTGACTGTATGTACTGTATATATACTGTATATATATATATATATATATGTGTATATAACGGAACCCGTTCGTAAATATATATATATATATATATATATATTTGAGCCTGTATGTATAGTTCGAACCTGGTGTGGATTTTTTTTTTTTTTTACCACAGAGAAAAGTTTGTTTCAATTCAGAATAAAACGATAATAAAAATAAAGTTTTGCGTCTGTTTGTGATCAGAACAAGCCCAGACCAGCAGGAAACCGTTTCTTTGTTCATGTTTGGACTTGGGTGTTAGAAGAAAACACTGTAAATGGTGAATTTGGATGAAGGACGAAACGTTTCAACAAAAAAAGAAACTGTGCAGAGAGCCTGACTTAACTTTGACAGATCTTTTACTTGGATAATTGAGCATCAACTTTGATGTTTTGAACCACTTTGGCCATAGCTGCCTCAGAGGAGTCGACAGGGGAGAGGGTGGTCTCCAGAAACCATCTTATCACTATCAAACTGCTAACCCACCATGTGAATGTGCTGCTTGTGGGACTGAGTTTGTTGTGGCTTCTCTGACTGATGAAGTCTTTTGGATAAAGGACAAAACTTTTCATCAAAAAATAAATCATCCAAAGGATCTGACTTAACTTTGTTGGGCTCTAAATGAGGTTTAGGTAAATGAACCACACTCACACATGTCTGGCACAATTTTACCTGCAAGGGCAGATGTTGGAACACTTCACACCAACATGATTTAATCATATACAGCCCGGTCACGATGATCTGCAAATGCAATGCTGTATTGTTGCTCGCTGGTTAAACCCTTATCAGCTTGACATGGTTTTGTGTCCTCAAAGCCAGCTGTAGTCTCACATGGCACTCCTGGCCTTCACAGATACCGTCCATGGACATGATTCAAATCCGTCTATTTATATAGTGAGAAGTCACAACAGAAGTCATCTTATTACACTGAATTCATAAATATATATAAATATCAAGTTAATACGATTTATCTGAGGAGCAGACTGCTTTGAATTTACCCTGATGCATGCTCAATAATCCAGGTAGAAAAATCTAAAAAAGCTAAGTCTGGTCCTCTGGACATTCAGACTTAGCTTTTTTAGATTGGTTGAATTTGGTTGTTTTCACTGTTTATTCAGTATGTTCTTTGTGTTTTGTTGTGTGGATGCTTGTGCGTATCTTTTCCCAGAGCGGCTGATGTCACTCAGTAGCTGAAGCTCACTGAAGCGTCTCCAGTTTCCTGAACTGACAAGAAGAAAAAAGGAGAGTGCTCTGTTGCAGCGCTCTATTCTCCAAATGGTTTGCAGAGACTGAGGGGTATGGCGGGAAAAAAAATCAGTTCGCAAATGATCATGTGCAGACTTCATCAAATGTAATGAACGTAAAGCTTTGGAGAACAGAATACAGACAAATACAAGAATAACCAGAGCCTGCCCTGGGTCCAAGTGCTTTGAATGTTCTAACTTGAATAAAGTTTTCTATTTATCTTTGTTTGTGAGCCCTGGAAGTGCTTGTCTTTTTTTTTCCCCACAATAAAAAAAGAATTGTTAAAAAATAACAACTGGACTTCTATTCTGAAGCTAAAGACCTTTCACTTCCCATCCAGGAGGATTTTTCAATTCTAAAATGTTTGGTGTGTGGAGTTCCAAGCTTTATAGAAGTGCATGAGAGTCCTGGTTGTGTAGCTAAATTCAGCAGATTAGACTGGAACTACTGGTACTCGTCCCGCTCAGTGGAGGATCATTAGACTCTGTCTGTCTAGCTCACTGAGAAATGTTTTGGGCAAACGCATGAAGGTGTGATGAATTGGAGTGGGGCTGAATGGGAATCAGGCCAAAAGCTGCATTGTAAGTTTTTGAAACATCTGAGACCTCACCCTCTGTTTAAAGTTGTTTTTTCTCGTTTGATGTGAATGGTATCCTTCACCCTCTTCTCAGAACATCTGTCTCTGTCCAAAATGTGAATACAGGTAGTCCTCTACTTGCGACGCAGATCCGTTCCTACGCACCATTCGTAACCCGATTTTGCCGTAAGTCGGAAAATGCACGGTAAACGGCATTTTAAACACGTTTTTTTCAACGTAACAC
>JAVCKU010000117.1:28031091-28044110 GCA_032273985.1 Hypsolebias coamazonicus | reverse complement strand
TCTTATAAATAGCACCCTCTCACAGTGGATCAACCAGTTTGCTGATGACAGCCAAAACCAGCTGCTCCCATGATCAATCATTTTCCTCATTGAAATCATCATGTGCTTTGAATTTAACTCCATCGCAGAACTCTCATCTTGAGCAAGCACGAATTAGGTGACAGTGGAAAGGAAAAACTCCCCCATGAGGAAGAAACCTTTAGCAGAACCAGGCTCAGAACAAGCAAGCATCTGCTTCGACGGGCTGGGTTTGGTAAGAACAGATACACAATGGCAGGTCAAGAATCACATGTTAAGATAGAAATATATCAAATAACAACTGTTCAATTTTAACAATTCATTTAAGGAAATGAGGTCAATTTGTCCTCTAGTAGTCGATGGCAGCATAACAAGCCAACCCTAATTAATTATAGAGACAACGTGGTTGTTTGTTTTAAGGGAAAGGACATAGTAATAATATATCCATAACTCCATAACCTGTCACCAAAATCCTGTGACACAGCTCCAGGTCCAGTTAGTGACTGCAGACCACCGTCAACCAACACCACCTGACCACCAATCATCCCCGATCAAAGCAGGACGAGCAGATTTAAAAGAAAACGTCTCGTTTTGTGTTTGTTTTTTTCCTCCATCTTGGGAGTTAGGTGGTGTTTTCCACATCAAGCAGCAGCAGAACCTTTCAGGAGGTCCAGTGGCTCGTCTCCCTCCTGCATCTGAAGATGGAACCTTTTCCTGCTCTTCATGAAAAAAAAAATCATCTGAGCAGATTCTGCATTAAAAAGTCTGGATCGCTCCTCAGAAAACAAACAGCCTGAAGTCGCTCCTCTTCCTCTTTAGATGAAGAGGATGCCGGTTTGAAACCCACAGAGGAACCGAACTGAAGCATGGAAAACTGTGACTGTTGGTTCTGATCCATTTTAGAACGTCATCGTTAAAACGATCAGACTCTTCAACGTCTCTGTCGAGGAGATGAAAACTTATAAGACACGGGAGTGCAGATTGAAAAACAGGTGACAGGTAAACAAACAAACAACTGAGCAAACAGGCAGCAGGCGAGTCAACAAACAGGATGATGGACCGGTCAGAACCAGGAGTTCAGGTCCTGCAGCCGGTCTGGTTACTAAATTAAACAACGATGGGCTGGACTGACTGAAGGCATGCAAGAGAGAACAACACGGGGAAAAACAACATTCTCTCTTTTGCTCTCGATGAAGCTCCTCCATCCCTCCTGCTTTTTGCTCTCCTGTTCTGTGAACCTCCTCAGAGCCTCTCTTTACATCTTCCGAATCGAAAATTATTATGGATCTGGTCGGCTGGACTCTCAATACAATTGATAAAAATGTTCTACCAGAAGACAGAGTCCAGGAGAGCCCTCCTGCCCTGAAGGGACACACGCAGCTGGATAAGTCATGGATTCCTGCGTGTCTGGAAGATATCAGAACTTGGGAACTTTCTGGAGTGTCCATGGACAACTCACCACCTTTTATTGGCCTTCTATGTATAAATGTATTATGATGTCATTGTATGTTGTGAGGTCTTTTTTGCATCTTTTATACTGTTTCCCGGTCAGGACATGGCGTGAGACATGACTCTTTTAACTTCCTCCACCCTCGTCTTCTCTTTTCCTCATCTACTCTGCACGTTGTATGTAACAGAGCTCTCTTGTAAATGAGTCCCTGAGGCTCAATGGGAACTAACTTGTATAAATAAAGTTTGAATTAATGAAAAAAAAAAAAAAAGAAATCTACCAACTACAAATGTAAAAGACAAAGATGTCAGGTCCAGACCCGTCTGAAGTTCTTTTATTAAAACCCACCTGAGACCTTCTGATAGCAGTTTTACTATTTATTATTTATTGTTTATTTGTTTTTAGGCTGAATGTCCAACCATGATATTGGACATCAGTTTGTCTGGGCGTAATGGAAGGCGGGCAATCATGTGAATGTCTGTCAGTAAAATATCTCGTGAACCACTGGACCGGTCCCAGTTCTAAGCCCTGCCCCCTCCTCTGCTGTTGGTTCAAATGGTCGTGTTTCCAACACGTTCATCTGTAATTACAGTATTAACTCACACTACACAGAAAGGTCATGTGACACCATGATTGAGTGGGCGGGGCCTTAAATGGCCCGTGTCAGAGCCAGCATGGCCGCTCCCATAAACCGGATCCTGCTGGCCTCAACTCCCTTCAGTGAGAGGAACAAGAGGAGTTTGGTCTATAATTTGAAGAATTTAAGGACCTGAAACAAAAGAAACTCTGACTCTGGGTGGTAGTAGCAAACAGTCATCCCCACACAGACTCTGAGGGTTGAGGGTGAAACCTGACCTCTGACCTCTGACTGAACTGGTGGTTTGGATTCTTGTTTGATCTGAACTATAGGTGAAACTCTTTTAGGTCAAAGTTTGTTCCTATGAGCCTCATCTATGTGTGTGTTGCCATGATGACAGCAGCGTCACTTTTGTATGTTGCCATGACAATAGCAGCCTTACCTACATGTGTGTGTGTGTGTGTGTGTTGCCATGATGACAGCAGCCTCACCAGTCTGTGTTGCCATGACAACAGCAGCCTCAACTGTGTGTGGGGGAGGGGGTTGCCATGACGACAGCAGCCTCACCTGTGTGTGTGTGTGTTGCCGTGACGACAGCAGCCTCACCTGTGTGTGTGTTACCATCAGATTCTACAACAGGGCTATTCAACTAAACTGCTCAGGGGGGCACAGTTACTGAAAGCCAAGAGCTCAGGGGCCGGACATGCAGCAGTTATTGTCATTAAGAAAGTTTGTTTTACGGTTTAAAACCTAGTTTAAATAACAAAGTGAACCCACTGGTGGGCCAAACTGAGCTCAACTGTGGGCCTGATTTGGCCCATGGGCCACCATTTGAATAGCCCTTGTCTACAACAAAGTTAGGCTCAAAGCATTCTGCTCCTCAGATAAATGATGTAATTAACTTACTTTTATGTTTTTGTTCCGTGCCCTGAGATGACTCCTGTTGTGACGTGGCTCTATATAAATAAACTGAACTGACCTGAACAGCAGCCTCACCTGTGTGTGCGTGTGTGTGTGTGTGTGTGTGTGTTTTCAGGCTGTAAGGAGTGCTGCGAGCGATGCGTCGGCAGCCTCCCCTGGGCGTCGCTCATTGCCACCATCCTGCTCTACATGGGCGTGGCCTTGTTCTGTGGGTGTGGCCACGAGGCTCTGAGCGGCACCGTCTCCATCCTCCTTAACTACTTTGATGTGACCAGAGGCCCCGGAGGAGGACTGGACGTTTTTACCATGTGAGTAAAGAGTTTACAGCTGGGGTCCTCACCTGGAGGACAGGTGTTCTGTATGCATCATGAACTGATAACTCAGACTGTGTCCTCTCCTCAGCATTATGAACTGATAAATCAGTCTGTGTCCTCTCTTCAGCATCATGAACTGATAACTCAGACTGTGTCCTCTCCTCAGCATCATGAACTGATAAATCAGTCTGTGTCCTCTCTTCAGCATCATGAACTGATAACTCTGACTGTGTCCTCTCCTCAGCATCATGAACTGATAACTCTGACTGTGTCCTCTCCTCAGCATCATGAACTGATAAATCAGACTGTGTCCTCTCTTCAGCATCATGAACTGATAACTCTCTGACTGTGTCCTCTCCTCAGCATCATGAACTGATAAATCAGACTGTGTCTTGTCCTCAGCATCATAAACTGATAACTCAGACTGTGTCCTCTCCTCAGCATCATGAACTGATAACTCTGATTGTGTCCTCTCCTCAGCATCATGAACTGATAAATCAGACTGTGTCTTCTCTTCAGCATCATGAACTGATAACTCAGACTGTGTCCTCTCCTCAGCATCATGAACTGATAACTCAGACTGTGTCTTGTCCTCAGCATCGACATCTTGAAGTACGTGATTTACGGCCTGGCAGCTGGCTTCTTCGTGTTCGGAGTGCTGCTGCTGGTGGAGGGCTTCTTCACCACCGGGGCCATCAGAGATCTCTACGGAGAGTTCAAAATCACCGCCTGCGGACGCTGCCTCACCGCATTCGTAAGGAAACGACCCCACAAACAAACAAACAAACAAACAAACTATCGTTGGTTTGAGGTTTCAAAGTTTGGACACATTAGAATGGACTAATGAAATACCACAAATCTTCAGTTTTATGACTTTAAACATTTCAGAGAATTAAAACCGAATGTTTCTCCGCCAGTGGTTAATTATTTACAGCTGATTTTAATTGTAAGCACTGAGACATTTTAATTATTGTATTTCATTTCTTTATGAATAATAATAATAATAATAATAATAATAATAATTAATTTAATTTGTAACGCACTTTTCATTAACAAAAATCTCAAAGGTGCAACTAAAATCAATGTTAAAATAAAAAATAAGTGATAAAATCAAGTAAAATCAGTGATAAAATCATGTGGAGGCAGAGTAGGCTTGCTTAAAAAGAAATGTCTTTAAGCCTTTTTTAAAGTCCATCAGTGATTGTGGAGCTCTCAGATAGTCAGGGAGGGAGTTCCAGAGGTGGGGGGCAGACACACAGAATGCTCGATCTCCCATGGTCCTTAATTTAGTTCCTGGAAGGTGAAGGAGATTATTGTTCTGTGATTGTAAAGACCGGGTGGATGAATATGGTGCAAGAAGGTTCTTTAGATAATCTGGTGAAGTTCTGTTTAAGCATTGATGGTAATGAGAGCAATTTTGTACTGAATTCTGTAGGTGACAGGAAGCCACTGGAGGTTATGGAGAATGGGTGTAATGTGTTCAACTTTACGAGCTCTCAATAAATTCCTGGCTGCACTGTTTTGAATATATTGAAGCTTCTGAAGGTTTATGAGTAAACAAAAAGTCTGTTTCATCTGAGCCAATCTCAGTTTCTTTGATAGAATCAGGTCGACCCGCTTCGGTTAGCTAGAACATTAATCAAATAAACCGAGCCATCTCACATAAATAAAGCACATCTCACACGGAGCTGGACGCTTCTGTTCTTCACATTTTATCCAGATGAGGTCATTTCTGATAAAACAGCAGGTTCCTTCAGTTTGTTAAACGTTCTGGTGGATTCTGAGAGCGCTGACACACTTCATGTCAGAAAGCCTCAAACTTCAGTAAAACTTGTCTCCAGTTTTAGCTGTTTTGGGGCTGAACCTTGTCTCCAGTTTTAGCTGCTGGAGGATGAACCTCGCCTCCTGGTTTAGCTGTTTTGGGGCTGACACTCATTTTCAGATTTAGCTGTTTTGGGGCTGAACCTCGTCTTCAGTTTTAGCTTTTTTTGGAGGATGAACCTCGTCTCCTGGTTTAGCTGTTTTGGAGGATGAACCTTGTCTACAGGTTTAGCTGTTTTGGGGCTGAACCTCATTTCCAGATATAGCTGTTTTGGAGGATGATCCTCGTCTCCAGGTTTAGCTGTTTTGGAGCTGAATATCGTCTCCAGTTTTAGCTTTTTGGAGCATGAACCTCGTCTTCAGATTTAGCTGGTTTTGGGCTGAACCTTGTCTTCAGGTTTAGCTGTTTTGGAGGATGAACCTCGTCTTCAGGTTTAGCTGTTTTGGAGGATGAACCTCGCCTCCTGGGTCAGCTGTTTTTGTGTCTGAACCGTGCACATGGAGCCATCAGTCCCAACTGGACGACTTACTGGGTCAGTGGAGACATCTCAGAGGTGCTGAAGGGCCACATGACCAGGGTCCAGGTGCTCCAGGTGAACCTTTTCCACTGATGTAGAACCTGAAAACACAGATGTTTTTGCTCCGAGTGTTTGGCTCCATGAGGAATGCAGATGCTCGCTGCACCACCGATATCCTTCTGATCATCTGAACTTATCAGCTTCTGCTGCTGAAGCTCGCAGGTCAAACTGTGTTTCCAGGTGTTAGTCCCAGCCCTCCTTCAGGGTCCAGCAGGAGGTTTTCTTCTGAAAACCTTCAGGGTTTCCAGGTCTCTGTTCTAAATCGAGGAGTAGAAACAACAAAGATGAATTCTGACACGTTTCAGGCCCAGGTGGTCTCAGCTTCATCAAACGTTTTTGAACGTTTGGCCGTAGAAACAAACCATGTAGTTCGAGGAGTTGAGGCGGAAGCTGCAGAGAAACGTCCGGTTCTTCTGTCTCAGCTCGAGTTTCGTCCCACCTGCTCTGACGCTCTCCTTGTTGTGTCTGCAGCTCATGTTCCTGGCCTACCTCTTCTTCCTCGTGTGGCTCGGCGTGACGGCCTTCACCAGCCTCCCGGTCTTCATGTACTACAACGTCTGGTCCATGTGTCAGAACGCCAGCTCCGTGGAGGGAGCCAACCTCTGCCTGGACCTGCGTCAGTTCGGTAACGGCAGCAAACTCTTCTGTTCTGGTGATGTTCTCACAGGTCGTCATGGAGACAGATCCTTTCATTCACAGGTTTTATTCAAGAAGCCTTCATCAGTTTCTCCATTTATCTCTTCATAACATGATGCTGCCACCGCCGTGCTTTACTGTCGCTTGAATTAAAAGAAAACGTCAGTCTCCTCAGGTCTGAGGTTCATCTTACTGTTGAGACGTTAGCTGATGTTTGAGAAACTCCTTGCATGCATTAGAAGTAAATAACAGACCACTGTCCTCAGCAGGTTCAAGCTGCCAACAAACCCAGATGTTCTGATCTGTTAGAACCACGACACGAACAGCCATTCTGACAGCAGCTTCAGTTTGAGTTTGAGAAAGTGTCTTGTTTCCAAACAGTTCAGTAGATCCTCAGCAATCATTTGTTGATAACGGTCCATCAACGCAACCGCCGAGTGGGAAGGTCCATGTTTAAATAAACCAGAACCGTCGCTCCTCTTCACTGAAATGAGTCACTTGAGATGTTTGAAGCATCAGAGGTTCACAACTCTCTGCACGGATTAAATATCCTCTCCAGTCTGGAGAGTCTCCCCTGATGGATGATGGACGACAAATGGATAATAGATGGACGGATGATCATCCATCCATCTATTATCCATTTGTCGTCCATCATCCATACATCAACCAACCAACCATCATCCATCCATTATCCACTAATAATGGATGGATGATGGATGGATGATAGATGGAAGATGGATAATCATCCATCCATCATCAAATCTTTATTCCATCTATCATCCAACCAGCATCCATCCATCATCTAACCAGCATCCATCCATTATTAGTGGATAATAGATGAATGCTGGTTGGTTGGTTGATGTATGGATGATGGACGACAACTGGATAATAGATGGATGGATGATGGTTGGCTGCTCATCAGGATGGCCACATGTTCTGACGTTCCGTTAGTGTAATGTTGGTTTTGACTCGGGCCCACTGGCTCGAGACGGCTCTGGTTCAGGGTCTATTTCCTGGTTTAGTGTTTGTGTTAGGCTCCACCCCTCTGATCTGTGTTTAATGTGACACGTGTGCAGTGGACAATAGTGCTGATCGGCCCTCAGAACCAGAGTTCCAACCATAGACTGCATTAGTCTGTGGTTCCAACAGCTGCTGGTCTCCTCCATGTTGTTTGGTTTCAACCAGAGGCTTTCTGCTGCCCCCTGCTGGCCAACACTCCTCACTGCAGGCTCCTCCTGTGTGAGATGTTTTATGGTTTGGAGAATGACAGAACGGTTAGGGTTCAGTGCTGCGGTCACACTAGGCCTGACCCGGGTAATGGTGCAGAACCAAAGACTGCAGCCACTCCTGCTGATGATGATATGTGACGAAGATCTCTGCTGTGTTCTGCAGGAGCGGTGACCGTCTCCGAGGACAGGAAGGTGTGCACGGGAACCGAGAAGTTCTACAGGATGTGCGAATCCAATGAGGTGAGAGGAGGAGGAGGAGGAGGATGATGGTGATGGTGGCGGTGATGATGATGATGATGATGTTGTGCTCTGTGTTGCAGCTGGACTTGACCTTCCACCTGTTTGTGTGCGCGCTGGCGGGAGCTGGCGCTGCCGTCATCGCCATGGTGAGAAGGACGAATCTCAAATCTGATTGGCCGTGAGCCTCAAACAGGAAGTGATCCTGATCAGTTTGAAAAGCCGCCACTTCTAAAACAACTTAAACTTTATTTTTTTTTTGTTTATTATCTTAAGTTCACTGAGAAAGAGTTATGAAGTGAACGTATAAGATTTTCCTGCTTTTAATTGAATTTAAAATTGATGATGTAGAAATACGTAGAGTGAAGGAAGTAAGATTTCTGGGAGTAATTATTGATGATAAATTATCATGGAAACAACATATTAACCTTGTAAGAACTATAATATCTAAGTCTATGGCAGTACAGGTAGTCCTCGACTTACGGCAACACGGACTTAAGAACGGGTGTGCGGCGCAGCGTTAACATACATTTTACATGTATTTCCTCGACTTACGGCAAAAATCCGGACTTACGAACGGGTTTGCGGCACAGTATAATGAGTTCCGACTTACGTAAAAATCGGGTTACGAACGGTTTGTAGGTACGAAACCCGTTCGTAAGTCGAGGACTACCTGGACTAATCCAAAATACGGAAAATACGGTAATTAGGCAGTTTTTGTTTCCTGGGCACATTTTTATTTGCTTTTAGAAAAGGAGGCTGCATTGCAGTGCATAAATAACCTTTTGTGTCCCAGACCAGCAAAAGCCTATCGACCCATAACGGTCGGCCAAAAAAAAAAAAAAAGTGATCAAAATCAGATACAAATGGTGGCAATGGTGATGTTACGCAATACGCAACGCGTTAACATCATATCTGACGATATCTGTAAATTTCAGCTGAATCTCAGGCTTTGGTTATCCCGTGCCATTGCGCCACATAAAAAACAGATGTTGGGGAATAACATTTATTCCATGTGGTCTCTAGGTAAAACTAATCCCGTGCGAATACAGCTTTTGTTCGCTGTGGCGACCCCTAACGCAGGTAGCAGCCGAAAGAAGAAGAAAAAAATTAAGTGTATTTTTGTTTTAACTGAGTGACGATGGATTTTTCAATGGAAGTTTAATTTATAGATAATTTATTTATATATTCCAGGACATGAGGCGAAATCAGAGACGCGTTGCTGAACTCAACTCAACCATTCGCAAGTTGGAGGATCGCAACTCCCTGTTGGGTGATGAGAGAAACGAACTGGTACGCACAAATTGTTTTTAAAAAAAAATGGGCGATCGCTTACTGAAACTAGAAACAAAATATTTATTTTTTATATGTTTTTATTTATTTATTTATTTATTTTACCTCAAACCTCCTGGCTTTAGTCATTTTGTCTGTTGTTTGGGCACCGATTAATATGAACTTTTCTCTCCAACAGCTGAAGCGAGTTCGGGAGTCAGAAAAGCAGTGCAAGCCCCTGCTGGATAAGAACAAGCTCCTGAACAAGAGGAACGATGATTTAACACAGACCATCCAGAAACTGGAGGAGAAACTGAAGAGCCTGGCGAAGGAAAACCTTGAAATGGTCAGAGCAAAGTCAAACTATCATAATGCTGGGTTTATAAGATGATTATCAGCTGATTTCTCTCTTCGTGTCATCACAGAAGGAGAGGATAGGCTCCCATCCTCCTCTGAAGAAGCTGAAGTCCCTGAATGACCTGGACCAAGCCCATGATGACCAGGAAATAGCTTTTCTAAAACTTCAAGTCCTGGAGCAGCAGAGCATGATTGATGAACTGACAAGAGTATGTTTGTTCAAACTTGACATTTGTTGCATTTTTGACATTTATATTTTTTTGTTACGGATTATGAAAAGCTCTTTGTGAGCCTGTGGCGCTACAACGCAAGGTTCACCGAGGTGAAACACACAATCAGGACAACACTTTTCTGATTTAAAGTCCCATTTAAACTGAAATATGGATAATATTGATGCATAGTAGGGTGTACTGTTCATATTCACTGTTTGGGCTTTATTTTTCCATTTTAAAACAATGATCTTATATTTTAATCTGTATGATCTTGATCAAATACAAAAATATAAATAAATAGCAAATATCGTATGGTGGAAAGTTAAATTAATGGACAGATTGATAGGTTGGGAGACTTTTTAAGATTAAGATATTTGTGTAAAGTTTAATAAAATTTTATGGCTATGAAGTAAAGTTACAAACAGCTGAAAATGGAGTTTGCAAATTGATTCGGTAATGTAGTCCTGGTCTGTACTACAGGTACTTGGAAGATGGAGTATTATAGTTTTCTGCATTTTGGCTATGAAAACAGTAAATCTAGGAGTTTATCAACATAGTTCTTGTCTTTCACCACTAAAGGAAATAAAAACTGGGCATCACCTGAACTACCAGGATGGTGAGATGTGTCTACTAAAGCCAGAATGATAACAAGTAAAACACCAGTGTGGGGGAAAAAAGGCATTTGTGGAAGAATAAGTCCAAACAATAGTTGGAAAACAAAAAGACGAGCAACATTCTGAGAACAATTTAAAAGTATTTGGCTAATACAAGTCATTTCAGTTGCGAAGCATCAAACTTTGTACAAACCGTTCTGGAAAAAGCAAATGATGGAATTGTTTGCAACAACACTTTGTCATGTTGTTATTGTTGAGTCATCTTGTGTATTTTTATTGTCTTGGTCCAGGATCGTGAAAAGCTGCTAAGAAAGAAAAGGCATAAAAGAAGTTCAAGGCCAATAAAGGTAAAGAAAATTAGTCTTTCGCAATACTATTATTATTAATATTATTATATTAAAAATACAAGTTTACAAGTTTAACAAGACACTAAAAATATTGTTGGCAGGTATTTAGGACCCAGAATGCTGTATGCAAGGAACTCTATTAAAACAAAGTAATTTATTCAGTAAAGCAAAGGGTGGACATGGCAGCAACATTACAGGTTCTCAGGAGAAACAACTTAAAGGAAAGACCGTGACTATGGCATGGGTATTAACGATGCAGGACTGGTGAACGGCGGAACAAAGATTGAATGAATACAGCAGGGGTAAATGGAAAGTGAGGCACTGGGTGATTACTAACTGGGGACAGGTGAGCGTGATAGATTGAAGAGACACTGAGGAGGCTGACTTAGTGCAACATACTCCATCCGAAGCCGAATAGTTGACACGTGGTTGCAGAATGTACGTGTTCGCATACACCTTTCATAGGCCATGAGACACAGATGCAGAGCTCCTGGGAAACCCCTCCCACTGCAGTGTACATGATCATGTGTTTTCTTCCCACCAGAGTCTCCACTTCATCCTTACATCCACTCTTTGGCCCCAAATCCATCATGAAGAGAGACAGCAGACAGACTCCTCCATACACAATGTCTGCTTGACCTCCATCCAAGAAGTTTTGGCCATTTTACTAATTTAGAGTGTTTATTTAGTCATATACTGCAGCACGGTGACACAACTGGTAGAGCTGCTGCCTCTCAGTGAGCAGGTCCCGGTCCAGGGGCCCCTCTTGGTGGAGTTTGCATGTTCTCTCTTGTTTCCTCCCACAGGCCAAATACATACATGTTAGACTGATTGGTAACTCTAAATTGTCCCTAGGTGTGAGTGAGAGAGTGAATGGTTGTTTGTCTCTATGTGTCCCTCTGATGGACTGGAGACCTGTCCAGAGTGTACCGCGCCCCTTGCACAGTGATTGCTGGACATGGGCACCGGCGACCCCCGTGACCCAAAATGGAAGAAGTGGGTAAAAGACAATGGCTGGATAGATGGAGACATGGATATTCAGACTGAGGTCAATTAAAAAACATATCAGATATGTATGTGTTTTGGTACCGCATATGAAAAGGACCTGGGTCGAATTAGGGAAAAAAACTGTTGCATTCAGACTGCCTAAAAACAATCTGATGTGGGTCATATATGGGCAACAATGTCAGATTTGGGTCACTTTTGCCTGCTGTTTGGACATAACCTTATTTGCTTTGCTTTGCTGGTCTGAATACTTCCTCCAACTCTGATAGTCACAAACAAAACTGTTAAGCCTTTTTCCTCCGCTCCAGCTAAAGCAGCACACTTTTTTCCTGCCTCAGGTCAGATGATAGGAAAATTAGATGATCAGTGTTTTTTTTAATCCTCCTACGCTCAGTTTCCAAGATAATCACTCTGTATAAAACACACAGATCATTTATATAAGAAGTCAAACCACTAATTCTTTGTTTCTATATAAAGTCAAAACTTTATTAAAAATAATTGCATAGCATAGTTTCTCATTATTTTTAGGATACTTAACTAAATTAATTTTCAATTATCCTCACCAGGACTGCCGCTTAACAAGCCTCAACCATGCAGAAGTGTTTCTCATAACAAAGGAAGTCTTTTGGTTGATTCAACAACTAAGAGACAGTGGAGAACAGATGCTGTTGAAAGAATGAAACTACAGTATGTGAGTGAGAAAGAATGTTTAATTATGAATGAAAGACCCCCATTTTCATTCAGAGATTGCCTCCTACAACATATTCACCACTTTCCCTCTTGAATCAACAGTGGCTGGATGTTGTGTTTGTTTTTAATTTAATTTAAATCTACTGTATCCTATTCCAAAGCTAAAATGATTATCTGTCAGTTTGTTTTGTCATTACCCTTTTACAATATTAATGTTTAACTTTGAAAACTTTGTATCCATGTCTGCATTTGTTGTGGTTAAAATTTGTCAGACAGATGTGCTTGAGTGTTCTGTTCAGCCTAATCGATATGCTTTAAGTGAGATACTGATAGATTACTGCAGACCACAGTGGCCAAACTGCTTCACCATCAGTCACTCTAAAGACGTTACTTCCTGGCTGCAGTAGAAAAAAACCTCAAAAGAAATTGTACTCTGAGGATGTCTTAACACAGGACTCATCACATCACACTGGACAACAGATGTACAGTGCTTTGAACAATAATTGTTCCTATCAAGAGTGCATTTTAGCTTAGTCTCAGTTTTTATCCAATACTTCCTCTCATTGATTGTGTGATGGCAATAAAGTCATAAATAAATAAAAATAAATAAATAAACAAAAGCTGTTATCTAAAAAAAGCTAAGTCTGGTCCTTTGGACATACTCTGGCCCAGCACAGAAGATCTACATCATCAGGCCAGGACTCTGCGGTCTACACTCATCTCCAGGCCAGCGGTCACTCT
>JAVCKU010000117.1:27962731-27974817 GCA_032273985.1 Hypsolebias coamazonicus | reverse complement strand
GTCGTGAGAGCAGTCCAGTTTATTGTTCAGGTGAACACCCAGGTACTTATAAGAGTCCACTATCTCCATGTCCACTCCCTGGGTGTTCACCGGGGTCAGTGAGGTGGGTCTGTGCCTGCGGAAACCCACCACCAGCTCCTTAGTTTTAGCAGCGTTGATCAGGAGGTGGCTCCACTGGCACCTGTAAGTTCATAAATACACTTATGAACCTCAATGTGCTCAAACGTGGTGTTCGTTGTCACAAACCACGCCAAGCACAGACGTCCAACAAACAAACACCATTTGGTTTCAGATCAAGGATCAGCTCCTCCCAATCAGCCCCTTCCTTCGTTGCCCATGGGCACAGGTCATCCAGTAGAATGAGGGAGTCCCCAGACAACACCCCTTCCAAGACTCCACCCAGAGACTCCAGAAAAGGTGGGTAATCTGAACTGATGTTTGGTACATAAGCACAGACAACAGTCAGAAACATCCTTCTTGCAGCCACAAGATGCAGAGATAACCTCTCATGCACTGCGGAAAACTCCCAGAAGCATTCAGCTGGGGGTATCCCCCCACACTCGCCTGACGCCACTCTCCTATGGGCAACTCCAGAGTGGGAGAGAGTGCAGCCTCTCTCCGGGAGTTGGGTTCCAGAGCCTTAGCTGTGTCTAGAGGTGAACCCATCTAGTTGGTACTACATGTACTCAACTTCACACGCAAGCTCCGACTCTTTACCCACCAGTAAGGTGACGTTCCACGCCCCTATGCTAGTCTGTGCCACCAGGAATTGGCATGGACAGGGACCTTCCCTTGCCTGCCACCCGAAATGCACGGCACCCAACCACACTTCATGTGGTGGGTCCATGGAAGTGGCTCTTTTATTATTTTTCCACTATTTCCAGGCAATCTTTAGACTGCTGTGAAAAGAAGAGGGGATGCTTCACAGTGGTACTTGGCCCTGTCCCGTGTTTTTAAGATGGATTATTGCCATCATCTTCAAAATTACCTGTCCCCACAAAATAATACAATAATTTAATTAAAACATTTTACGTGTTTGTTATTCCATTGAGCTTGTTTGATTTGCCAATCATTGCATTCTGTCGATTCCACCAGCAGTCACATGCCGAAGTGTCCCTGGGCAAGACACTGAACCCCTAATTGCCTCGCATGTGTGTCCCATCGGTGTATGAGTGTGATAAAGGTCTGACTAGTCTTTGTAGAGATCTAGTAGAGTGCTGTATGAATGGGTAAATGAGGCACAGATTGTACTGTAAAGAGCTCTGAGTATCTTGAAATGTCCATTTACAAGTTACCAACTTTTAAACACAGCACAATTTCCAGTTACGTAAAACATCTTACCAGGTTTGTTTGTGTAATATGGAACTCAAACCCACAACGTTTCCTCTCATGGCATCAGCGCATATGTGTATGAATTGCTTTGAAACCCGACTGTTATTTTCCTGGTAATGTCACATATTGTCCTGGAGGCTTCAGTAATTTTCCACAACACCAGAGACACAGGAAGCACAAAATCAGGGGAACAGAAGCTTTTATTTTTGTAGATTTACAATGAGTAGGTCTACATGTTGCACTTTGTTCAAACATGCAGGAAGACTGTGTTGTGTAAAGCACAAACAGTGGATGCAAAGTAATATTCTGTCACACTTGCAGGCTATAACTTCACTGTGTTGGTCTGCACACAAAAAAAACATAAACTTGTAGAAAACATCCAGCTTTAAGCAATTAAACAAGTCAACACGTGACCTACAAGCTGCACAGGAAGTGTGTAATGTGCTGTGTTTTCCACATGATGACGCCTCAAACCTCTGATCCTCCAGCTGGACCAGGAACAGGGGGCCCCCTCCCTCCCAAGCCAATCCTGCTGCGTGACGTCACCGGGGCGAGAAAGAAGGAAGAGCAGCGAAGCGGAGTCAAGTAAGCGGAGATACAAGAGGTAGCGACCGGAAAATGTACTTTCAAAATAAAACAAATCAAGGCTATGTTTAAAAAAAAAAAAAAGTGTACCGAGGCATTTGAAGACATTAGATGTCCCCCACCCCACTGCTAAATGATAAACATCTTGTATTTATCATTAAATCACAGATTCATATATGCTTTTAAACAGCAAGTTAGTTGTCGAAATGATTTTAAAAGATGTAAATACTTCATGTGGAATGGAAGCCGGAGTTCATTTTCTTCAAAGATAAAAAAAAAATCATAAATATTCATCAATGCTCTACTGATTCTTTTTGATATTTTAAAAGGTTTGATGTATCCCTTTCATGTACTGTTTAACAGAATCCGTTGTGATATAAAAAAAAGAACATTTAAAGCTGCCCAGATACGTGGACAGAACTAAACAGGACTTCAAAGCTGCTTCTGTGGTGAATGTAGTAAATTTAAAACACGCTGCACTTTTTTAAATTGTGGTTTTGCAACACTTCTACTCACATAGAAAAAACACACTCCAAACTTTTACTGTCAATAAATCACTAAATGTTTTGTTCACATTCTGCTGTGATTGATTGATTTAATTTAATTATTATTATTGTTACTGTATTCACGCAAAGCTTATGCAAGTGGCACACACGTGTTGAAAATACCAACACAAATCAAACCAATACACAAAAATGCAACATTATTGCAACCAAAAAAAAAAAAAAAAGTAAAATCCAAAACAAACGAAATAATCATCATCATAATAATATTTAATAAACCTAGATTCTATATTGATTTTCAGGCTTTTTAAAATAACTCTTTTTCAAAATTTCAGTATTGAAACCCAAACGTATTATCAGCTAAATGAGTTGGTGTTGCTGTGAGCTCAGTAACTTTTGGACTGACCAGAGTCATACCTGGACAGGTACCACAACAGTAATGTGAATGTTGCTCGGTTGGGAAAACAGCGACAAATTATAATGTCACACAAAAGTGTAGATATACATTTAGTTAATGCAGCATTATAAGTGACATTTTTAATGAAAGTATTTTTATATGCCTGAAAAATTATATAAAACGGACCTCGGTTTTTAGCTCATAGCATAAAGAAGACATACAAGTTTTCTTCATCCATTTTTCTGTGAAGTCTCATGAGGTTCATTTTGAACCATCACTTCTAAAATGACCAAAGAGCCTTTTTAACTGATCAAAATCTTTCCACAAACCTCACTTTCATTGATCTGACGTGTCCTTTTGGAGCAACTTTAGAAAATGCACTGAACCCTGTTTTTTATTTTATTTTCTTATTTTTTTTAAATTAAAAATAAATCAACATTCAAGCTCAATAATCCAGGTAAAAAAAAAGCCAACAAAGTTCAGTCAGGTCCTCTGGACAGTATACAGTACAGGTAGTCCTCGACTTAAGAACGAGATCCGTTCCTATGCACCGTTCGTAACCCAATTTTGCCGTAATTCGGAAAATGCACGTAAACGGCATTTTAAACACGTTTTTTTCAATGTAACACAAAACTAGCGTACATTCTGAACCATAACATGTACAGTACAGTATTTCCAAGCAGTTAGCTAAACACAGTACAGTACCCTCAAAAAACATAAAATACTGCACAGTACGTTTCATAATGAAATAAAACAGTAAAAAAAAAACTGTACCTGTATCCCTCGCCGTCACTCTTTCTCTTTTTTCTTTAAAATCCAATCCACCTCGGTCAGGAGTGTTTACAGGTAAGTCCAACCAACGAAGTTTATTAGAACAAGAGCTGCTGCTAATTTTACAGACTGCACCGCCTTAGAGCAAAAACAAAACGGGCTCCTCCAGCCTCCTCCAGCACATGTTATTGTGTTCACAGAACAAGATGGACACCAGAGAGCGGGAGGAGTCCACAAGGTCTTAAAGGGAAAGGTATTAACACCCCACAGACATAAGAAACGGCACTGTGTGCAGCTATTGAAAGTCAATGGGAGGTATGATGACGTCACTGGGAGGCGTTCGCAAGTCCAAGTTGCCGTAAGTCGGGGGCGCCGTAACTCGAGGACTACCTGTATATTATCTCCTGAGTTAACGTCATATATATTAGCTCTGGAGCTAACGTAAAAGTGGAGTCATTTCTCCATTCTCCTCTCTGTAAAACTATCTGGTTCAAACTAAAGAGCTGAACATGAGAAAATGTCCAAAATTAACATTCAAGCTGAAAGAAGCTCATACTGGAGCAACCTATCAATGTAAATTGCCCAGAATACATTGCAGTGTAAATAAAATGGTGAAATCTGTATAATTAATTTTTAAACAGTTATAAAAACAAAACAGCCTGCAGTATTTATGCAGTTTTATTTTTATTGTTTATTTAAAACAAGGTCTGTTGTTCCCGGGATGTTAGCCTTAGGAGATCCTTTTGAAGATGGCGATGAAGAGGATTGTTAGCAGCAGGTATCATCATCATCATCCTCTCACCTTTGGTATTGTCCAGTCTGGCCACAGCCTTCTTCTCTGCCACGTTCCAGATGATGAGCAGGTTGTCAGCAGAGGCCGACGCAAACAGGTCAGGGTTGTCGGGACACCAGCTGATGGCCGTTATGGTCTTCTTGTGTTCAGACATGATGGACCTCAGCTTAAACTCATTATACTGCTGGTCCAACTGCAACAAGGCGGAGCAACACCTGGGGTCAGGTAGAACTCAGGTAGGAACCTTCACGTTAGTCTAACTCAATGTTTCCTCTGAGATCCTGAGAAAAACTCATTCTGTCTTATAAACAAATAAAACCATATGAGATTCATTCAGCTGCCATGAACTGGACCTGCTGGAATGCCAGAGCCCCTGTCCACCTAAGTGAGTCCCTGTCCACCGGAGCCCCTGTTCACCCAAGTGGGTCCCTGTCCATCAGTGACCTTGTCCACTAGAGTCCCTGTCCACCACAAGTGAGTCTCTGTCCACCACTGACCCTGTCCCCCAGCGATCCTGTCCACCAGATTCTCTGTTCATCAGAGACCCTGTCCACTAGAGTCCCTGTCCACCATAAGTGAGTCCCCCATCTACCAGAGTCTCTGTCCACCATTGTCCCTGTTGGCCAGTGACCCTGTCCACCAAAGACCCTGTCCATCAGAGTCCCTGTCCACCACAAGTGAGTCCCTGTCCATCAGAGCCTCTGTCCATCAGTGTCCCTGTCCCCCAGTGACCTTGTCCACCAGATTCTCTGTCCACCAGAGACCCTGTCCACCACAAGTGAGTCCCTGTCTACCAGAGTCCCTATCTACCAGTCTCTGTTCACCAGTGTCCCTGTTGGCCAATGACACTGTCCACCAGAGACCATGCCCATCAGAGTCCTTCTCCATTAGTGACCCTGTCCACTAAAGACCCTGTTCATCAGAGTCCCTGTCCACCAGAGTCCTTGTCCACTAGAGTCCCTGTCCACAATGATATTATCCATCAGAGCCTCTATCCATCAGTGTCCCTGTCCCCCAGTGACCCTGTCCACCAGATTCTCTGTCCACCAGAGACCTTGTCCACCAGAGACCCTGTCCACCACAAGTGAGTCCCTGTCCACCAGAGTCCCCATCCACCAGTCTCTGTTCACCAGTGTCCCTGTTGGCCAGTGACACTGTCCACCAGAGTCCTTCTCCATTAGTGATCCTGTCCACTAAAGACCCTGTCCACCAGTGACCCTGTCCACCAGAGTCCTTGTCCACCAGTGACCCTGTCCACCAGAGTCCCTGTCCACCAATGATATTATCTATCAGAGTCTCTGTCCACCTAAGTTTGACACCACTGGACTGAGAGGACCAAATAAGAAGCTAAGAAATCTTCAAGCTGGACTGAAACCTGCAGTTGTCCACACGGACAAGACAAATGTCTTCTGGAGAAAGGTTTGATGGTCATTTAAGACAAAGAATAAGTTGTTTTGACATAAAAACAATAAGGACATTTGGAGGAGTCAAGATGAGGCAATCAGACCTCAGAACCAACTGTCAGGCATGGTGGTGGTAGCATCATGCTGTGGTTAAAAAAAGAGGACTACCTCCAAATTCAAACCAACAGCTGTACAGGTAAAACTTGGACCCAGTTGAGTCCAACAGGACCGTGATCCCAAACTCACATCAGGACTGGTCTCTGATTGAACAAACCAGACTAACTTTAGACTTCTGGACCCGGTCGCACCAAAACCCTGATCTCAACCTGGTGGAGAACTTGAGCACTCAGGAAACCAACCTGTTTAAATGAACTCTACCAAGAAGAAGACGGGTCAGATATCAGCAGAGTTCTGTCAGACGCTCAGGTCAGAAAAACAATAATCCACAGTAGATTTAAAGCTGTTTTAAAAATCCCTGAAGTCGTTTGTTGTGGATTAATTCCACACGAGAAATAAACAGTTTAAAAAGTTTACCTGACACCAGGTTCCTGAGGAAACACCTGACTACAGCACAAACAAATAAGCAAACCTCATCTCACTTTTACTTCTTAATTTATGTTAAAAAATCATTTTGTTGTCATCTGTAGTTTCTTCCACTTTCTATTTCTTTATGAAGATAGATTTGTTTTGTTTGTGATAATTTACAACCTTTACAAATGTCCAAAAAGCTCCGAGGTTCATTGAAAACCTCATTTTCTACAATGTGAACAACTGATAAAGCAACCCTGAAGCTGGACTGTGTGACAGGTGTGTTTGAGTCCTGACAGGTGAGCCGACTCACCTGGTAGACGTAGATGGCCAGCGTGGCGCAGTAAGCGAAGCGGTCTCCGCTCGCTGCACACACGTCTTTGTTCCAGGGCTGACAGCCGGCCGCCAGGAGGCCCACCTGCTTCACCTTGGCCATCCTCACCTGCACACACAAGAAGTCTGAGTCAAGGTCCGGGCGCCGAGCATTAAGATTTACAAACTCAGAGGAGATGTTTGGAGACGTTTCTGGATCTACAGAGTTTTAAAAAATGGTTCCTGAACCCAACAATGAGTCAAGGGAGGAGGTCTTAAGAAACCTGTTGTCAAGCGATCTCGCCCTCTCTGATGGATATCAGCTGATTTATATTCAAGCAGATCTTTTCTGTTAGACGGGATCATCTGCTCGTAACAATGAGCCGTAACGACGGAGGAACATTCAAAAACAGGAAGTAGCCTGAGTCGCCCCTTCCTGCAGTTAAAGAACGAACATCCAACCTGCGACGCCATCAGGAGTTAGTCCCTCGCTACTTTGCGGTTTGACTTTCATGGACTCGCTCTTTCATGGTTTTTTAACTTTAATATTACTCATGTGATTGGGACGGTACGAGATAAAAAGTTCATGAAAAAAATACAAAGTACTTCGGACAAGCACCACCATGTTGTACATTGTAGTTTTCTTTCAATAAGCTTCCACTGTAAGGCCAGTCAAAACAACTTCATTACCCAGAAGCCAGCAGTGCTTCCGGCTGCTGCTTTCTGCCAAAATGAAGGGAAAGTTTGATCTGATCCGAACCCAACTCAAAAGTTTGGTCCTTATTCATAGTGACTTTGGCGCTCAGTGGATGCAGAGCCGTACGGAACTGATCGGGAATTGGACCAGGAGCCTCATCTGTCAATCTGAGTGCTGCGTGCCGGCCCAGGGAGCCTCTCGAGCGGAGGGGCGTTGCTTGGAGTTCTGGTGTCGTCTCCGGACTTTTTTTCATTTGAATCCTTCTGGATTATGTGGACTCGAGCTGGACCACTGTGTGGTTTTGTGCAGGCCGAAGGTCCAGCTCTTTCCAAAAGTGTCTGGTGCTCAACCGCTTCAAAGAGCCAATTAGAACCAGACCAGAACCGAACCAAGGCTGGTGAGTACCCATATAGAATTTTGCAGTATTGTGCCGTACTATGTTGTTAAAATTACGTAGATTTAAGAGTTTTGAACATTGCAAGAGTGTGGGAAGGTTATATAAAGCCTTAAAATATATAAATACTAAAATAAATATAGTGTTCCTACTTTGCAGGTTTTTTTAATACCTATAATTATAATAGTAATTTGTTACTACGACATTCAGTAGTCTATTTAAACTCAGTTGCCCCTCCCTCTTTGCTGCAGAAGAGGTGGGAATCGCCATGGCAACCAGAGCTTCAGGAGATACTAGCTCAAATATTATTTTATTCTAACGTGGCCGCCCCCGAAGAGCCTCTTTAAAACAGCAAACACAGATAGTGGTTCTGGACAAAGCGTCCCACAGGTCCGGTGACAGAACCTGAACCCGTCTTGCAGAACGTTCGATTACGTCAGTAAAGTCGAAGTAAATGAAGGTTTCTGTTTTAACTTTATTAAACTCGATGAGGTACGGTCACACCTGATCATCCACCAACTTTCTCTGCGCTTCACTTTTTAAAACTGGAGTCACAAAGACCTGTATGATCTTTACACAGATGTTTTGCTCAAACGTACAAATATCAACTTTTCCATTTAGTTTTTTAACTGTAAAAAGAATAAAAGAGTTATGTTGATTTAAAGCTTCCAGTTCAGGGGTCACCGCCTCCAATGGACCGAAAATAGTCCCCAATGACTAAGAAGAGGCCAGCGGGCCAGCAGTTGATGATCACAGCATGTTTTGTGGCTCTGGACCCATTTTGTTCAGCAAGTGATGGGTCAGAACCGGCTCTTTGGACTGTTGCTGAGCCCTGGATACAGAAACTGTGTCAGGTGGACCCGACACTGGTTCTGGTTTTTTGGACTGGTTGGTGAGCAGAACCTTCCAGCCTGATGGGGGTGAATCACACAGCTGTAGTCAGAACCTGGACCAGGTTCTGAACCACACCTGAAGCCTGAGGCCAGCTCGGCTCTGAGCCTGTCAGTCACGCCGCTCCGGTGGTCTCGGGTTCGGGTTCCGAGAGGCTGGGCTCTCAGACGAATTCATTTAAAATCCGCCGGAAGATAAATATATAAAATAAAAACATGAAAGGAGCGAGTCGAGCTGCCAGTTCCGACCCACACCGGACCGGGTTCGGGTCAGGTTTTACCGGGATGCCATCAACAGGTTTCAGAGAAACTAATCCGTGACCGACGGTGCCGAAACACCTGCGCGTGACGCCGACGTTCCTGCGCGCGCGGCGGCGAACAGACGTAAGCATCCCGACCAGCGCCTCTCCCAGTGTTTGTTGTTGTTTACGGCGGCCCGTTGTGTGCCCGTTTCCCGCTCTTACCGTCAGGTGCTGGCAGGCTCGCGCGGACAGCTCCCAGGTGCTGAAATGTGTCGCCGCTGCTGCTAAAGCGAAGACCGCGCGAGGCTACAGCGCCGCCGCCTCCGATTGGTCCACAGGAACCAGAGGTCTGATCTGTGATTGGCTGAAAGGCGTGTCAATCAGAATGCTCATCCTGTCTGAAGGATAAAAGCTCAAGTCCGGTTTAAATAACCTCAGAACCGCTGCCTTGTGATGGTTATTGTCAACATAAAGCAGGATTTAGGACTTGAGTTTAATATTTAGCATTTATCTATCACAAGGCCCGTTGAACCAGTTTGAGCCTAACCACATTTACCAACTCTGCGTTTAATTCCAGTTAAACACCTGAACCTCAACATCGCTTTAGTGACCAACTCAAACTGTAGTTATGCTCCTGAAAACATAAACCATTAAACTTCAAGTTAGAGAAATAAAAGTCCAGATGTAATCAATATACAAAATTTTATTATAAAAGAAAAATTCGTTCTACAAGTCTTCAAGTTCCACTTTAAAACGGCTGCAAACATTTTCCAAATCGAAGCTACAGATAAATCCTGAAGTAAAACAGTGAAGAAACGAACGGCACCGGAACAAAGAGCGGCGCCTCCAGAAACAATATTTAAGAGTCGAGAAAGAAAAATCTGCCTCTGCTGTCCACCGAAGGAGCAGTTAAACAGGATCTACGATGTAACAAACCCGAGTTCAGTAGAAAGACGTGGATAAAACTAAATCCCTGAATGAGTCCAGGTCTGGCAGACCCACGTGGACAGCAGGCTACACGTTGCAATCATCCACACAGAAAGAAAACAGGAGTTAATCTGAACAATGCATCGCAAAACTTCACATCAAAACAACGCTTATTCATCATCATCCTCGTCATCATCGTCCTCCTCCTCCTCATCTTCCTCATCATCGTCGTCATCATCGACTGGTTCTGCCTTCTTGGCAGAAGGCCTGCCGGGTCCGCTCTTCTTCCCGGCGTCGATCTTCCCGGAGCCTCCCTTGGCTTTGTAGGCAGCGACGTCCTGCACAGACGCAAACGTTAACTTCAGCCGGACACGACCAGAACCTCACAGAACCAGCAAACACTGGTGGACGCTCACCTTCTCGTACTTCTCCTTCAGTTTGGCAGCCTTGGCCTCGTAAGGAGCCTTGTCTTTGGCGCTCTGCGTGGACCACAACTCGCCGAGCTTCTTGGCCACGTCTCCGATGGAGATGCCAGGGTGCTCCTCCTTGATCCGAGGACGGTGGTCAGAACAGAAGACGAAGAAAGCAGAGCTGGAGACAAAAGTAAAATTTTTAATGCCAGAAATGTCTCCAGTACAAGGCAGAAACCTAAGTGGACGTGAACTTACGGAGGCCTTTTTGGGGCATTTGGGTCCTTCTTCTTCTTCCCTTTCTTGGCACCTTTGGGAGGAACGTAGGTCTTCATCTCTCGGTCATAACGGACCTTGTCGGTCTTGGCCATCTCGTCAAACTTCACCTTCTCCTTGCTTGACATGGTCTGTAAAAGAAAGAGTTTAGTTCTCCAAACCGCCTTCAGAAGCTGATCCCAGATCAGTTTAGAGCAGCTCACCTTCCATCTCTCTGAACACTTCTTGGAGAACTCTGCAAAGTTCACGCTGGTTCCTGGGTGTTTCTTCTTGTGCTCCTCGCGGCAGGTCGCCACGAAGAACGCATAGGCTGAGGTCTTCCCCCTGGGCTTGTTCGGGTCCTTCGTCATAACTGCAAATAAGCTTTAAAACGAAATAAAACTTCGATCAATAACCAACAAAATTAAAAAAAAATAAATGTCTAAACGCACCAACATAGATAAAGCCGTGTTTATTGTATTGAATAATCGAGCTGAAGCTGTCAGGAGGAGTCGGGACAGACGGTTTCAGGCTAATCGGATTTCTGCCTCAGCGGTACAAAAACACCAGACTCCATTTTGTATCTTCCCGCCTAAACGACGACTGCGCCCTAAACTTCCCCGATCGAGCTGAACCAGATCAATTCAACAACGTTCGCATACAACCCGCTTTAAAATTCGCCCCAAACACCGCCAAGAACCGGGTCGGAACCGAGCTGCGAGCTTCGGCTCGACAGTAATGTCGGAGTTTCCGTCGAAGAGAGGCCGAGCCTAATGGCGTTTGAACTGCGCACTAACTGGGCCACACCACCAGCACAGAACCAGTCCAAAAGCAGCGAAACTCGACGAAAACAGCACGTTTTATTTCTGATTTAATACAAAATGACGGGTTTCTTCATTAAAATGATCATTAAATTAGTTTAAATTTTTGATTACGGAAAAAAAAAGTCAAATAAGTTCACTTTAAATCCATTAAACCAAGCAAGCGAGCGACATGTTCTCAAACTAAAAAAAAAATATTTCGAATTATTAGGCAGAAAACGGAAAACTATGTCTCAGAAGAAGCGAGTCTTTACCTGTTTTCAGCGGGACAAGTTGTGGGCGCGTGAACGAGGAAGAACACGCAAGTGTTTTGTCACTCACCGTGAGGCCGCACTAACTTGGCTAAAACGGGTTCTGCAGCCCCGCCTTCCTGTGCGCTGATTGGCTGATGCTAGTCACTTAATTTTAAAAGCGGAGTACGAGACACAACGATGGCTACGATTGGTTGTTCCCAGTGACGTCAGACCATCAGTTTACGTTGCGTCGCCTTGACGCTGATTGGCTGCTCCGGACTTTTAAACACACGGCGCGAAAAGTGCTCTTTGTTTGCTGAAAAACAGCCGATGGAAGCTGACTAACGTCTGCAGCTGCAGCCATCTGTTAAAAACAGCCGGTTCGCTTCTGCTGCAGTACGAGATCATTCCGTGTTAGGCCAGAGCTTAAACAAAAGCCTGATATAAAACTGGGCAAAGACAGTAATTTCTTTGGACTGAAGATTAAACCACAAATTAAACAGATTTAAGAGATCCAAAAAAGCTAAGTCTGGTCCTCTGGACATTCAAAAAACAAAACAAAGCAAAAAAAATTGTAGAAACGTTTCGTCTTT
>JAVCKU010000117.1:27948526-27962578 GCA_032273985.1 Hypsolebias coamazonicus | reverse complement strand
AGGTTATTCTCTTTGCACCAGCTCTCCAGGTGTTCCACCTCCTGCCTGTAGCTGGACTCGTTGTTTGTGATGCATCCCACCACCACTGTATCATCTGCAAAATTTACAACATGACATCCTGGATGGGTAGGTGCAGTCATATATGAGCAGAGTGAACAGAAGGGGACTCAGCACACAGCCCTGAGGGGAGTCAGTCCTGAGTGTTATGATGGACTACTGCCACTGCCTAAATATTAAAGTTGTAACAGACAAAAACATGAATTTACAGTTTATCTTTGCTGTTGAAGTAGAGGTCTGTATTCAGGTCAGAACCAGGTGAATTATAGCTTCCAGTGAAAGTTGATAACATCTCAAACTTTAAATCCACCTCATAAATCAAACTTGGAGATTTTCCTGTTCACATTATTGTGTGTTTGTTGTGTGCACTCCTGCTGATCAATGAGTGTTGTGTCTTGCTCTGTGGTCTGAGTGGAACCAAGTTAAAGGCGTCACGTCAGCTTCATAACCTTCTTCTTTCAGCTGCTCCCTTTCTCAGGTGTCACCACAGCGACACAGCAGCAGCTCGAGCACGGAGGCCCAGGCACCTCTTCCAGCTCTTCAGGGAGTCTTCAAGGTGTTTCCAGACCAACAAAAAGACCCTCCAGAGTGTCCTGGATCTTCCCCAGGGTCTCCTCCCAGCTGGACATGTCCAGAATAGGGAGGCATCCAGGGAGGTGCACCTAGAGTTCAGTTTCTAGTCACTTGTGGCTTCAGCTTCCACTTTCTAGTCCTGTCTCTAGTGAATAGGAAAATGACTAATTATTATTATTAGTTTAAAGTAGATTACGGCCATCTCAACAACTCTGATCTTTAACAATTCATCCAAATGTCTAGATCTATTGAAGTGATTTCAGATTGTTTTGATTTAACTGCACCTCCTCTAGTTTTCGGTCCACTCAAGACTGAAACATTAAACCTGCAGGCTGAGGTCGATTAGTCGTGGCAGCCATCTTGATTTATGTTGACTCTAAAACGTAACCAGTTGCAGTAATAATTACTTCTCAAATTCCTCAGGAATCTGTCCCATGGCTCATGAGATTTTTTGCTAACAGTAAATTTACTGATGTTTACTAATGTGGTAGACTTGAAAAGCTGATGCCAAGGTTTAAAGTGAAAATGTTGTGCAACATGTTGCACTATTAGGGATGAATCTCAGCTACCACCAAGCTAAACTTTAGCTAATCATCTGTAAAAGTGGCTGAATTCGAGCCAACTTGTTTGTTTAGATTGATGTGCTGTGGCGGCCATCTTGAACTGGATTAAGTAAATACAGTATTTTTGAAAATTTCATGACAAACACCCATAGACATCATATATGACATATATGTACTCTTATACAGTATATGATGTCTATGACAAACACCCCCCTCCCCCGCTTCATCACGTGACACTGTTTGCACGCGGGGACTGGTTTGGTTGGCAGCGGGAGGAGGAGACATGGACATCCGTCCTCCCACAGACTGAATGTCTCTGGTCCCTCCTGTCTGTCAGTGAAGCTGATGGTTTCTGTGGTTCTGACAGCTGGACCGAACTGATCTGGAGCAGAGGTGGACACGCGTAGCGCGTGCTTCATCAGAGACACAATGAGTGAAAACACCGCGGACACGAGCACGCTCTGCCTCTTTGATGTTGACGGTACGCTCACGGCTGCGAGACAGGTAAACAATGTCTGTTTGTGGGGAAACAAAAACAACCCCCGATCAGACTGACAGGAGACGTGTACAGCTTGTTACTAAAACTTCCGGTTCCACGTCTCTGCTGAAGTCCGTCAGCAGGAAGTTACCGGGCAGCGCAGTCCGTACCGTAACGCGCTCCCCGGAAACAAAATACTTTGGTTGCGCTCAGTAAAATAAAAAAAAGAGCTTTGTTCGCGATTAAACCAAAATTATACAGTATATGTAAAAGTTCACTGTGTGGGTTTTAATTTAATCATGTCAACTTGTTTGAATTATTTCAGTCTAATTCATCAAGAAAAGATAGACTGAGTTCTGATGATTTCGTTTTTTCAGGTAGTGACACAAAACAAAAATATTAAATGTTTTTGTAGTTTATACACATTTTGTTTAAACGTTTAATATAATACTCTAATGTGTGTGTGCATCTTGTTATTAATGCATAAAAACTCCTAATTACTAATAATTCAGTTTGAATAGTTAGCATGCTAACAGTTTCCTTTGGTTTCCGCTAGCATCGTGCTAACAACAGAAACGCATGTTGGTTTTGTAAAATATTAACAAATAAAACCACAGGCAGGAGTCAACAACACAATTTTTTATTAGTTTTAAATAATTTGCTGCAGTTTTTAAATATGTAATTGTTATTTTAGAAATTACATTTTTGTTTACAAGTCTTCTCCAAACGGATCTTCCACTGAAACATCTGCAGCCAGATGTTCCCGTCTCCTGGTTTTACTTCAGTTTCCTTCATTAAAAGGCAGCTTGGTCAGGCTCAGTTGTGTTGAAACAGCAGATTTGTTGCGGTTTCTGCATCAGTTCATGCTTTAGGTGAACAGGACAGTTGTGTCCTGGTTGAGGGTGACGGACTCATAGGACCATCCAGCCTAAACCTGAGGTGTACTTCTGAATAAATGTGTGTTTTCAGGTTGCTACTCCTGAAATGAAAGAGTTCCTGAGGAAGTTGAGGACTCGGGTTCGAGTCGGAGTGGTTGGAGGGTCAGACCTGGTGAAGATCCAGGAGCAGCTTGGAGATGACGGTGAGATGGTTGATCGGTCACAGATCAGTCTGCGATGGACTCTTTTGTCTGACTCATTGAGCTTTCTCTTCACAGTGATCCAGAACGTGGACTACGTGTTCGCAGAGAACGGACTGGTGGCCTATAAACACGGACAGCTCCACTCCATCCAGGTGAGACAGACAGGTAAACATTGTTTTAAACAAAAGCTTATTCATGTTAAAAGGTTTGTTTGTTCTGCTCCTGGTTTTCAGTCCATCCAGGCCCACATGGGAGAGGAGCTGCTGCAGGATTTCATCAACTTCTGTCTGAACTACATGGCTAAAATCAAACTGCCCAAGAAGAGGTACACTGATCCAGTCCCTGCTTCAATGGAAGACCAGAAACTTGAATCAGAACCTTATATCAGAAAATAGACCAGCCTAAAGTCACAGGATCACACAGTTGACCCGTTTGTGTCTGAGGCCTTTAAACAAACGTCAGATTCCATAGTTATTTATTTAAGGAAAACCAAACTTAAATGAAAAAAAACTGTTCTGAGACCCAAAAGCCTTAAATTAAAAGGAGTGTGGCCTCTTCTTCTGTTGACTGGAATTGTTGGAAAGTAAATCCAGATGTTTGAATTGTTTTAGGGGAACTTTCATTGAGTTTCGGAACGGGATGTTGAACGTGTCGCCCATCGGCCGCAGCTGCACGCCGGAGGAGCGGAGGGAGTTTTATGAGCTGGATCAGGTCAACTGAAGGCAGATTCTAGTTCGGCTCAAAGATTTTAATTCTTAGTAAAATAATAATAATAATCTGTGTTTTGTTCTTGTAGAAAGAAAAAATCCGTGAGAAGTTTGTTAACGTGTTGAAGGAGGAGTTCAAAGGAAAAGGCTTGTCCTTCTCAATCGGTGAGTCCGGCTCTTGAGTGACAGCTGCTGGTTTCCTTTAATGTGGACAGACCTTCATCAGACGTTCTCCGTGTTCTCCTGCAGGGGGGCAGATCAGCTTCGACGTGTTCCCCGACGGCTGGGACAAGAGGTACTGTTTGGACATCGTGGAGAAGGACAGCTACTCCACCATCCACTTCTTTGGAGACAAAACCAAACCTGTGAGTTCCTGGAGGAGGCGGGACGCAGCTGATGCTTTATTACCCAGCATGCTTTTCTGTTTCATGGCTGCCCCAGTAAGACTTCATGTAAACTGATTAGACCTTTTAGTTTCTGCAGGTCCTTCACAGTAAAACGTGAAAGACAAGATAGTGTGTTTGAAATCAGTGTAAATCTTTAGAAATACATTTGAACATGGAAAACTGCAGCAGAGAAAGTCTGAAGCCGAGGGACGAGCCGAGGGACGGGCGTCCTCCAGCTCATCGTCTCCTGTCCTCTCTTTCAGGGAGGAAACGACTACGAGATCTACGCTGACCCTCGGACCGTCGGCCACGAAGTGTCGTGTCCCGAGGACACCCGGCGGCTCTGTGAGCAGCTCTTCTTCTCCTGACAGAGGAGCCAGAAGGACCGGTTCTGAAACATCGGGTCGCTCTTCTAACCGACACCGGAGTCGTGATGGTGGCAGCGAAACGTTAATCCACGCATCTGTTGTGTTTCTGACTGTGTCCTCCACTCACAGCTCGTTCTGTGTTTGGTTCTGACCCGTAACTTCTGTGGACCGATCCGGATGAAGACGGGAACAATGACAGCATGATTTAAATCAAACGGTTGATGGGAGAAGACAGAATCTGCACTTTTATATCTGACTGAACGGAGTCCACAGCTCCTGCGATCAGATGGTCCTACGAGATGTCGGGTCAGAACTCTTGACGGTTCTGATCCGAGGCACTTGAGAAGCTTCTGCTGTAAACTCTGAGAAATAAAGAATGAAACAAAGATTCTGTTTCCACAAGTAAAATTCATTCATATGCTAACGACATGTTGTGAGGTTCTGTTTGTGGTTCTGTGTGAGGTTCTGTTTGTGGTTCTGTGTGAGGGTTCCTCAGGTCTTAAATCCTGAAAGTTTTTCTGGACATGAGTAAAAACTGAACCTCTGACAAACGGTCTGTGAAAGATAGAAGTCGGATCAAATAACTTCTTGACCCATTCTTGACCAATAGAAGGTTCTGTTGGTACCACAGGTTCTGTTTGATGGTTCTACAGGGTTTTATGGAGGAGACTTAAGTTAAACAGAACCTTCACTTCCTGTTTGGAAGCTCAGATTCAGTGGAAGTCGATGGGTGTTGGTGTGTGTGGTTCTGAAAACCAGTTCAGTCCAACTCGCTGTGACCCGTTTGAACTCTGAATGATGGTTCTGCTCACGTCTGAGATAAAAGTTAGAGGGTGGACAAGCCTGGCAGAGTATCTGACGTGTCGGGTCAAAAGAAGAACCCAGTCCGGTCCAATGTCACCGTGTCCTGGCAGAACATCATTCAGTAACCAGGAAATTGTTGACATAACGGGTCGGTTCTGTTGATCGGCTTCATGAGACAAACTAAAGAGATGTCATTAAAAAAACAGGAAGCTCAAGAGGAGAATCTGAAACGATTCCTGTTCTCAGTGGCTCATCTGGGGCTTTTATTTTGAAGTTTAGAGGAAATTGTCCGATCAAACTGATATTTTACTGACACACAGGCAGAGAGGAAGAAGAGACCCAGGTCTTCATCACAGGCTGAGGTCAGGACAACAAGCAGCGTTATAAAAAGAACTTTGTTCAGGTTTTAAAGCAGAATCAGAACAAACAGTCGCAGGTTGTCCAGGTCTGGACCAGAGGTTCTGGTCCAGGACCGGTTCTGACAGGAATGGTAAAAAACTTTAATCAAATTAACAACACTGTCAATAAAATACACATAAAAACAATAAAACAAGTCAAAGTAAAGGTTTTGTTGTAAACGTTCAGGTTCACATTTTCAGAACATAAATCGGACCCAGCCGGTTCAATTGGACCGGGTCCAAAGCAGCGCTTTTATTTTTACATACAAAAAAAGTTTGACGGGACGTTCAGCAGAATAATGACCTGCAGGGTCGCTCCGAGGAGCCTACAGACACCAGCTGGGTCCTAAACGGACCAACCAGAACCACTCGGATCCGGTTCTGGTGGAGTTAATACACAGAACACCTGATGGACCAGATCGGACCTCCAGTTCCTGTCTGATGGAGTTGTGGACATGTGTCCTGACGTAAAGGTGTTAACTGGGAGGTTCAGTTTAATAAAACCTGCAGTACCGTCCACTCCTGTCCACAATGTCAACTCCTGTCCACACAGTCCTGTCCACACAGTCAACTCCTGTCCAAATTGTCCACAATGTCTAATCCAGTCCACACAGTCCACTCCAGTCCACACAGTCTACTCCAGTCCAAATTGTCCTCTCCTGTCCAAATTGTCCTCTCCTGTCCAAATTGTCCTCTCCTGTCCACACAGTCCTGTCCACACTGTCAACTCCTGTCCAAATTGTCCTCTCCTGTCCAAATTGTCCACAATGTCTAATCCTGTCCACAGTCTACTCCTGTCCACAGTCCACTCCTGTCCAAATTGTCCTCTCCTGTCCAAATTGTCCACAATGTCTAATCCTATCCACACAGTCTACTCCTGTCCACACAGTCTACTCCTGTCCACACAGTCCACTCCTGTCCAAATTGTCCTCTCCTGTCCAAATTGTCCACAATGTCTAATCCTGTCCACACAGTCTACTCCTGTCCTCATCGTTCATTCTTGTCCTCACCGTCCACTCCTGTCCACACTGTCCACTCCTGTCCTTTCTGTCCACTCTGTCCTCCTCACAGCTGGAACTGTGCATTTATCTACATAAAAACCCTAAAAACAAAGAGAATCCATAAATCAAACAACAAATAATTTAATGACAAACGGCATTTAGTTTGTCCTGAACCGACGCAGAGTCGGTCCGTTTTTCTCCCTTTGGACCGTGACAAAAAAAATCAGAGCATGAATTTACCTGCCTGCCGCTCAGGTAGATAAATAAATACGTCTGGGTCCATGTTTCTCTTCAGGCAGCAGCGCAGACAGCCTCACTCCAGGCCCCGGTCCTTGTTGTCATCAGCGCCGCTGGAGGAGAGGCTGCTGAGGTCGGCCACGCCCGACTCCAGGTCGCTGCAGGTGGACCGATCCTGCAGGTCCAGCTGCAGCCCCAGTGACCGGGAGGGGGCGGAGTCCTGGCTCTGAGCCTTCTGATTGGCTGGGTCTGAGGAACCCACATGAGAGTTCTGAAGCGCTGGGCAGGTGGTCGGTTCTGTGAAGGAACTGGGCGGGTCCGGCCCACTGTGTCTCTGTGGCAAGTGGCTAGTCGTCCTCCTTGGAACCTGGACCCTCTCCCTCGTGACGGGTCTCCCTGTGAGAACCGCAATTTTCTGAGGAGAGAACAACAGAACAGTTCTTTAAAATCAAATAAAGGTTCTTTAGAACAAAAAGGTTCTTGAAGATCAAAGAAATGTTCTTTAAAATTAACTAAGAGCCATATAAATGTACATTAGAATCAAATACAAGTTTGTTAGAACAAAAAGGTACTTTAAGATAAAAAGTTCTTTACAACCAAATAAAGGTTCTTTAGAATCAAATAAATGCATTTTATAACCAAACGAAGGTTCCTTAAAACCATCTGTGACACCAAACAGACGTTCTTCAAACAGCTGAGGAGATACATATCACGTTTACATTAGGAACTTTGACCCATCTGTAGAACGATCTCCTGAATGTGGCCTCAGGTTGTTCTCGCTCAGTTTTGGGGAAAACAAAGCATCTCAGTAAAACGGCTGCTGACAGGTTGTAAATGATGCAGCAGCATCTGGACTTTAACAGAACCAGAACCTTTGGACCTTCTTCAGTGTTTTGTTCAGTAAAACCCAGCAGGAGGTTCTCTGTGAGCCGCCTCATAAGTTGATAGGAGGTTCTGCTGAGGTCCCTGTAATAGAAGATGTTCTACACCTTCAGAACCAGAAGAACTCTCACTGTGGAGTCATGTAAAAACCAGCTTCCGGCCCGTCAGAGCCCGATCAGAACTTTAAGTTTTATGTACTGTGACTGTGTCTGTGTGTTGTATGCCTTGTCTGGAGCCCGGGTGGTGGTGGGCGGTTCCTCCGGCCGATACCTCCTGGTGATTGGTCAGCTCCTCCTCCAGCTGCTGGGACTCCTCCCTGACGGCGGACAGGAAGTCGGCAGGTGACTGACGAGGGGGCGTGGTCTTCTCCACGTGGTTATAGAGGCCCTTCCACATCCTGCAGAACATAAACAGCTACAGTTTTCATCTTTGACACGTTTCGTTGTTCTGTCTCAGAACCAGGACCCAGGTCTTTCTGAAGTTTATTTATTTATTTATTTATTTTGCTGCAGTTCCTCACTTGAAGCAGTAGGGGGTGGTGTTGGGCCTCAGGACACCCCGGGTCTGGCTCAGCTCAGCCTGGAACAGTGGGTTGGTGTACTCAGCCTGATCCTTCCACAGCTGAGGCCACACGGAGTGACTGCGCTGACGAAGCCTGCAGAGCCACAACAAATAAACATGGAATGTTTATTTTTATTTACTTTTTGTCATAAAATGTGAACATCTCCCTAAAAAAGTGATAAAAAGTGACAAAACTAACAGATGGTCAGGAGGCATGACAGGGAAAAAACAGGACTGTGATGTTTTACTTTGAATATTTAGGACGTATTTACGCAGTTTGCCTTCACCTGTCTCTGAACGCACCATCTCTCAGACAGGAAGCATTTCCTGTTTTTATCTCATCTGTCCCTGAATGCACCGTCTTTCAGGCAGGAAGTATTCCCTGCTTTTTCCTCCTCGTCTGTCCCAGAATGCACCACATCTCCTCATCTGTCCCTGAATGCACCATCTCTCAGACAGAAAGTATCTCCTGTTTTTTTTTTCCTCAACTTCAGTCTCTGAATGCACCACCCCTCAAACAGGAAGTGGATTTTAGGGTTCATTCTTGTTTCTGTATTTCTTCGTGTAGAAAAGTCAGTAAAGTTATTTAGTGAAGTGCAGCTGTGTGAAATCTTTGCTGTAAATTGATATTATTATGGTTATTTTAAGGAAGAAATAAAGTAAACATTGTATTGTTTTTATTTAAAATTTTCATGGTAGTTTAATTATAAATACCTAAGTTTAAGTGGCGTCATTGAATGCATCTTCAATTCTTGGGGGTGGGGGAGTGTTAATGTAAAAGCTTGAATTTAAGGGATTCTCGCTGTTTTTAGACACAATTAGGCCAAATTCTTCTTCCTGTCGAATCTCTTGGTTCTGTTTTAACAAGAGTAAACGGGCTGACCCGGGTTAGGTGTCCAGGTGAGACTGGACCAGGTGACTTGGTGGTGCGTTCAAGGAGCAGCATGGACAGACGAACTACTAATAACCTGTGGTCCTGTGACCCGGTTGGAGCTGGTCTCTGGGTTTACCCGCACCTCATGTCCCGGCGTTCCTTCTCACAGTTCCCCAGGAAGGTGCCGTACTGACACGAGTACACGTGCGTGCGTACGGCGATGAGGAAGCGCTCGTTGAACTCAAAGGCACACGGGAACTGCTCCGAGAGCTGCCACACACACTCCAGGAACTGGTCCAAGACGGGGGACACCTCTTTGGGATCCCCATCCAGGTGAGCGTACCTGTGGAGCAGAACTTCTTGTTGACTGACGGCCCAAACAAACAGAACCAATCAGACAGAACCAAACAGACAGAACCAAACAGACAGAACCAAACAAGCAGAACCAAACAAACAGAACCAAACAAACAGAACCAAACAAGCAGAACCAAACAAGCAGAACCAAACAGACAGAACCAAACAAACAGAACCAAACAGACAGAACCAAACAAGCAGAACCAAACGGACAGAACCAAACGGACAGAACCAAATCTCCCTCCAGTGGAAACTGCAGATCTTTTGTCTGTCGCTCTCAGTTTCAGTTTGTTCTGGTTCTGCTCTGGACCCACAGAACCACATAGAAAATCAAAGAAGCGGCCCGTTTATCAGGCTAGGGTCAGATTTCAGGAACAGCTCAAGGAACGAACTGGATCCAAACTTGATCTGACGGTTCTTCTCTCCAGTTTTCATGATTTAATCGGAAGACGTGGTTCTGATCCACGTCGTGTTTTGATTGATTTGTGGATTGAATGGAAATGAAACGTTGAACGATCAGAACCTGCTGAGACCGAAGACGACGCAGAGACAACAGGAAGTATTTATCTGATCCACTGACCTGTGGGAGAACTTGTGTCCAAATGAAACCCAGTCCCTCTCTATCAGAACCTGGAGGACGAGCAGACGGTCAGGAGGACGCCTGTCTGTGTGTGTGTGTGTGTGTGTGTGTGTGTGTGTGTGTGTGTGTGTTACCATGAGTCCTCGGATGGTTCTGTAGAACGGGTCCAGCAGGATGCTGGCCACAGAGCAGGCCTGGGCCGTCCGGTCCCATCCATCTGAGCAGTGGACCAGAACACTGACTCCTTCATCAGCCACCGCCTGGACACAAACACCACATCAGAACCAGAACCTCAGCCCACCTGGACACATGGAGACCCTATCCGAACCAGAACCAGACCCTATCAGAACCAGAACTGCTCCATGTTATGGAACACGGAGCAGTTCTGGTTCTGAACTCGGATCAAGAAAACTTTTTTCCTCGGGTTCTTTAAACTGAAAAAGGTTCTGATGGACAGCAGGTTGTCGGGTCCGTCCATCCTCCTCCTGTCGGGGGTTGTGTTGCAGAGGTCTCAGGTCCAGGAGAGAACCTCAGAGAACTTGGACCTGAAGTTGACCTCAGAACCCACTAAAGCCCGTGTTGTGGTTTCAAGTTGGAACCCGGGTTCTAAAGGCTCAGTGAGCGAATGCAGAGAAAGAAAGATCTGCGTTTGGACCGAGATGGAACCGACCCAAATGAAAACATCAGCTTCTGTAACGTCTCGGGCCAGACTGGACTCTGAGGTCGGTTCTGGTCGGGAGCCTCAGACTTCTGAGCTGAACTTTCTTTTGTTGACGCACGTTTCAGATGATTCCTCTGACTTGAAATCTTAACTTCTGAGTACATCAGTGTTTCTTCCAGAAAGTTCTGGGTCTGTCCCGGGGTCTCCTCCCAGTGGGACGTGTCCAGGAAATGTCCAGAACCAGGAGACTCCAGGACAGTTACCGATTTTCTGCCCGCCTGTTTGAAAAACACGACGCTCCTAAAGTTTGGTCAGGTCTGTAAAAACTCTGTAATGAAGCAGCTCCTGGTTCTGGACCCACAGAGAGCTGGACCTTCTGGACCAGAACTGTGTCACACTGAAGTCCTACTAACCCTGGCGATGAAGACTCCAGCGTCCAGAATGGCTTTGATGTGTTTGAGCCAACCAGAGTTCTCCAAACCCCACAGGAAGTCGGTCATGGATGGAGAACGCATGTCGCCAACTGCAGAAGAAGAAGAGGAACGTTACGCCGCCCGGCCCACGTTCTTTACGTTCTCCTTTAAAACGTCGGGTCCGGACGGACTGACCGTCGACGACCCTCTGCTGGCTGCTCCTCATCACGTGGATGTTCTCGATGCCGATGAACTGCAGCTTGATGTTGCTGTAGTGGTCCTCGTTCTCGTAACCTTTCCCTGCTGCTCTGTTTGCCATGGCGTTCAGCTGCACACACACACACACACACACACACCACTTTTAGCATCATACTCTATGTATGTATGTGTGTGTGTGCAGGTGTGTGCGTTACTTTGGGCCGGGTGTCGACCACGTAGATGAATTCACTTCCAGGGTTGGACTTCATCACCGCCTGCAGCATCATCTCGTCCTCCTGACAGCGAGCGCTGAAGCCCGACAGAGGCTGACTGCATCGACACACGGCCGCCTGCAGGACAACAACCATCATCCTCGTCCTCAGAGTGTGTGTGTGTGTGTGTGTGTGTGTGTGTGTGTGTGTGCCAATGAAGCTCCGGCACTGACCAGTGTGTCCTGGTGGAAGAAGGACAGGACAGGAAACCGTCCTCGGCTCCTGAACCTGGAGCTGCCCACGATGACGGCGGGCGTGGCCGTCTTTGGAACAAAGAGCTCAGAAGGATACGTGTCACACACCTGCAGGACACACACACACACACACACACACACACACACTCAGGTTGTGGGTTTTCTACAATCTTCACACTTTGGGACACCAAGAACCTGTTCGCCATAAAACATAAAGAGCTGGACTTTCAAAATAAAATCATAGCAGTTCTCCACAATAAGAGCCTGACTCCTTCAAAGGAAGTCCTGAAGCTGCTGGACGCTGGAGTTCATCAGGTCTGCAGGTTCTCACCTCCAGAAATCACTGCTGTCAAACTGGAGCAACATTTAGATGCACTTTTCAGACACACAGAACCTCTGGAGGTGGACCTTTACTGAACAGAACCAGCAGAACCATCTATATCAAACAGAACCAGCAGAACCATCTAGATCAAACAGAACCAGCAGAACCATCTATATCAAACAGAACCAGCAGAGGGACAGTTTAAGATTTTTACTTAAAAATGGGTCATTTTGTCAGAAACAGTCTGTTCTAAGATCAAATCCATGTGGAGGTCTGAGGACCAGCATGTGATCCTGGACTGATGAAGACTCTAGAAGCTGCAGGAGGGGACAGCAGTTTGTCCATGTCCACTCAGGACACTGTTGTCCAGGCTCTAATCACTGTCTGGAGGCTCTGCGGGCAGTTTGAGCACCTCAGAGCCTGACCCAGTTGGACACTGACCCGGTACTCGCTGTTGGCTGCTGTGAGGACCCACAGGTTGTTGGGGACCCCCATCCTCCTGTAGTCCTCCATCAGGTCCATGAAGGTCCAGGACTCCTCTCGCTCCTCTTTGTTCACGTTGGGGTTGAAGGACAGACAGAAGAGCTCGCTGAACTTCTCTGAGGAGGAAGATCAGAGTCAGTGATGGGTCCACATCCTGTTTCAAGTCCTGATCGTAAACAAACACACACCTGGTCGAGACAGACGCAGCAGCGAGGCGTGGACGTCCAGACAGTCTCTCTCCTGGGGGACGAGGACCTGGAAGACTCGGAAGTCCTTACAGCGAAGGATCAGCTGACTTCCTGAGGGCGTGGTGGGCGGCCTCTCCACACTGCTCACCATGCTGTGCAGCACCTGAGACAGGCAGACAGGCAGACACAGACAGACAGACACAGACAGACAGACACAGACAGACAGACACAGACAGACAGACACAGACAGACACAGACAGACAGACAGACACAGACAGACAGATACAGACAGACACAGACAGACACAGACAGACAGACAGACACAGACAGACACAGACAGACAGATACAGACAGACACAGACAGACACAGACAGACACAGACAGACAGACAGACACAGACAGACACAGACAGACACAGACAGACAGACAGACAGAGACAGACAGACAGAGACAGACAGACACAGACAGAGACAGACAGACAGAGACAGACAGACACAGACAGACACAGACAGACACAGAGACAGACAGACACAGACAGACAGACAGACACAGACAGACACAGACAGACAGACAGACACAGACAGACACAGACAGACAGACACAGACAGACAGACACAGACAGAGACAGACAGACACAGACAGACAGACACAGACAGACAGACACACACACAGACAGACAGAGACAGACAGACAGACACACACACAGACAGACACACACAGACAGACAGACACACAGACAGACAGACACACACACACAGACAGACACACAGACAGACAGACACACACACAGACAGACACACACACACAGACAGACACACAGACAGACACACACACACAGACAGACACACACACAAACACAGACAGACAGACAGACACACACACAGACAGACACACACACAGACAGACACACACACAGACAGACAGACAGACACACACACAGACAGACAGACACACAGACAGACACACACACAGACAGACAGACAGACACACACACAGACAGACAGACACACACACAGACAGACAGACAGACACAGACACACACAGACACAGACACACACAGACAGACAGACACAGACACACACACAGACACACAGACACATACACAGACACGCAGACACACACACACATACACATACACATACCCACACACATACACATACACACATACACAGACACACAGACACACACACACATACACACACATACACAGACACACAGACACACACACACACACATACACACACATACACACACATACACAGACACACAGACACATACACACACAGACACACAGACACATGTCAGACTAACACAACTGAAACACAAACACACGTCAGACGAACACAACTGAAACACAAACACACGTCAGACTAACACAACTGAAACACAAACACACGTCAGACTAACACAACTGAAA
>JAVCKU010000117.1:27908343-27923403 GCA_032273985.1 Hypsolebias coamazonicus | reverse complement strand
TAAATCGGTATCCGATTTAGACTTAGGGACGGAACTAGCTCGGAAAGCGAGGTACACCTGTATATATATATATATATTTTTTTTTTATATAGATTTTTATATAAGGATTTAAAAAGTGACCTTTGGAGGGTCTGGGGGCTAAAGGGATAGTTCAACTAATTCAAACGAGAACAAATCCTGAACCAGGACCAGGAGCTCTTTGGACCAAACATCTTTATTTCTATCAATCTTTGGTCTTGATTCAGTTAAAACAGACTCTTCTCAAGTTTGTTAAAATAATTTTAAAATGCTGAACGAGCCTCAGACGGTCCAGAGAACTGCTGAACCTGAAGCAGAACCTGAAGGTCCGACTGCTTGGAATGAAACTACCGGATCAGAGACTTCTCAGCCTCAGGTTGAACAGTCCTGAAAGTCTTCGGTACCAACCTGGGAGTTGAGCAGCTGGGCTCTCTGGATCTGGGACAGAACTGGACCGACTCTGGGGGGAAACGGGCCACGACACAGCGGAGAGTTCTGCGTGCAGACGGGACAAAGTGCTGTGAAGACGCCGTGTCCACACGGGTTCAGGTTAAACAGGAAGAGGAGGGACTCACAGCCATGTTCAGGAGGGCGTTGGGTGACAGGCGCTCGGGGAAGGGGGCGGGGTACCTGTGCTGGGCCGGGGCTCGGATGTGGACCGCCGTGGGGTGGTGGATCTATGACAGACAAACACAGGGCTGGAAACGACTCCACGCGTTCATATTCAAGTTGTACGAATCACTGGAGGAGGACGGGACTGTCACCTGATGGTTCAGGGCGTGGCTCATTGGCTGCTTGGGCGGAGTCCCGATAGGCACCGCCCTCACCGGAGGCGAGCCAATCACAGGGGAGGAGGAGCGCGGCGGTGGAACCCTCTCCGACAGATCCCGTCCTTCGTCGCTCCTCCCCTGAGGCGCTCGTTTAGGAAGACCCACCTCTTTGATGATGGACATCAGTGGACTGTCCTGGACCAGAAACAACGGGTCAGGTTTTACTTCCCCTGGGGGAGGGGGCGGGGCTGAGATTAATCTGAAGACAAATGGCAGCCATTTTGCTTTACCTCCATGTGTGTGGAGAGTCCAGGAGAGACGCTGACCGGTCCGAAACCCATGCTGCTCTCCCAGATGCTGTGAGAGTTCATCTAGGAGAAACAAAACAAATGTTAAAAACACAAAAACAACCAGACGGAACCGGGTCGGTTCTGTAGCTGAAGACGTTTCTGTTTCCATCCGAGAGGCTGGAGGGAAACATCCAGGAAAATCCTACGAAATATCAGACACGGATCACGACGGAGACGAAGTTTTTAAAGATGAAAAGTTCAAATTTAACTCGACAGGTTTTCAGAAACACGTTCGGCTGATAAAAGATGATGGCTCAAAACAAAACGGTTAAATATTTATGGAAAATGAAGATGGGAGGAAATAAAATTTAAAAATAAAAAGTTTTTATTTGATTTGTGTCTGATTTCTGCTGACGTGTCAACAATAAATTTATTTTGTTTGGTTTGACAAGAACTTCTTGGACTTCAGAGCTGATGAATGAGTGAATGTTTCTTTCATGCTAACGTGACCAGATTCATGATTTTTAACAATTCTCGAAAAACATTCAGCTCTGAAACATTTTATTATTTTAGAACTTGTCAAATATTAAAACCGACATCTGTGATTCTCGTTGCAGCTCTCAGGGCTTGTTGGAGCCGGTTCTGAATCCTTGAGTTGTCTGTTCTGAGCATGTTTGGTACCGTTAGCAGCTTCCTGCTTCCTGTCCCACCAGCACACCTGCTCAGGTGCTCTGCGATGAACCCACAAACACCGAGCGCTCGCTCGAGTCGCAGCATTTTACAAAAACTGATGTGGGGATGAGAAAACGTTGGTATGAAAGAAAGATGCTCGTTCTGTTCGCCTCGTGAAAGACGGACCAGACGGAGCTGAAGCTCACCTGAGCGATGGGGGCGGAGCTTCTGCGCAGCAGGTGCTGCTGCTGCTGGTAGCTGAGCATGGATGAGGCAGGAAGGCCTGAAGAGGAGCGACAGGGTCCAGTTAGAACAAGAGAACTCAACTCGTACCAAACGGCGTGACGTCAGAGCGTTTACAGAAAAACAGGTCCTGAAAACACTCGAATCATAAAATCCTTCGAGTGATGATGATAAATTTTTTTAAAAAGTGCTGCAGACGGTTTTTAGAACTCGTCTATTCGAGAGTAGAAAAATGCAGCAAGAAGGATGTAAACAACATAAACAAGTTTGTTTTCAGTCAGAGGAGCAACAATTCCTGATTTCCCCCTCAATCCTCCTCCTGGACGCAGAGAGTCCAACTGAGTTCTGACAATGGACCAGATTCAGAAGGTTCTGGAGGCAGCTCACCTGAGGTGGGGGGTCCAGGAGGCAGCTGGTGCTGCTGAGGGATGGAGGACTGGGGCAGGACTCGGGGTTGGTCCAGCCTGCGCAGAGCGGATGTACCGGATCCTGCGGAGCCGGGAGACGAACCGGGCCTCTCGGCGGCTCCGACCCCTGCGATGGCCGGGTCGGCCTCCAGGATGAGTCGGGCCAAAGACTCGGCCAAGCCACCTTGTCCTGCTCGGTCCTCTGCATCTGAGAAGAAGGCTTCTGACTTTAGAACCATAAAGTCCCGTTTCTGACCCAGAACTCCTCAGAGCCGGACCCTGACATCACTGACCTGGTCTGTGTGGCGGAGCTCCAGAAGACGACGAGGACAAACCCAAGAGAGAAGACTGGAGAGGGGGTTGGCCCGAAGAGGAAGGGAGGTGCACGGAGGACGAGCGTTCCGCTCCTCCTAAATCCGACTCTCCTCCCATCCCGCCTCCTCCCAACACAAACCCCGCTCCCAACCCATCGCGCTCGTCGAGCTCAGCGAGGCGTTTGTGTTCCTCCTGCCAGTCGTCGTCTGGAAGAAAAAAACAAGACGTTTATCCTCAAAGAGCCGTTCATGACGATTAAAAATAAAAAGTTATGTTTAAAACTGATCAATTCTTTCAGACACAACTTTATACAAACATCAGAGACACAACTAACGACATCAGTGTCTCAGATCTGTTCTTCAGACTTTACACCACAGAGCTGCAGCTTACAGGCCATTATCAGGACAGAAAATCCTCGGTTCTGATGAACTCCGCCTCCAGTTCTTTGTTTTGTCCCACATTGATCGGGAGGTGGTTCTGTTGACACCAGCCCAGTAAGTCCGGTGTCAGTCCTGTGGTCCGTGACTGTGATGAGTCCAACAGTTGATCCATCAAATCGAACGGTGGTGAAAACGACCCTCACAGTCTCCAGGTGAGAGGAGGCTTGATGATGGAGGCAGCACCATCAGCCCTGATCCTCGGCGGGTCCATCGCTTTGCTCAGCAGGGGATGAAGATGGACAAGGACCAGCCGCTTTGGAGTCTTCATCAGGCCGGACGTTAACTCCACCGGTCTGTAGCTGCTGAAGTCCTTGAGATGAGGGGTCTAAGGGAAAGGTCCCAGACATGAGGTCTTGTTTGGTTGGGACATCCTCCCCAGCTTCAGGCGCAGGTTGAGGATGTGTCCAACAATCCCACACAGCTGGTCCACCGAGGACTTAAGGAGTCTGGAACTGATGCCACTGAGGAGGTAGGAGGGTTGCAGCATGGAGCCATCAGCTCCCCCAGCATGGCGAAGTTCTCTGTTGCGCCTCCTCAGTCTGGGAGTCGAGATGTTTTTTAAGGGTCTACAGAGGCCACTGATGAAGTTCTGCTGCTCCTCCTGTAGTTGTTCTCAACCTCCCTGAACCTCCTCTTCAGCTCCTGCACCGCCTTCAGCTCGTCCTTCGGCTGATTTCTTTCAGTTGTAAGACTGTGCCTGACTACAACAAATCTGTTTTATTAATCGTTTCTTGGGGCCAGAACAGCCTTTTTTTTTTTTTTAAACAAATACTGTACATGTCAGTACCCCGTCCGATTTATTTTTATACAAAACTAAACAACTGAAAGAACGTCCTCTGAGAGCGATAACTCCATTTTTTTTCCAGAAGTTGTAAAATTTTAAAATATTTTTATTCGTTCAAAAGTCCGACTGAGTCGACTCGTTCCTTCGACAGCGTCTCACGTTCTAGAAACTGAAGTTGATTCACAAAAATCTACGTTTTATCAATTTTCTGGTGTAAAACTCACCGATGGCCCCCGCCCCGAAGGTGTCGTCGTTGAACTGATCAATTTCATCTTCCTCCTCGTTTAGCCCCTCATCTTCCTCCTCCAACGTACAGTCATCATCCAGGGACTGGAGGGAGACACAGATGGACATTACGGAGCTGGGACAGAACAAGACGAGCCACAAACACTCTAAAAATGATCAATAAAACAAACATGCTTTCCCTCCACACAGTAAAAGGACAATTCAGCTGTTTTCTGTACAGCTAAAACGACGGCAAACACCTGAAACAAAGAGCTGGGCAGTGAAATATTAAGCATCGTTATGGTTTCTACTCAGACTTGATCTGGTCCTGGAGGTGCTGATGATCTGACCTCCATGCTGGTTCTGAAATCTGAGACCATTTGTTTACACACAAACTAAGTTTTACATTTAATTCTTAAAAATTTTATTTACAGAAACATGAGTTTTACTACGACTCCATTCAAGGACCAACATCTGTAATGTGTCTCTTTAATTTTCTTCTGTGTCCGCAGACGGAAGCGTGAATAAAAGGGACAGGTTCTATCAGAACCATGGGGGGTCCAGTCGGTCCTGACTCTTTGGAGCCAGTTGGCGCAGATCCCACTCCCTGAAAACTGGGACTGCGCAGGTGGGAAAGGTCAAAGGTCAGTCCGTCCTCAAACAGTCTCCAGTCAGAACCGCTTGTCAGTTTATCGTGGACCCATCGTTTACAACCAGAACTTTTTACACCGAGCTCATCTTAATGAAAACAACATTTATGACCCGCAAAGTTAACACGTTTAAAATCACAAGAGCGGCCATCTTTAAATTTATTTATAAATTAAATGATGATAAAAATAAAATTATAAATAATGTTTTAATCTGCGAGAGAATCCAGGCTGCACCAGGAAAAACTCCAGGATTAACTAAACCTGGTTTAATATTAATAAATCCCAGCAGAGTTGTTCCGGTCCAATCCAGGGCAACAACCTGGCAATCTGGTTCCAACCCAGAACCAGGCTCCATGAAACTACTGATGAGTGCGACTCCACTCGTCTCATCGGTTCTTCTCAGGTGGAGGTGAATACCCACACTGACCAATTTCCCCGCCCTGTGGGTGGGATCGTCATTGCAAATAGTCCACGACAATATTTCTGGAGCTTCCATACTAGAAACTAGAAAAACAAAACCATATCAGACAAGAAGTGGAGGTTCTGATTTAGTTTGTAGTTCTGCTGGGGCATCCAGTGACGTAGCTTCACTGGCCAATCATCGGCTGCTATCTGCTTACGTCAGAACCAGCCCCTTGGAACCACACACAAGGTGGTCCCATAAACCGGGCCGAGTGTGGATGGGTACCAGCAGAGGGCAGGCCCTGTGGTGTGGGGCGGAACTGATGAGCGACGAGACAGACTGGTCCAAACACAAACCCATCCCAGGACCAGACTTTTGGACTTGGTCCAGGAAAATGACTGGACGCTTCTTTTCCTCTTTGGTCCATGTTGTCGATAAGATTCAGGTTCTATCTGATCCAGATTTTTTCACTGGGTTATGGTCCGACCCAGATGGAGCTGAGACAAGTTGGCACCTCTGGACCGGGTCAATAACAGACATTGGTGAACGTAACGATGTGGTAGAACATTTTCTTTATTAATCTTTGTTTAACCAGGTAAATCCCGCTGAGATCTGGTTCAGGTCCTCCTGGGCCTGAAGGTAGCCTAACATGAGCAAACACGAGAAGAACATGGAAACTCCACACAGACAAACCTCAAGTCCAATCCAGGGATTGAACCCAAGACCTTCTTGCTATGAGGCAACAGTGCTAACTACTGCTCCATCGTGCTGCCACATGATATAACATGTCTTAAAGACCACTTGGTTCTGTGGGTCCATGTGGTTCTACAGGATGTGGATGAAGTATGGTTCTGCCTGAGGGATCAGAGATCACAGCGATCTGGCTCGGACTGGCTCCATGGAGTTCCTCCAGGTTCCTTAACGGGTTCCTGATGTTCTGTTCTGGACTAGGGCTGGGGGATATATCGAATATACCTCGATGTATCGTGAGAATTTTTGTTTACGATGGTTAAAATGGCTCTATCGCAACCATCGTATTGTTAGACTTGAAAACCATGGAGTTCTTTTTCTCCCGTCTGCGCCTCCAACTTCACACAGCCTCCTTCTTCTCCCTCTTTGAATACAAACACAGCACATCACCTGTGCGCAATACCCCCTCCTCCTGCTACTCCAGGTGGGCTGGGGGAGTTAATACAAGTAAATAGAGGAGAGCACTAGGGGTGCATCGCTTGCAGTTTTCTGGCCGATCACCAATTTCTAAAAAGTCTGACCTGCCGATTCTGATTTCGGACGATATCGATTTTGTTTTTATAAACGACACTGTCAGGTGTTTGAATAAGGTCACAATGCACCTACAATTTTCCATTCTTATTCTATGGAAAAACATACCCTTGAACAATATCCTAGAAACAATACAAACTTTTTTTAACTGGCCATGAGGTAGTGTTCAGAAATATAAATGAAGTTCAGACAATTGTTGTTAAAACAAACAAAAAAATTGGTCAAATCGTTTCTCATGCAAGTATCGTCTGATTTCCGAAAATTAAGGAAATCTGGGCCGATAAAATCGTCCGGCCGATTTATCAGTGCACCCCTAGAGAGCAGCTTAGCAAAAGGAAAAACAATGGCTGTTATTTGGAGATGGTTTGGATTTAAATCGTCAGATGAGCAGCAGGAAAATATTTTCTGTAGACAATGCCGAAAACAGATCTACAAATCTTTTTCACCATTTAAGACAGCGCTACAAGTTATATGCTACAGCTCCGACTGCGTTTTCAGCCTCCTTTCCTGAACGAACCACGAGACATAACTCATTTATTAGCCGTGCTGTGCCTTACGAGAGGAACAGTGAGAGATGCCGCAACATTAATAAATCAACAGCTTAACATATCACTAAAGACATTGTCCCAGTGTCAACTGTGGAACAAGACGGCTAAAGTTAGCCGTCCCGTTAGTCGCTAAGGACCGTGTCTTCGATGTGATAGGCTGCCGATTTATTAATGTGGCTGCATCTCTCACTGTAAGACTTCAAAATCCGTGTAATTTTTTCTGCCTGTCTAACTTCACACATGTGCTGCTTCACACATGCTTACTGACGTTGTGAAGGCGGTGCAGCTGAAGATGATTATTATTTAATATATGTACGGTAAATAGTTAATTTTTTTAGACATTTAGTCGAGTTACAGCTGTTTGTTAATAAATGTGCCTGTGTGACAATTGGAACAAAGCTTTGACTCAGAAATCTATTTTTGTTATTACTTTATGGAAAGAAAAAAAACATTAATTCATTCAACCTTTTTTTATACAGGTTAGTCTCACTGAGCCTCGGGACTCATTTACAAGCGGGACCTGTTTTTAACAAATAATCATGACGACAGTAGAAAATCATAAAACAAAGCATATAAATTTAAAAAGTAAATGGAAGAAAATGATATTAAACTCCATTATAAAGCAATGTAAAATACTAAAAACAGGAACATGTCTATATATATATATATATATATCGTATATCACGATTTATATATTAATCTTGGTCCATATCGTGGACAGAACTCTGGAAATCGTTCAACCACCGTTTGTAAGAACTTTGTTTTAAATCAGTTCAATGATTCTCAGACACAGAAAGTCCTCAAAACATTTTAATCCTCAGACAAACAGGACCTGCGGACCATTTAAACTTTATTTCATCTATTTTCAAGCTCTGAACAGCCCACACTTTTGTTTTTAAACCTTTACCTTACAGGCCTGTGAAGCTTAAGGTGAATATGGATGTTGATTTCCTTAATAAACAGCTGAAAATGACTAAATTACCACGTTTGATGAGAATCTCGGACCCTCCGACATCCTGCAGGCAGCTAGAGGAGCCGTTAGCTTCGATGCTAACTCTGACGTGACTTCATATTAGCGTCGTTGTAAAACTCACGTTTGATATTTATTCTCTGCAGCATGGCGTCAGGACGGACATCAAACTCTGCTCTACCCCCAACAGACTGAGCTCAACCACAAATAACCGACCGAGTCCAGCCAGCAGTGGCGGGGAACGCTCTCCGTCCCCCCGGGCTGCTCAGCGGGGCAGGCCGCATCCAGCTCCGCTCGCCGCATAAACAGAAGAGAACACCCGAACCAGAACCCGCACACGGACCGGAACCACCATCAGACACATGTAAACACACCACAGCCACGCCCGGGAGCCACCCGGTACCGATTAAACCGAACTATTCTCACCTGAATTCGAAGCATCGATCTTCTGGACGTCGGGAAAACGAGAGCATCGGGAGCGAGGCGGCGCGCAAATGACGCAGAGGGCACGTCGTCCACTTGAACGCGCGTGAACGAGCACGTTGGTCCGGTGTCCGTGCGTCACAACACCGGTGAGGAAACGAGGAAGAAGGGCGGAAACAACAACGGAAGCGGTAAACAAAACAAATGTTTGGAAGTGTTTGCGTTTTTATTGTTTTTATTCTGCCAGCTGCTTAACAGGTCGAGGAGTACTGGGAAATTCTAGGGACAACATTTATTTTTATTTTTTCATCATCACAACATTTATGAAACATTTCAAAGGTTAGAAGTTAGGCAATCACGTGACCACTTAATATACAGTACTTGTTATAAATACAGTATGTAACAAATGGCCCGCGCTGCTTTTCAAACAGGCTCAGGTGCCAGGTCAGACAGGTGAAAACTCTTTCAAGAACGACGTAAAGGAAGAGGCATCTGTCTCATCTCAGTTTGTTGAGAGACTTTTTAGTTTTTCACACATAAATGGTCCATCGTGTCTTTATGGCAGGGAGGTCAAACTCATTTCCACCGAGGGCCACATCAGCATAATGGTTGCCCTCAAAGGGCCAGATGTAAATTTAACTACTGTATATGTAATGTAAAATAAACGCAGTTACTCCTTAATGTTAAATAACTCTGAATTTTTTACTTATTCAATGTACACACACATGTATACATGCTTGCATAGATGCACATGTCTGCTTGTTGCTCTGTTATAACATAAAACCTTTGTCAGGTTATGAAACCCACATTACTCCATAAATAAATGGTCAAACTTTCCAAGTGAATAAGGAAAATAAGTTATGACATTAACTTTGTTCAAAACTTTTGTCACAGTTAAGAGAGGCAGAATAACAGTCCAACAAACAGTTGTGCTAAGATCATGTGACAGGATTATTGAGCATGCATCAGGGTAACATTTGACAGGTGTAGCATTTTACAAAAACAAATGGCTGCACACAGCCTGGCAAGGGTCATACATCCGATTAATGAGAGATGGTTTTATTATAGAAAACATTTTCCTGCATAAACAATCCCAAATACATTGTTGCAAATTTAACATAATATGATAGGACATTTAATAAACTCAAAATAACAACATTAGGGTTGAAAGCTCATTTTGGCATACGTAGCACTGTGTTAGTGTTAAAATGTGTTACTTCGCAGGTAATACAATCAGCATGCATTATGGGAAATACACCGGTTCTTGTAGTTTGTTGTCAGCGTGCCCTTTTGACTTATTTATTATATGACAATTAGACCTTTTAAGCTCTCGCGGGTCACATAAAATGACGTGGCGGGCCACATCTGGCCCGCGAGCCTTAAGTTTGACGCATGTGCTTTACGGGGTCCACTTGGCTTACATCATGTCTGAACGGTACGCAAAATGTTGTTTCATCAGAGTCCCATAGGAGACACACAAAAATAGTTAGGTTTGTAACTATTACAGTGTATTAAAAGGATTTAGTTGCTAAAACAAAGTTTTATAGAAACAATTAAAAAAACAAAAAAACTTGGTGACAGTTTTTGCAGAACCAAAACAAATTATTTTGACCATTTGAGCTGTCAAAACAAATCAAAACCCAGATGTGAAAGTGATTAAAACAAAAGGAGAGGTTTCTACAGCACAACATAAAAAAACATTAAATTAATATAATCACTTGGGTAGAGAAATGTAAATCCTGTGGTGCATCAAAACCATGTATCTGACGTTAATTATGAAAAACAAATGTGCTCTGGTAATAAATTGTAACAGAAATAAAACTTTTCTAATGTTCGGCTGGTGTCTCTGTCGGTTTATGACAACAGAGATCAGCGCACCGCCACCGTCTGCCACCCGGGTCGCTCAGAACCTGACCTGGACTTCTCCCCTGCAGGTGGTGGGCCTTTGGGGAGCAGGCTTCCTGAAGTGGTTTATGGTCTTGGATGAGCCAAAGGAACCAAGGCTCAACCACCAGGCGTTCAACGGACAGATTCCCTCCCAGGACTGTATCCAACAGGGTGCCCTGGTTTCTGTGGACCTCCTTCATCAAGGCTTTGAATTGTTCTCAGTCTGACCCATCCCCTAACACCAATCTGCCACTGGAGACCAAGCCAGGGGCTGAAGATCCAGACCGCTCATCTCATATGATCACATGATACTCAAACCCCTCAACCCATTGAAGGTGACGATTCTGTAGAGGGGGCTGACGGATGTCGCCTTAAGGTCAGTGTCACTGCTTCAAACTGAGGAGATTGGTACCTGAGAGACCCTGTTCCTGGGTGATGGTAGGATGGACTGATGGATCTGGGCTTGTCTGCAGTAATGAGGGTGTTGCTCCAGCCTGTCAAAGTGAAGAAATAACTCAACTGAAAGACAAAGCTCTGGATCACTGACTGATCTGTCAATTCTCACCTGTGGTCATGAGGTTTGGATCAGGACTGAAAGAACGAGATCCTCCAGGAAGAGTGGGAGAGTGTTGTTGAGGAGAGGGAGATCTGGTTCTCTCCTTGATATGTATGTATGATGGAAGGATGTATGATGGATGGATAATGGATAATTTAATTTGTATATATTTTCTAATTTAACCTTTATTTAACCAGGCAAATCCCATTGAGATCACAGATCTTTTGCAAGGGAGGCCTGGGCCTGAAGGCAGACTAACATGCATGTTTTTGTTCTGTGGGAGGAAACGGAGCACCTGGAGAAAACCCACGCAAGCACGAGAAGAACATGCAAACGCCACACATAGACTCCAGGTCCAACCAGAGATTGATCTATGACCTTCTGGCTGTGAGGCAACAGTGCTAACCACTGAGCCTTTGTGCTGCCCAATAATGGTGGATGGATGGATGGATGAATGAGTGATGGATGATGGATGGAAAATGGATGATGATGGATGGATGATGATGATGAAGGATGGCTGGATAGATAATGGATGATGGCAGATGGATGGATGGTTGAATGAATGAGTGATGATGATGGATGGAAAATGGATGATGGATGGATGGATGATGATGGTGGATGGATGGATAATGGATGATGGTGGCTGGCTGGATGGATGGATGAATGATAGTTGATGGATGGAGAATGGATGGTGATGGATGAATGAATGATGGATGATGGATGATGATGGTTGGATGACAGATGGATGATGATTGCATAGATGATGGATGATTGGATGATAATGGATGTTGGATGCATGTATGTATGGATAGACAGATGTATGGTTGGATGAATGATGGATGATAGAAAGATAATGGATGGATGCTGGATGAATGATGATGGCTGATGGGATGGATGGATGGAGGATGATGGTTTGGTGATGATGGAGCATGGTTGGATGATGGTTGGATGTTGATGGATGGATGATGGAGCATGGTTGAATGACGGGTGGATGATTGTTGAATGATGATGAATAGATGATGGAGGATGATGGTTTGGTGATGATGGAGCATGGTTGGATGATGGTTGGATGTTGATGGATGGATGATGGAGCGTGGTTGGGTGACAGGTGGATGATTGTTGAATGATGATGAATTAGTTACGGAGGATGGTTGGATGTTGCATGTCTATAATCTCTCTGTCAGTAAAATAACTCAATTTCGTGCAGAAGAACAAAGACCCCTCCCGCCTTTGCTCGTTCTCGGGTCTGTTTTTGTTTGTTGTTTACTTCCTGTAAATAAACAACAACCACCTGCTCTTTCTGCAGGTTTCGAGCAGCGGTAAAGGTTCTGGGTCACCATGGTGCTGTGTCAGCTCTGCTCTCTGGACCACCTGAACGTGTCGGGGTTCGGTCGTCCTCCTCCACGACACGGACTCCAGCTGCTCTTCTGGTTCGCCAACCGCTGCGTGATCTTTGACCCTGACAACGCCGCAGACACCATGTTGGTGAGATCAAAGGAACCTCCTAAACACGAGCCTGTTTTGGAGAAGAAAGCAGGTGTAGATATTTGACCGGACTCTTGTTGGATCTGACCCCTGACCCTACAGCTGGTTCTGGACTGTCAGCCGGAGAAAGGAGTCTATGGCTTCCACCAGTTTGGGAACATCGAGGAACTTCTGCCTGTCCTCTCCAAACCCAAGAAACAGGTCTGCAGGACTTCCTGTTTTACGTTTAACCACGCACGACATCATCGGCACCACTCACTCAGCTCGCAGCGAGCCGATCATACTAACGTCATGCAAACCGTGAGAAACTCTGCAGAACCTGTGGTACCACCAGAACCATCTGCTGCTCTTGGGTCACCAAGTTCATTGATCCAACTTCTATTTTTCAGTTTTTAGTCTGCGTTTGTGCCCGAGCGCTCCATTAATCTGGAGTATTTAGGGTAGATTTGTTTCTTATAGTCACAGTAAAAATAAAAGCAGGAGCTGAAAAATGTTCTGCTGGATTTAAAGAACGTTTATTAAAATAAATGTTTCTTTTCTTTAGTTGGCGTACTTTGTGATTGGAAACCTGAGCACAAAGACCTACCCAGAATCTGCAGACCTCCCGCTGTTCGTCAGGGAGCGTTATGGGCTGGATCAGAACCACATCGGAGCCAACATGGACCGGATCATCATCAGTTACCAGGTGAAGACCAGGGTGGTGGAGAAGGTTTACGTCACAGAGCACGACTACAAAGACTTTGGGGGGTTCAGATCCGATGGGACTCACGAAGTCAGCCTCGAGCTGATCCGAGTCCTGCGGGACCCTCAGCTGGACCTCAGCACCTTTCTCAGCTGGATGGGTTACCATGAAGACGTAGAGACGGTCCAGGAGACAGAGGACACACAGGACCCGGATGTGTCGGCTCAGATGATATTCAGCATGATGCAGAACGATCCCTGCAGGTTCCTCTCAGAAGGTTTTGGTAACTTTGATCTGACCTTTGACCCCTCTGGCTGCGACCAACAGGAGCAGTACACTTTCAGCTCAAACAGCAGCGCCAGACCCGTGGCCAAGTTTGCTCCAGTGAAACAGAAGAACAAGAAGTCCAAAGCCAAGAAGAGACAGAAAGTTCTAATGCAAACCTACTTGGAACCAAGATGGGAGCTTCCGTACCGAGGTAAAGAAGCACAGCTCTGGGTTTTTGAGGTCTTTATGAAACAGTTTAATCTGAGCATCAGTGTAATCCAGATTAATAACGAGCTTCCTGAGACCTTCATAGTGCTGAAGAATGAATACTTTACTGAAATGTTAAAATAATCCGCAGAACATTTTTCATGAAACTTCACAAAGTTCATGAAGTGTTCCTGTTAGGCCCCATCAACAATGCTGCGCTTAGTTTTAAATTGTTTTCTCCGTTAATTCAAAGTAAATCTGCACTGAAACAATTTTAACAACAGTCATACCTGTGCAACACTTACATCAGAATACAGAAAGATTTGATCATTTCTGCCTGGCCTAAAGTTTGTCCTGATATTTTTTTATTTTCTTTGACACAATCCCAGATTTTTCTGTTATTAATCGTTTCAGAACACAGTTCAAGTTTAAAGAAAAAAAAAACATTAATGTTTTGGTTTCTAAAGCTCATCATAATGTTGAGTGTGATTGGTAAAAAAAAAAAAAATAAAAAAAAAACCCCATATATCAAATCCTTGTTGATAAAAACAGTATACAGTATACACTTCAAGAGGCTCCGCCCCTTTTTGGGTATAAACAAGCAATGTAAAACTTCTTGAAAACAACAATGGAGTTGTGCCTCAAAGTTTCTGCAGTGGAAAAAAACAAGAACATAGTTTTTATGTTTGTTTGCTTCTCTAATATCTAATCTAATATCTGATATATAATTCTCTAATTCTCTCTCTCGATATAAGGCTGCAGGTCGGGAGCAGCAAGGGATTAACCCTCCTGCTGCCCTTGGGTCAAAATGACCCTCAAGACCTCAGTTTTAAACTTTGACATCAGTTTTTTTCTTCTCATTATGTAAATAAGTCAAAACTACACGGTCAATAAATAAAACAAACTCTGGTGATGTTACTTTAAGATGATCTTTGTTAGTTTTGGACTTTTCTTCTGCAGCTGCCTCTCCATGAAGCGTGCTCGTTAGCTCATTAGCATGTTGTTTAATAACGACGTGTTTAGTTTACTGTTACTTTCACACAACAGATGGCTAAATAAAGACACGCCGTCAGTGAAATAACCCCCAGATTCACGGCACATCACTGCAGGTCTCTGGATGGCGCCGTTCGTCCAACCTTCCATCCAGATTTATGATTTCTGTGCGATGCTGCGATTATTGAGAGCAGGAGGCTCTGCTTGTCTGACACATCATAATATTTGGCCAGTTTAAAGCTTCAAAGCACTTCTGTAGTTTTTATCAAACGCTTCAGGATGTTCGTTTATTCTGAGTCCAAAAGGAGAGGTTGTTGTCTCCAAAAAGGGGCGGAGCTTTGAGGAGGAGATGCCATTTGTCTGAAGGAGTGGGGGTTGATGATTATTCTTGAATTTTTATTCTTTACTTTTTTCTATTCATCTCATTTTTTTTTTAAATTCATTAATTTTTTTCCCTTCGGGATCAATTATCTATCTATCTATCTATCTATCTATCTATCTATCTATCTATCTATCTATCTATCTATCTATCTATCTATCTATC
>JAVCKU010000117.1:27896016-27908243 GCA_032273985.1 Hypsolebias coamazonicus | reverse complement strand
GAGTGAGACAGGTCCCTCTTGTAAATGAGTCTCCGTGGCTCAACGAGGCTAGCCTGTATAAATAAAGGTTGAATGAACTGTGGGTTGCACAAAGATGCAGCAGGTGATAATTTAAAATAATTTATTTTAAATAAAAATTTTGTGACGATTGTGCGGCTCATCCATCAATCAGCCAACTGTGTCATGTCCAATTTTATTTTGAAAAACCGCAATACAGCGAGGCCGCGAAAAACAAACCGCAAAGTAGCGAGGGACTATTGTATGCATAAAACATACTTAATTGTGTAAAGAACTGACAAAAAGCAAAGACTTAGGCCATAGAAGTGGGTTTGCTAGGGCAGTAAAATCTGTGTTTTTATAATAAAACTTGAAGAAATGCAGCTGCTACATACTTTGAGTGCCACGGTGTCTCCTGATGAATTGGTGGTGGAGAAGACCTCACCAAACGTCCCTTCTCCAATCTTCACGCAGCGTTTCATACGGTGAGGTAGAATGCACTCCTCCCAGGGCAGAGGGTGCTGCTGGCCGCACTCAGCGTACACCTTCTCTGCATCTGACAGATCTGCATCTTCACATAAAGGCTGTGGCAAAACATTTGACAGGAGGGAGGTTGAAGATTAACATCAGACTCATGAGAAAGGAGCCTGATGGTCAGCACTCAGTGGGAGTAAGGAGCTCCTCAAGCTTCATGTAGTGCGTTTTGTACCAAGGACTGTTGGCTCATCAGCTGTGACCGCAGGTGTCTGGGGAGCATCGAACGCAAGGGGGTGGCAAAGAGTTCAAGGCTGACATCTGCTAACCCCACACTTCCTGCAGAGCTCTGTATGGACGGACTCTTCGGAGTGATTTGCACTAATCACGGGGGTGGGGGGGGTGGAAGGAAACAGAAAAATCACATGGACAGGTATACTTGAACAGCAAAAATAAAATCTGAACAGACGTAAATGTTGACGGGCTGTGCGGGATCGTTACCTTTGCGATGAACAGAGCGGGAGGCTTTGAGCCGGCTCCACGTGTGTGTGCTGGGTGAATCAGCCAGCAGAGACAACATGTTGAGTTGGCTTGCCCTTACCGGAGTAAAGAAATTGATCGTAGTTCCCAAATCCTACAAGCAGGAAGTACAACATATTTAAAATCAATCCCAACTGCAAAAATATAAACTCAAACACATTTTGGGAGTGAACAGCCAATGAGACGGCCTTTAAGTGGATCTAGATTATCAGACGCGCCTAACAGTAATCTGATTCTGTCCGTTTGAGCAAAAGGCTGTTTCATGACATTAGTTTGATCTATAAACAAGCCACCTTTACTTCAAATAATCTGACTCTGATCAGAGAAAAGTAGCTTCATTACAGAGAAACTGGAGAAAGTGTGAAAGCGGAGCGGCTGCTGAAATTTGCAGAAAAATCGTGACTTGACAAGTTAAAACTAAAACAAGCAGAGCAGTAGCTACAAGTAGGAAAACAATAATTAAAAGATAAATGTAGTAAATGGCTAGAAATGGACTGTACTTATATAACTCCTTTCCATCTTATCAAGATACTCAAAGCTCTTTACAACAATCTGTGGCATCATTTACACATTCATACAGCACTCTACTAGATCTGTACAAAGAATAATCAGCTCTTTATCACAGTCATACACCGATCGAACTCACATCGGATGCAGTGAGGGGTTCAGTGTTTTGCCTGAGGACACTTGGGTATGTGGCACTTCGACTGGTGGAATCGAACCCCCAACTCTTGCATTGGACAACGACTGCTCTAACCACTCAGTCGCAGCTGCCCACAAAGAAGCTGCAAAATTACTGTAGCTGGAAGTATAGCAAAAGGCCAGATAAAAACTAAAAGTAGCTAAAATGATGGCTAATGGTTCAAAATAGCAACAAGTTATCCACCGAGTGCCTTTAAGTGTTGTGTGAATCTAGACCTGACAAACCTCTGATCAGACACTTTTAAAACAAACATTTGTAGCACCCTCTGCATTAAATGGCTGCAGCAGCTAAAAACGATATTTTTTAATAATCTGTTCAATTTTCTTTGATGTAGGCCAGTTCAGTGACATTTGTTTGAGCCTTTCAATGTTTCATTCTGGACTCTGTTCTTACCATTGACTGAATGTGCTGCACTGAGATCAGCTCACATGGTGCAGCCTGTTTTGCCGCCCTGCTCCTCAGCGTCCCTCTGTCAACACCTTTGTTCTTCCATCGACTCACACTGACCCCGCTCACGCACGCCTTCCTTGCAGTCCCCGTCTGTTGTGGGAAGACGCTCCCCCTCCAGTTCTCTTTAAAGCCCAGACACGATTTTTCCCCTCGGCAGATAGGTTTGTGGAGTTTCTCTACTTTTTTGCCCGAGGCTGCTTTTGGACGGGTGGATCTTCCATTTTTCGTGCCGATTTTCGAAGAGGCAGAGTTTTCGTTGTTGTCGCTGTCAGACAGACGGCTGACATCTGTGTGGTCGGCGCAGGCTGTTTCGGACATATGAGCGTCTTTAAACTGCAGGGTTTTTCTCAGCTGATTCATGGTTCGACATTTCTTCACGGGCAGTGAGGCCGGCTCTGATTTCTTTTCTGACTCGGCACACTTTGCCTTCGCTACAGAACTGACTTGTGCCTTTCTGGGTGACGATGCTCTTCCCTTCCTTTCAGGCTGTTTGAGATCTTGGGCAACACATCTCTCATCACAAGCTGCACCAGCCTCTTTTTGCTGAGCAAAACCTTTACGATACAGATGTGGCAATTGGGTTTTCTGCAACAGAACAATGCATTTCTCAGAAACACCTGTATCCTTTGCTGCTTCAGCCTCCTGGTCAGTAAACTGTGTTTGCACTCTAGTACTAGACTGTAGCTTTGTGTCCATCTCATGACTCTGATCTGCAGGCACTGCTTCCAGTGCCTCCACGCATGTTTTATCATTTGATAGTTTAACTGACGTCTTACAGTAATCTGATGGTAAACCATTCACTGATGCTGATAAGTCATAACTACTTGCTGATTTTAGGTAATCACCGCTTTCATTATTAGTCAGAGAAAAACAATGATGTGATTCTGCTGAAGACTGAAGACTAACAACACTTTGACTACTGTCCACATCCTGAAGCAGCTCTTTCCTGTGCTGGCTGTCGGAGGAGCTTGAACGCTCCAAACAGGACGAGAAGATTGTCTGACCACAAAGCTGAGTCACAGGGAGGAAGGATAATCTCTCCAGTTCAACTTTGCAGCGCTGGCTCAGACATTTTTGCTTCAGAGCCTCAGTTAGCCACTCCAAGCCTCCTGCTGCAGACACAAACAGACTGCTGCTCTCACTGTCTGCAGAGAAAAGATCTCTGCTGGCTAACTCAGCATCATACTTGGCCTTTGAGTCTCCACTCAAGTTTGTGTCTCCTTCACTGCAGCTTCCTCCTTTAGATTCAATGAATAAATCAGGAGGTTGCTGTTTGTTGCGCGGCAGCCTCCCGTCCTGCTCAGAGGGCGATGCAGACAGTGGTGGTGAGAAGGGCTGCTGGGGTGAATTCAGGGCTTCTTGAAACGTGTTTGAGACACAGCTGACCGACACAGACGAAGAAGTGATCTGACCTTGGACGGCAAAGGGTTTAGATGGTCCCCGTTTAGCGGAGGAGGCTGCTGAGGGTGTGGAGCTGAAGATGGGCTTCCTGGAGCAGGGTCCCAAGATGGGGTTGCCTGAATCGTTGAGGGATATTTCTCGAAAGTGAGTGTTGGTACAGCTGGAAGCGCCCACAAAGACCATCGAGTTCTCTGCACTAGACACCCCAAATGCTGGCTGGTCTTGCCTTCCCCTGGAGGGCTGGAGTCTTCTGCTGGGACCAATCCTTCCAGGGGTAAAGTCGTCCGAAGAGTTCAATTTAACGATCCTCGCTTTAGTGGGGTTGGTGGAAGCTGCACATTTGCGACGAGTAACAACACGACCAGCAGATGCAAGAAGACCACTGGCAAAGAAAATGAGGACAAGGCAGTCTTCATCGCAGTGTCACTGTGGCATTTTTTTAACAACAGCAAAAACGTGACAAAGTAACTACCTGGAGTTCACCTGCATTTTCACAGAAGTTTTCCGGTGTTTAAATACAGATGTTTCCATTTTACTCTCACTGGTGACAGAGGAGCTCCGGCCTCTCCGCCGCCTGAGAAAAGATGCAGACAGAAGACGTTTTTTTCCTGGTGACACCAATAGTTAAAAAGATGGTTAAAACACAATGTAAACACAAGTCCTGTTCCTTAAATTTGTTTTTATGTCATAGATTGAAAACAGCAGCTTCAACAAGGACAGTAAGTTTTTAAAACCTTCTGAAAATATTTTCATTAAATTGACAAATTATTACACTCGATGATTTTAACACCCTCGTACTTAAATCTGCCCTTTAATGACTGATTCAGACAGGATGTGTGTAAGTGCCAGGTCTGAACAGGCTCTTAGAAAGCTCCTATGCTGAAATATTGATTACATAGTAAAATACACGCTGGGGTTATAAGAGTTGCCATATTATATTTTTAGAGCCAGAGTGTGTGCAGTTTGGGATGTGGGTCTTTAAGTCCTGCCTACCACCAGCACACACTCATGGAGTACTTGTACATGTACGAACTTCATTTTAAGTATGAAAGAACTAGTTACAGCTGCACATGCTGCAGCTCGGCCATCAACAGGAACTCATATGGGATGTACTTTTCTTTTCAGTAAGGGCAGAGGAGGGGGGCAGGAAGTAAAACTGGTCCTGGGACCAGTCTACAGGGACACCCTTCTGGGATCCAGTATGAGGTCCAGTATTTATTTATCTGGTCAATGCTCTGAAGCAGAAGCTAAAACAAACTCTTTGTGATTAACCATTAATCCAAACGCACCAAAGCAACAACACAAACAGTTATAGTATAATGAAATATGTCTACTATTCATTCAACCTTTATCTCTACAAAACCTGGTTTTCTTGCTCTGCCAAAAAGGTCCAAGGCTGGGAGGGGAGACGTTCTCTTCATCACTCATATCATCTTCATAGTCATTCTTCTTAGTCAGTTGTAGCATGGCATTTCTCTTGGCAGAACGCATATTTCTGCCACTTCTTGCCTCTGTGTACTTCTCTCTGTGAAACCACAAACAAGATAAAAGTACAGGAGGAGGAAACACTTGCTCTGGAAAAGCCCTTAAGCTTACAACTGGACAAATCATGTTCCCTCAGACGTTCATAGGTTCTTGTAAAAGAAAGCTCCGACAGTGGTGCTTGAAAGTTTGTGAACTCTATGATTTTCTATATTTCTGCATTAAAATGACCTAAAACATCGTCAGATTTTCACACAAGCCCTAAAAGTAGATAAAGAGAACCCAGTTAAACAAATGAGATAAAAAAATTATATTTGGTCATTTATTTATTAAGTAAAATGATCCAATATTACATATTAGTGATGGTAAAAGTATGTGAACCTCTAGGATTATCAGTTATTTTGAAGGTGAAATTAGAGTCAGGTGTTTTCAATTAATGGATGATGATCAGGTGTGAGTGGACACCCTGTTTGATTTAAAGAACAGGATCTATCAAAGTCTGCTCTTCATAACATGTTTGTGCAAGTGGATCATGGCAGGAACAAATGAGATTTCAGAGGAGCTCAGAAAAAGAGTTGTTGATGCTCATCAGGTTGGAAAAGTTACAAAACATCTGTAAAGAGTTTGGACTCCACTAATCCACAGTCAGACAGATTGTGGACAAATGGAGGAAATTCAAGACCATTGTTACCTCTCCAGGAGTGGTGGACCAACAAAGATCACTCCAAGAACAAGGTGTGGAATAGTCTGTGAGGTCACAGAGTAACTTCTAACAACTGAAGGTCTCTCTCACATTAATGTTGATGTTCATGAGGATGTTCATCAGGAGACCACTGAACAACAGTGGTGTTCATGGCAGGGTTGAAGGAGAAAGACACTGCTCTCCAAAAGCAACATGGCTTCTCATCTGCAGTTTGATAAAGATCACGTGGACAAGTCAGAAGACTGTTGGAAGAATCTTTTGTGGATGGAAGAGATTTGATTAAACATTTGATTTAAATGAAAAGTGTTATGTTTGGAGAAATTAAAACTCTGCATTCCTGCATAAGAACCTTATCCCATCTGTGAAACATGGTGGTGGAAGTATCATGGTTTGGGCCTGTTTTGCTGCATTTGGGCCAGGATGGCTTGTCATCATTGATGGAACAATGAATTCTGACCAAGTACAATATTTTCGTCTCGTTTGTTTAACTGGGTTCTCTTTAGCTACTTTTAGGACTTGTGTAAAACTGATGATGTTTTGAGGTCATATTTATGCAGAAATATAGAAAATCCTAAAGGGTTCACCAACATTCAAGTACCACTGTGTGCTGATGATGTCCAGGTGTATCTGCCCATCAAGATGGACACGGTCACTCCACTGGTTTTTTGAACTGGTCAAGTCTCCTGGGTGGAAGTGAAACCTCTTCAGATTAGAAGTCCAGATGTTTTTTTTTTTTAACATTTGTTTTTGGATTGATCATGATCTGGATGACAGAGTCTTCACCAGCAGTAAAGTCAGGTTGAAACTAAACTTCCTGAATCTGAATGAAATAAAACTGAAGTACTGCTCCTGACATTATTGTCTTCATGCAGCCCCGTCATGTTGATCTCAACACGCCAGTCAGAGCACTCTGGTCCACCAACCAGTTCCTCTTAGATGTGCCCAGATCCAAAGTCCAGAAGTGATCAGGCTTTAGTTGATCCTGTGGAACAGATCACCTGATCTGAGACTTTAAATCTTTGCTCAAGACTCGTCTTTTTCCTTGGCGTTTGCTCCAGGCAGCATTTGAGAACCAGTTAGAGACGATTTTTCTTGTTGTTGATTGTGTTTTCTTGTTTTCATTTTAATCCGACTAAATCGTAAAGCACTTTAGTCAACATTTTTATGTGCTGCATAAATAAATTGACATTGGCAAATAAATCAGCATCACGTCTTCCCTCGCCGCGCACGCTTCAGTAAAACTAATCTACAAATACTTTTGGTTTTAAGATAAACATTAAACTCTGCTCAGACTGAAGGTTACAGAAAAACAAGGAAGTCCACCGTTCAGTTCTAGATCCAAATCAGACTGAGGGTTTGAGAACAACTGACCTGGGTTCTGCTACTGGAGTAGGTTCTGGATCAGGACTGGAAACAGGTTATGTGGAATAAATATTGACTTGGTGTAATCTGCTGTTTTTGTGCACTTCAGGTTAGATTTGGATCCTTTGAGAACTCAATAAAGACCCGATCCGTTTGATTAAAACTGAAACTGACAGCAGATGCGGATCCAGGCCAGAACGTTCAGTAGTTACTTGCTGCGTTTCTGCAGCAGATTAATTAATAAAATAAATTATCTCTAATCCATAAAGTGACGGTGCTGGACAGTTCAGGGCTAACCCCTCTGACCCGTGGTTCTGTTAAAGAACAGTAAAGCCCACACAACAGACAAACTGTTCATCAGTTGTGTTAAATATCTACACTGTGTGTGTCAGCATGCAGTGTTAGTGTCAACCGGGACACAAAGAAACTCCAAATCATTCAGCCTTAAACACTGATTAATACAAATGATCAGCTAATATGAGTTCCTATAATCCTCAAATATAGACAGAACCTTAGATTTGACCTAAAATACCTTAAATATGTGCTTATGTCCAGACCTTATAAAGAGTAACAAACATGGCAGCTGAAGTCTTGACTTTCTCTCTCCTCTTCCAGTTTCAGTAGCCGCTCCTTCACCAGAACAGTCCGGTTCTGTCCGTCCAAACGTTCGGTTTGTGACACGACCGGCACCAACTGCCGCTGTTTCCTCTGCTCGTGTTTATTGCACCAAAGCTCCATCAAACCGAGCCGAGCTTCCTAAACGAAGAAAAGGTGGGACTTCTTTCCAAAGCGCCACAAACTGGAAGCCGGGTGACGGCTCCTCTGTGGGACGGAGGACGAAGAGGAGGAGGAGGTCAGTGGATGTCTCGACACATGGGGAGGTTGACAAACATGAAGACGTTGAACTCAATGAGGATGGAGAAGCAGAGAAAGACGGCGTACATGAAGAGGCAGGCCAGGCCCAGCCTGCGGTCCAGAGTCCACTTGTTCAGATGGACCCCGAGGACCTGCGGACAGGAGAGACGCAGTCCCACAAACAAACCGCCATTAGTTCGACTTTATTTAGGTACTCCCCCCATGTCAACAACAGACAGATTACTGAGTGGTTTAAGTTTCTTTGCATCAAAAAAAAAAAAAAAACTAATTTTACAAACAGCTTAGAAATATCCAGATCTATAAGAGAAGGTTGCAATTTCCACTCAGTCCAAAAATTATTACTTTACGTTCATTCTTACACAAATTTAAAAAGCTCTCAACGTTTTTACCTCAGTGAGGCAGTCAAACAGTGGTTTTAGTGAAAATGGCTGATTCAACTAAGTGTCATCTGCGTAACAAAGAAATGAGATGTTGAGTTTTCTAAAAAATGAAACATAAAAGTAGAATGTAGATGGGAAATAAAATGGGTCCGAGAAAAGCTCCTTGGGGAACTCCACATGTGAGTGGGGCTGAGGAAGAAACAGATTCTCTGAGACTTACAGAGAATCTTTGAGATAGTTTTATGTTTTGTTTGCAGCAGAAAAGTTTCCTGGATAAATAATCAGGAAATCAAACAGGAAGAAGAACTTGATCTGGGACAAAGTTCCTTCAGAGTAGCTCTCAAGGCATTTAAACTTTATGTACAAATAAATAAAACACAAAGATGGACAAAAGTCTAACGGAAGAGGTTGAACTTGTTCTTCCGTCATGTGACCTAGTTTGGAGTTCCTGGTCTTCATCTTGGAAATATAATTTTACAATAAACAAAAAAACCAACAACTGATCTAAACATGTTCAATCATGTCAGCTGAAGGACTCGCAAAGATGCTCCAGTCCGAAAACACAAGGATGCAAACTTACTGTGAAGAAAACTGAGGCGAGGAGGAGTCCAACTGAAATGATGAGCCCTCTGCTGTTGAGATGGACCTGAGGAGACCAAGACAGACTCGTTTCACTGAAAATAAATGTCTCTAAAAGGACGGCGTGTCCTCATCCAGGTTCTCTTCAGAGGAGTCTGACCGAGCAGCACTCACAGTGGAGCCGTAGTCGATGCAGAGGGTCTGCAGAGCCCAGGGCAGGCCCAGACCCACCAGGATGTCAAACACGTTGCTGCCAATGGAGTTGGAGATAGCCATGTCTCCCAAACCTGAGGCGAGGAGAGGAACACAGTCTCTTCAGGTCCACCAAGACCAGAATCAAGTCCACAGCCAACAACCAGTGTGTGTGTGTGTGTGTGTGTGTACCCTGCCGTGCCACGATAACGCTGGCCATGCAGTCTGGGACGCTGGTGCCCGCCGCCAGGAAGGTGATGCCCATGATGACGTCAGGGATGCCGAGAGTGAACCCAATCACCGTCACCTGGAACCACACGGACTTCGCCTCAGAACCAGGACTTTCACAGGTTTTATCCTCGGGAAATACTCAATTGAATAAACCCGTACTTACTGATGCTCAGTTAGGAGATCGTTTGTAGGTGAACCAAGTGAAAGATTGTTAGTTTGAATGTAGAACACAAAACGTAAAGTTCCAATCAACGCAAATTAGCCACATTTTACAAAATATTAAGTTAAACTTTTGGTGGTGGTGGGCGGATCGGCCCAAATATCGATATTATCGATGCTGTCATGAGTGATACCGACGATGTCTGTGTAATATTATTTACACCTTTGTCTGTGGTTTTGTTGGCTTTCCATGACCGTCTATGTTCATTTCTATAAACCTTAGAGGGCGCTCTGCCTGTCCCGCCCATTGTTTCCACGGGCGCTGTCCTGGAGAAGCTAAGATGTCCTCCAACACAACAACTGCCCCCAGTCGACAAAACAGCCGTTTAATAAAAGCAAGCCCAACTGGATCTGTGTCACAAATTATTAAAAATATAACAATATAATTGATAATTAATGTTAATTTAGACAACAATCATGCAAAACAGCTCGATGTAGTAGAAGGAGAATATAGTGGTTTAACTAATGATCTAAACACGACCTGAAGTCTGTTATTAATGAATGATTTCAAGACATTTAGCTGCTTCAATAATTACAACCTCAACTAGTTGATGAGTTAGAAACTTTTTTTTTAAATTGTTATAAATTGCAGCCACACTCTGCTCCTCCAACTCGTGCTTTGATGCGCTTGTGCTCTGATGCTGTACCGTCCTGTGACTCGAGGTCCGGATTATTCAGGCCCGACAAGAACTGGTGGAAAGGAGAAGGAGCGCCGTGTTGTAAAAATGATACAACAGCAAATATTAATATTAACCCATAAACTTTATCCAGAGTATTTGCTGGATTTTATTAAGTTAATAATCTGATGAGGAAAAAAAAAAAGTCACATAATTTCATTCAGATTTAGCAAAATGGTGCATCCACTTTAATTATTGAAACGTACCGATATAAATATCGATATTGGCGATACTGGCCCTTCTTTACTGGTATCGGATCGATTCCAATGCACACTGCTAATTTTTATTGTCCTGTTTGTAATTTATTATACTGATGCTGCTGTTTCTGTACAACCTGCTGCTCCTTCACTGTACTTATAATCCTGCCTAATCCTGTTAAATTATTTTCCCGCACCGACCCAAAGACCGACTGCTGGATGGCAGAAAAGTGCTTCCAACATGATCCTCGGTCTGTGTGGGGAAAAAAAAAAAACCCCACTAACGGACTTCAGTTTGGTTTGAAATCACCACGATGAGACAAAAATGACAAATTTACTCAAGTCCAACGCGTCATCAGTGGAGAAAACGATAAAAAAGCAGGTTCCAGTTGAACATCCTGATCCGCGCAGAACGTTTGGGACTTCTTTCTGTAATAATGTGAGGTCACAAAATGCAGGCAGGTAGAAAAGAAAAGTAAAATGCAAGCCTCAAACAAACAGTCAACAATAACAGTCATAATGAGAGAACTCTTGACCTGTGAGCAGCAGAAGGTTCTGATGGAACCATGGGTCCTGACTGATGGAGAAAACGAAAAGAGCCTTCACTTCCTGTACTGAGGAGAACATTTTTAGAAAACCACCAGTCCTGCAGCAGAGAGACACCCTGGCTAGAAGAGGACAGCAACACCAACGGCTGAACAGAGAAACTGTCAAATAAACGATTAACGATCTCCTAAATGCTCAGGTAACACACGAGAAATCTAGTCATAGTCATAATTAATGTTAAATTTAAAAAAATCTGCTGTACACAACTTGTTTTACTTATTTCATTTATATTTGTTTTGTATGATTCACGATTAATTCTTATATCTTTGGCAACAATGCGTCTTGACTCTACCCTCCACAGAGCCCTGAGATCCTCCACACGTGTCCTCGCAGTGCAGTCGAGGACTAACTTAAAGATCAGAAGGGAACAGGTCTTTACTGGACCCCCGGACTTTGGACCAACTTCCTATTTTGGACATTGTAGTCAACATTTGACAAGCGTTGACTACAACCATGTCCACTGTCTTGGCAAAATCTACCATCTGTCTTTCTTGGTGTCTTTCCTTGACACCAAACCTACCCATGACTTCCTCATCCCCTCTGTTTCCTTCACCAACGTGTCCATTCAGGTCTGCTCTGATCTCTCTCCTCCCTGGGAACACTCTCCATCACTTCATCCAGATCTTTCCAGAACGTATCGTTCTCCTCCACATCACATCACAACCTGTGGAACATAACTACTGACAACATTTAGCATCAGACCTTCTACTTCTGCCTTCAGACTCATCACCCTATCTGACACTCTTTTCGCCTCTACTACACTCTTTGCCAACTCCTCCTTCAGGACCACTCCTACTCCATTTCTCTTTCTATTCACACCATTGTAAAACAGTTTAAACTCCGCTCCAATGCCGCGAGCCTTGCTGCCCTTCCACTTGGTCTCTTGGACACATAAAGTAGCTACCTTCCTTCCCAGCATCATGCCAGCCAGCTCTCTACCTTTTGCCTGTCATTGTCCTCACATTTAGAGTTGCAACCCTCAGTCCTGCATTCTTGACTTTCCTCTTCTCCCCCTGTCTCCCGACACATTTTCCTCCTCGTTGTCTTCTACTTTTTATGGTGAAAATTAAGTAATAGCAATAGGTAGTCCTCGACTTACGAACGGGTTCCGTACCTACAAACCGTTCTTAACTCGATTTTAATGTAAGTCGGAACTCA